>RJVU01048958.1:841837-895518 GCA_003731715.1 Anabarilius grahami | reverse complement strand
AATTATAACTGAAAAATTATACATAATGTAGTAATATTTTATATTAATTAAGATTTAAAAATATATAAAAATAAAAATGTATAAAAATGTAATTTAAAGTATCATGTAATTACCTTTAGTTAACAGTATTTGACGACTATCAAAATAAATGGGCAGAAGCGTTCACGATGGGATTTGATTTCCCTGATGTCATCTAAATTAGCCAACTTTATAAAAAAATTTAAATTTGTTTATTTTTTTTATTTTTATTCTATGTCATTTTTACGAAGGTTGTGCGAGAACTGGATTAAAAACCCAAATAGGGCTGTGAAGTTCCAGCACATCCCTTGACGCGTAATGTTTGGCGTGCAGATCAAAGGTTAATCGCTTTCTGAACTCTCCCATGTGCTGGAGGCGGGACAGAGTTGAGATGGTGTGAATCAGAATGATGATTTTACAACTGATCTATGACTCCAACACAAAGACGTCAACAAGCACACATGCAGACATTCAGTTACACGTTCACATGCATGCATACCTCTGAACAAATCCACTTAATCCCTCTTTTGCTCAGGTATGCTTGTCTGTTCTCTTTGACACAAAGAGGAGTATTCCTTCTTTCACCAGTGTGTTGTTATGTAATATAAAGGGGATTTACTCTGTTGAGTGCTGATAGTGATCTGTCATTTCCAACATGACAGGGAGGAGTGTGTTAGTAAGTAGTTACTCTCCAACAGACTGACAAGTTTATTTCATTCTTTCTTCAGGAATATGGTATTTTGTCCCACAAGTAGCGATGCAGCTTAATAAAAACAATAATTTGGGTAACACTTTATTTTAAGGTGACATAGTTACATTACATTTACTTACTATAGTAATAACAGTAAATGATGCATATTCAGAAGTAACTAACCCTAAACCAAACTCGAATTCTAACCTTAAACCTACACTCTAAAAAATGCTGGGGTAAAAACAACTCATGTTGGGTTGAAAATGGACAAACCCAGCGGTTGGGTTAAATGTTTGCCCAATGTGCTGGGCAGTTTTATTTAACCCAACTATTGTTTAAATATTACTATATGACTGGCTTAAAATGAACCCAAAATAGGTTGGAAATTATAAATCAGACACATAATTACTAGAGGCAACAATAATAATTAAAAGGTGAACATTTATTAATAAGCAATTTTCTTATAAACTTATTAATGCATGCTCATTTATTAAACATATTAATACATGGTTATTTCCGACATACTTTGAGTTCATTTTAATCAAGCAATACAGTAATTTTTAAACAATAGTTGTATAAAATAAAACTACCCAGCAGGTTGGGCAAACATTTAACCCAACTGCTGGGTTAAAACAACCCAATTGCTGGGTTTGTCCATTTTCATGCCAACTTGGGTTGTTTTTAACCCAGCATTTTTAGAGTGTATAGTAAGTGAAGTGAAGTGAGTGAGTGAAGTGACATGTGGCCAAGTATGGTGACCCATACTCGGAATTTGTGCTCTGCATTTAACCCATCCAAGTGCACACACACAGCAGTGAACACACACACCGTGAACACACACACCCGGAGCAGTGGGCAGCCATTTCTGCGGCGCCCGGGGAGCAGTTGGGGGTACGGTGCCTTGCTCAAGGGTCTCACCTCAGTCGTGGTATTGAGGGTGGGGAGAACGCTGTACATTCACTCCCCTCACCGACAATCCCTGCCGGACCTGAGACTCGAACCCATGACCTTTGGGTTACAAGTCCGACTCTCTATCCATTAGGCCATGACTGCCCCGTACATGTAGTACATGTAGTTAATTAAAGGTGGGGTAAGTAGTTTTTCAAAATCACTTTTTGTAAGTTAGTCGGGCCGACACCAACAACAAACGTGTAACCAATCGGCATTAGGGGGCGTACGGCAGTCGAGGAGAAAGAACGAGCAAGAGGGAGATTTGAAGAAAAACAGAAAGAGAAATGCAGAAAGAGAGATGAGACACAATACAAAAGAGCTCAAAAGAACATCACTGGAATGAAGGTTTATGACTGGGCAAGCGACTTAGGACCGCGTTAATATTGGAGAAGCTTTTCAGCGCTGGAGAGAGCTAAGCGGGAAGGGCTGAAAACAGACGTGGAGGCTGCTTTGATTCCACTTCTCACATGAGTAACACTGGGTTTGAGTGGCATTGATTGTCTGGACACTATACGTTCATTTTTTGTGCTTCCTTGTTTTTCGTTCATCAACTACGCTTTAATTTTCATGAAGCATTTTGTTGCACATCAGCTGTAATAAACAGACATTCGCTCTCACATTGTGTGTGTAACAGTGGCAAGATAGTAAGAGTTGAGCAGGTAAACCACTGCACTCTGACGACTGCTAGAGAATGAGGTGTTTAGCGTCATTGTTAGTGCACTCGCCTCGCCTGCCAGCAGCGAACGGGCCGGGGTTCGAGACCAACTCGGAGCAGGGTGGTAAGGATTGGAGGGTGAGTTTTGGAGGCGGAGCAATGAAGAGAGGGGTGGGTTTGTTTGGGTTGATTCCAAATATCAACAATGTCCAACAGCATTTTTGAAAAACTACTTACCCCACCTTTAATATTGATATTACTCAGTACTACTCAGTTAATTAATATTACTCATTGCTTATTTGTACTGTAACAATGTCACTTATAATAAAGTGCAACCCTAAAATGTGTCAAGTAGTATTGAGATTTCTTTTAGTGAATCAATCAAAATAGGCCTCATGTGAAATTTTTGTCCAAGTATCTGACTTTTTCAAGTTTTTTCACTTTAAATGAGTGGCTTGTAGTGGAAAACTAGTTGCCAAGTAGATTTCCCAGCACTGTTAGCATCAAGCAAGTTTAATCACCAGAATGTGTCCGCAAAGTCTTAGCAGTTGTCAAGGCTTAATGTGTTTTATTGCCAAAACTGTTGCATGCATTGAGAGGAATTTACACTAAGCAGATGTTACTAAAATGACTTTACCACAAAACATCTCAAGAGCCTTAAATGTAGTTATGGAAGACACGGAATCATGCACGAAAGAGCATTTTTATTTACAGTCAACTCTCCTGAACTTCACAAATGAAATCTCTTTAATAGGCCTATCTCTCTTTTTTCTTCTCCTAGACTGCAAGGAGATTGCATGGAGATCAACGTGCGTCTTTCGAGTTTCAAAACTGTCTCAAACTGTACTTAGATTAGATAACTCTAATCAAAAATCTGTGAACTACCAACAGCAAATGATCTAAGCTGCTATCCAAATGAATTTTATAACTCTATACTTGTACTGTATGCTAAAACTATTCTCATCTTATTTATTTTAGGAGCAATGAAGCTGATACTCAATTGAACCCCATGCATATCTCTGACGTTTTATCATAAAGGCTTTCCATTGCACAACACTTGGAATATGTGGTTTAAAAAAACAAATGGTTTTGCAGGTGCATCATTATCAACAAAGAATTCCAACTGCAGAGGATAAAAGATGTTGTGCAATGCTGGCGTTTGTTTTGCAGGTGGAAAATTTATCAACGGAAAAAGCTCAAAATAATAATGCAGGAACTTTGACTCACTGATGCATTTGATTTGCTTAAAGGTGAATGTTTATCATCAGATGTGGATATTGGGGATTTCCACAGGACTTCAAGTGCCATCTTTTGCATTTTTCGTAGCAGAAAGTTGGAAATTCCAACATTCCAAATGGAATGGAATGCAGCATATACATCTCCTGAGTTAAAAAAGAGAAATCTCAGAGCAATAAACATTCCTTGACCTGGTACATTAATGCAGCTATTGACATTTTTTCCAAGTTATATTCATCATATTTATGACATATTTTTAATGCAGTTGCTGATAAATACATCCACACATTATTTATTTATCCGGAGTGATCAGAAAGTGGTTTACAGTAAACATTTAAGAATAAGATATTGAATCTAAAGCTGAAGTTGAGACAGACTTTCCATGTTGTTTACAAACGTGTCTCCATAACCGTCCCAGCCTTTACCACACAGAGGACCATGGGTTAAGTGTTCAAAGTGACAGCACTGTAAATCAAGCTAATTAATGTCAGAGACAGAGAGAGAGAGAGGGTTCATGTGGTTGCCACTGCTCTCCATATTTCACATTTATACTCTCACATGACTTCTTCTGTTTAATTTAGATGACAGCTGCTGTGCTAATTTAGATAAACGGCAATTGGATTAATCAAAAACATGTTCTTGATAACTAGCTCAGTAACCGCGTCTCATCTCAGAAACACTGATAAAGATTTCCCGTTTGTTCTTGTATCAGATGTCTGAGACATGGTGAGACATTTAGGGCCCTATCACACACCCGGCGCAATGCGGCGCCAGGCACGACGCAAGTGTTTTTTTGCTAGTTTCAGCCTGACGCAGTTATCATTTTTACGTCCTGCGCCACGTTGTTTAAGGCAACTGAAAAACGACTGCACCATCGACCAACTGAAACCTGGTCTAAAGTCAATGGCGCAATATTTGTTTTGTTATTTAAAGAGCGCGTTAGTAATTTGCACCTATAGGCGGGTGCACAATGCACGTACACTCTGCTTATTACACACACAGGGACGCGCAGCAGCACACAAACAAGCCAAATATTAAAAATAAAAGGATTACAATTAAAAAGATTATTATTGTGTGCATAAAGATAAAAATGCTTTGGTGGAATCTGGCTTGTCCCGTAGATGGTCTGCTCACACGCTTTAACCTTGCGCACGAGCTGGGGTGCGTTTCACGTAAAACGACGTAACTCGCTGCTTCACTACCATAGCATGATGCAGCCACGTTGGTGAATGATGTCACGCAGGTGGTGGAGTAATAACTTCTTTAAATGAATCCGTTTGAGATCGAATTAATGCTAGATTTTTTGCTATAAATTACAGATGTGGCATCTGAGGACTAATTCTCATTTTTCTCAGTTACTTTGCTTTATTTCCAGATTCAATCATAGGCTCGTTCTTACGCACTCTTCAAAAACGGTGCTTAAAATCTCTTGACAAACTAAAATATGTAAATGACATTTGTATATGTCCGAAATAAAAGATAGACATTGTACTTAAAAGAACACTCCACTTTTTTTGAAAATAGGCTCATTTTCCAACTCCCCTAGAGTTAAACAGTTGAGTTTTACCATTTTCAAATCCATTCAGCCGATCTCCAGGTCTGGCGGTACCACTTTTAGCATAGCTTAGCATAGTTCATTGAATCTGATGAGACCGTTAGCATCTCACTCAAAAATGACCGAAGAGTTTCGATATTTTTCCTATTTAAAACATGACTCTTCTGTAGTTACATCGTGTACTAAGACTGACGGAAAATGAAAAGTTGTGATTTTCTAGGCCGATATGGCTAGGAACTATACTCTCATTCTGGCGTAATAATCAAGGAACTTTGCTGCCGTACCATGGGTGCAGCAGGTGCAATGATATTACGCAGTGCCTGTGACCCCCCGCTTGCACAGGGAGCATGCCTTGCAACCATGGAGACATTTGTGAGAGGCGCTGCGCAATATCATTGCGCCTGCTGCACCCATGGAACGGCAGCAAAGTTCCTTGATTATTATGAGAGTGTAGTTCCTAGCCATATCGGCCTAGAAAATCGCAACTTTTCATTTTCCGTCGGTCTTAGTACACGATGTAACTACAGAAGAGTCCAGTTTTAAATAGGAAAAATATCGAAACTCTTTGGTCATTTTTGAGCGAGATGCTATTGGTCTCATCAGATTCAATGAACTATGCTAAGCTATGCTAAAAGTGGTACCGCCAGACCCGGAGATCGGCTGAATGGATTCGAAAACGGTAAAACTCAACTGTTTAACTCTAGGGGAGTTGGAAAATGAGCCTATTTTCAAAAAAAGTGCAGTGTTCCTTTAATGTCAGCTTGCTTATTTTTCTCATAAGTCCATGTGTCATAAAAACAAGAAACTATGCTTCTAACCACAGTTCGAGGGCTGTCGTTCCAACCACAAAAGTTTGCAATGCAGTTTGCTAATGTTCGTTTGAGCCGGTGGCATAACCTGATATTGCTGAGTTCAACATGTTTCTGGGTCAACATTTTTGTTGATCCTGGAACAACATTCAAATCAACCAATCAGATTTGAGGGACAAGTTAACAGATTATGTCAAGTTTAGTCTTAAAATCATGAATTGGTGCTTCTACATCAGTATTATTCATCTATCATTTCCCTCTGATTTTTGGGATAACTTATGGGTAGGGTTAGGTTAAGGGGTAGGAATAGGGTTAAGACTAAATTTTCAGACTAGAATGTTGTTCCAGGATCAACAAAATACGTTGACCCAGGAACGCATCTAACTCAGCAAAATCAGGACGTGCTGATTGACGGTGGTTTCAGGAAACACCAAATTGTTTAACTATGTAAGTAACGACAGAACTTGCGATGTTAGTTGGCTAACGGTGCTTTTGGAAAAACGCAGCCCAGATCCGTTTCCTCACTAGAGAAGCATTCAGTTTTTCCGCTTGCAAATTCCGCCATGTAAATAGCGAATCCGCCATGGCGCGAGCACAACTGACTTTTAAAAGGAATGGGAGATGAGACTCTGATTGGTTTATTGCACATTACGCCCAAAACACACCCATTACTCATAAAGAGAATAGGGACAACCCATTTAGACCATGCGATTGGTGCGCCAACCATTTTTTCCATCCTTAAATTAGCAAAAGTGGATTCGGACACGCCTTAAGTGCACTTGCGGCATGCGCTTTAGACCATGCGCTTAGAATGCTAAAACATTTTAACCTGAACACCGTGTCCTAACACAACGCAATGCAAAAAGTTTCCAGCAACAAGCAATGTATCGCTGACGCGTCCGGTAGGATGAAAACTCTGGCTGCGTCTCAATCAGCTCCCTACCTTTCCTAGGTTGTGAATCAGTATATCGTGCACACAAATTCGGATCTGTTAAGGACTCCCTGTTTTTCACTGTGCATTGTGGGACTTTTTTGGAAGCAAACGTTTCAGTGCACAGTGCAAGGATTATGCGATTGAGACAGCCCTTAAAATGGCTGACTTCCTGATCAGTGCCCTGACTACTGAACTAGGGAGCTGATTGAGACGCACACTCTGATTAACATGGAAAAGATACCTTTTATCACAGGTCGTGGCGTTGCATCACATCTGGTTTGGACACGGTTTAAGTATTCAAACTTGGCACATAACTAGCCCCACTTTCATTGTACTAAAGACATGAATGATATCTCAAGTCATGCAGCTTGTTAAAGAAAGTTATGCGATTATATTTCAAAGTGATTAGACTTGCGTTTTTCACCTGGCAGATGATAAAGCCAGCAAAAAATCCCATAAACATACATTGAAGAAGGCACCCAAGCCATACAGACTTGAACCAGTAAGAAACCACCTAGCAACCACTCAGAACGCTTTAGCATGGGCAAACATCTACTTTGTTCAAATCTGTAATAATTGGTAGAGTCTCACTGCATCAGTAATTAGGTTAGAAATATGAGCATCTGGCTCCAGTAAAGGATTCTTGCTCTGCATGTTGTTTCCGTGTTAGGAAACCGCTGCCAGCACACAACCGTTTAAAGCGGCATAATTGCTCCTGGTATTGTGACATCATTCACTAATGGGAAGCTTAAAGAATTAAGAACTATTTCTGGCCGTTTCCCCCTCATGACTTCATAAATGCTGCATTTTTATAACTCCTTCTGCAGCCTCAGGAAACAGCATTTTATTATAGCAGTTTACCAACAAGTCTTTATATGAGACTTCATGGAAAATGGCTCTTCCAAGAACGCCAAGTGGTTCACAGTTGTGTAACGGCATTTAAATATTTGCTTTCATACCAGGTATCACTGAGGTTATGTCTGTCTGTCTATCAGACTATTTGTCTGTCGCTCTGTCTGTCTGTCTATCTATCGTTCAATGTATGATTCTATGTATTGTTCTAGCTATCATTATTTCTTATATGGTCCTGTTTCCACCTGGTTGATCGGATCACAAGTGGACGACGCTAAATACAGGTGTAACCGGGGTGTAAAACGTTTTGAGCTTGTCTACTTTCAACTACTTCCAGAGGTAGTTGAAAGCGCATTCATCCGGATTGCTTTCATAGGGTAGACGCTAATGTGGTCAAATGCATTCGAACGGCGCAAAAGAGTGCCTACTCTAGGCCTACTGAATGCGTAAACATTACGGGAAGCGCGCTAGCCAGACAGGATTTAAACTTTGTTGGCTGAAGACACAAGTTTGGTTTGAAGACGAAAAACATCCCAAGCACAATGTTCTCTCATCATTCCTGATTTCTAACACGCTCACCACGTTCAGTGCGGTCTTGTGGCTATCAGAAAGGAAAGCTGCTGCTCTCTTTTTCCGTCGTCTCCGGTAGCGTTCATATGTAAATTGCACAAGCTTATTTTGTCCATTAGATCGAAAGATCTTAAAAAACCTATACATTTACCCACCAATAGACCCTCCCTTCAAAGAAATCAGGACAGAAGTGGTTGAAAGTGGACAAAAGAGACAGATTAAAACATCAGGTGTAAACGTGTATTTGTCTCCCTCGTCCACTTGTGATCCGATCGACCAAAACGCATCTTAATGCCAGGTGTAAACAGGGCCTATCTGTCATTCTATATATCTACCATTCTATGGTTCTACCAATTGATCTATCAATCGTTCTATCTATCCATCCATCCATCTTACAGACAATTAAACAAGTCATTTATTTACATAGTGCTTTATACAATACATATTGTTTTAAAGCAGCGTAATAAACGGCGGAAATAAGTGTTAATGTTGCAAACTTCATCAATTATGAAACAACTTCAATTTCAGCTGTAAACAAAGGCAATAGAGTCATTATTCAGCTCAATTTATTTCAGTGTTGATTCAATTCAGTTCAATAACAGTGTCATTGTTGAAAAGTTCAGATAGATAGATAGATAGATTGCATGAACACTGTAAAGGAAACTTTGATCATTCATTGAATACTTTGTCTGCTTTTTGTTCCTGAGGTGTTTTCGAGAGAGGACAGCTAATTCTGAAAAATGGTCAAAAATCAAGCCAAATGCAAGAATGTGCGCAGACGTCTGAGCTAATGTCTAGGATTAGGAGCCTTTTCTGTGGGATAAGAAAAGGAAATTGCGCCCCCTACTGATCTGAACTCTGCTTTCTGATTCTTTTTTGAGCCAGAGGCTTTTTTCCATCAACATGAACGTGTGCCAGCACGCTGCTCTTAAATCAGATGATCCTGGCACCGGGACTCAGCCGACGGTCTCGGAGAAAGAGCCATCCATCACATCACAGACAGACTGCCTGTCACTCTGTTATCATGTATCTGAAAACTCAGACCGATGTCTCAGTGAGCCATATGGAGATGAGATTGAGTATTTACTCGGAGAGGAGCCGTGATTCATGGTGAAGTGATGTGAGTTAATGAGTCCTGAATGAGACAGACCACCTGTACCACAGTCGTCCTTGTCATTGAGTGTTTTTGTGATGGATTCAAGGTACGTCTGAGAGAGCGAAACGTCCTCTGATTGTTTGAAGGTGCTCGAGGTGTCTGTCAGCTCTGTGCAAACGAGAGGGAAGTGAACACATTCCATAGTGGTGAAACAAAGCTGTTTTCCCAACCACTGAAAGTGTTTACAGATGTGCCGTCAAATTTTACATCTCAAAAGTCATCTCAGCACAGAGGTCTCTTAAATATATAACATTAAAAGCAATGTCGCAAATCTGTCACTGAGCACAAAATGCTTTCCAAGAGAAAAAAAACACACAAATACACACACTAACTTACCTCGATGAAATGTAAAGTTCCGTGACACAGCGATCTTCATTTGTGCCGTTTTCTTAGGCGCTGAGAGGGGGGTGGAAAATAATCATAGCACATGTCCTCAGACTCGCAGACTTGTGCATGGAGACCAGATGCTGGTCTCTAGCGGGATTGTGTCTGGGATTGTCCTGCTGGGATTCGGTTAGTCAATCCCAGACGCAAAAGGCCCCGTTTACACCTGGTACTAACACTGGATCCGAAACGCAACTGGATGGCGCTAAATACAGGTGTAAACTCAGTCAAACATGCTTTCTGATCTGATCATGCAAACCACATTCATAAATGCACATGACCATGTTGTTTTTACTGTATAAACGCTAATGAACCCCATACGACTGCTAAAAAGGATAGTTTATTGTTTTGAAAAAGTGAATTAAGTCCCATCTGACAACAATTTACTTGATGTCTTTATATACAGTGCATTATAAAAGTATTTTAATGCATTAGTTATGCCTTGTAATGCACCTTATAATGCACTGATCTCATGAATAAGATCTCAGTTATAATACATTACAATACTTGTGCATTAATGCAACCAATTTCAGATGTTACAAGGAATTTGCCAATTATTAAAATGTGTTAACAATTACATATGAAAAAATATAATGCATTACAACATACATTATGCATACCTTAAAGTGGTACCACACATGTCACATTTTTCTACTACATTTAAACGGTACATTGGGCATGCCATCTGCATGTGCATTAAAGGGTTAGTTAACCCAAAAATTAAATTTCTGTCATTAAGTACTCACCCTCATGTCATCCCAAACCCGTGAGACCTTCGTTTGTCTTCATTTGTCTTCACAGATTAAGATGTTTTTGATGAAATCCAAGGGTATCTGATCAACATATGCAGCAACAACATTGCACCTTTTGAGGTCCAGAAAGGTACTAAAGACATCGATAAAACAGTCGATGTGACTACAGTGGTTCAACCTTAATATTATGAAGCGACGAGAATACTTTTTGTGCGCAAAAACAAAACAAAAATAACTTTATTCAACAAATTCTTCTGTCCCCTGTCATACTGCTATGTCGTTGCAGAGCTTCAGTGTTTGTCTAAACGAGGGCTTGGATTTCATCAAAAATATCTTAATTTGTGTTCCGAAGACAAACGAAGGTCTTACAGGTT
The DNA here is from genome assembly GCA_003731715.1 of Anabarilius grahami. NCBI lineage: Eukaryota > Metazoa > Chordata > Actinopteri > Cypriniformes > Xenocyprididae > Anabarilius > Anabarilius grahami. The sequence continues at coordinate 884,581 of RJVU01048958.1, read as the reverse complement.
TGGGACGACATGAGGGTGAGTACTTAATAACGGAAATTTCATTTTTGGGTGAACTAACCCTTTAAACCAAAGAATGTAAATTAGAATGTCTGAGCTACAATAAGAAGTTAATCGTTTAAGAATGTAAATGTTTTATTCTCATAGAGTCTGAAGGCTAGGTAAATATTAGGCTAGACACAGTAAACATAAAATACCAAATTGATTTTGTACTTCAGTGTGATTTTGCAATGTCTGGCATGAGCGAGTTGATTCGTGCCAGATCAACTCAAGGTCCGCTGCAACATAGTAGCAGAATATTGATGACAAAATCAAAAATGGGAGGTTAATGGTTGTTAGGGCAGCTGAAAGACTGAATACATGAATAAATGAACAGCTGATGGACTGTGACTGACAGACGGGAAGAGAACAAGCAGTTATGAAGTGCTTGCTGGACATGAAGACGTGTAGAATTTGACGTGTTTGAATTTGATAAACGGACAATAGAGAATAGTCCCTGTGGAAAGACATTGAGAATTGTATTTCTGCCTTGATTAGTTTAATAGTATGTGCTGAAATGTGGCTTATAATCAGCGCTGTCAATGGCGAAACCCAAATGATTATGTTATTGTGTCAGACAAAAGTATTAAATGAATCAAAATGGCTTTAGAAGTAAATATATTCTTTATGTCCTTCATGCATTGTGAGTTTGTTAAGCAGTCTTTGGGGCCGTTCACACAGAAACGCTGCATTTTTCAGCATCCTGCACTTTTTAAGATGCTGTTCAGCTGTTAAAAATGTTTCTCAAGACCCCTGTTCTGTTTTTGTGCTCCATCTATCTGTTTTGTGTATTGCACCATTTTGTGGATTATTTTTCATGCAGAACCTCAGACAAACGGATTTCATGTTTCATGCAGACTCGACAAATGGTGTATGAAGGCCAAAAACAGGAGAGGAAGAGACTGAAGACACTTTACTGATTCCTGCTAATGCACTTAAATGACCTCATCAGTCAGGTAAAATAAACTGATGTCTTCTTTATTCTTTTGGCACAACAAAAGAAACAGACCTTCTATGTAGTTTAGACAATTTCATTGTTCTTGGAAGTAAACATACTCTTGGACTCTTGGATGCAAAGCATCCTCATGATTCAGTATTCAGGCATTAATGGAGAAGGGTATAATTTGGGGTTTGGGGTCGGTAAGTTTTTTAGTACAAGTTTTATGCTCACCAAGTCTTCATTTATTTAATAAAAAATACAGTAAAAAAGTAATATCGTAAAATATTATTATAATGAAAAATAAGTGTTTTCTATTTGAATATTTTTTTAAAAGTAAATTTATTCCTGTGATCAAAGCTGAATTTTCAGCATCATTACTCCAGTCTTCAGTGTCACATGATCCTTCAGAAATCACTCTAATATGCTGATTTGATACTCAAAAAAACATTTCTGATCAACTGATACATTTTTTCAGGATTCTTTGATGAATAGAGAGTTCAAAAGAACAGTATTTATTTGAAATCTCATTACTGTCACTTTTGATCAATTTAATGTCTTTGCTGAGTAAGAGTATAATTTCTTTTTTAAAAATCTGTAGTGTACATTACAAATACGTTTTTCTTTCTGCAGATGGTGATCGCATGTTAACTGTGGCATTCATATACAGCCGAGTGTGTGTGAATAAAGCATAATGAATCTAATTAAATTATAAAGTTTTTGATTTAGGCGTTGTTGTGCTGAAATGCATGACAGTTATTTCACTTATTCAGCACAGCTCTATTTCAGTACATTTAGTGCCTAGTTAGAGTGGATAGTGAAGATGTGCACAAAAGTGGTGCAACCTTTAGTGAATTCATGCCTTTAAAACATAATAATTTTTTTTCTTCAAGTCCACTCCACCTGAGTTGTTTGACAACCACATTTTTCAGTTACTGGCAACAAGAAAAGTCAGACAGCACATACGTTTCGTTCAATGCACCACACATCTGACTTCTGTTTTCACTGACATTTTTAATTGCTCTCTTTCTCTAGCCGCTTTTCTCAGTTTTTTTATTTTTAGAGTGGCCCTGTGGAAAACAAAGACATCTAGTGAAAATGACTGCCATCTTGTTGCTCTAACACTAGGGATGCAGCCACAGCCACATTTCAGATTCGCTTCACTTTCCAAAACAAAGCAGCAGATCAGTGAAGGAAGTGGTTCCTTTTCATACTCTTTTTTAATGGCGTGAGGTAGTGTGGTTAAAGCTTACGACTGCAAACTGGCTTGATTTACTGAAGGATTGAGGTTTGATCAAGACTTAAGCTCAGGTTGCCTGAGGAGATGCAAGCTGTAGAACGGCATGCTTTTGCAATAAAACTGTGTCAATAAAATTACAATTTTTGGACGTTGATGATTAATCAATTATCAAACTGATTAGTTAAGCAAAAGAATTCTCTTGAGGAGAGAAGAAAGGTAGCAAACTAACACGAACGCAGGTGAATGGCTGCAGAGGAAAGTGTGATCTGTTTCAAATTCAGCAGAAACTCAAAGACAGACCTTCAAGTTTACAAGCTGTTACAAAAGGAAATGCATTCTCCATTTAAATGCATTCACTGAGACCGACTAGAAACAGGCGGGTGAAGAGATTAATGCTTTGCAGGCAATGGTTAAGCAACAAACAGGATTTCAGATCTGATATTAGTTCTAGAGGCAAAACCATTCTTTTTTCATGGACTGGCCAATTTTGAGATTTTGGGTATTTTGCGTAACTTGTCGTCTTTCAGACTTGTGGAATCAATCAATCAATCAATCAATCCATCAATCCGTCAGTTCATCCATCCATCCATCCGTCTGTTGTTCCATCAATCCATCCATCCATCTGTTGTTCCATCTATCCATCCATCCATCTGTTGTTCCATCCATCCGTCCATCCATCCATCCATCCATCCGTCTGTTGTTCCATCAGCAATCCATCTGTTGTTCCATCAATCCATCCATCTGTTGTTCCATCCATCCATCCATCCATCTGTTGTTCCATCCATCCATCCATCTGTTGTTCCATCCATCCATCCATCCATCCATCCATCCATCCATCCTTCCATCCATCCATCCATCCATCCATCCATCCATCCATCCATCCATCCATCCATCCATCCATCCAACCGGCTTAATCCAGTTCCAGTTTGTGTTCAATTAGTTCAATTCTATTAGTTCTATTAGTTACAATTTTTACCCTGTTCACCTGTAGTGTCTTGCATTAAAAACACAATGCATATAGAATGACTCGCGTTATTTTCTATAATGAACATGCTTTCAATTTCTGAAATAAAATTAATTTCACTATTTTATTTGATCATTTTGTGAGGCTTAAAGTAAAAAAATGTCTACTTGGTGTAACTGTAACCTCGTCTGCAACCCATTTACTTGTGTAATATATCATATTTTCATGTTTTGAAATTCCTGAAAATTACTCAAAATCGTTAATAACTTCTCCAGTTCCAGACTGGATGCCCCAGTGCTGTCCAATGACTTCTGTACCCGAACACAAAGCAGCAGTTAAGGGTGGGAATGAAATCAGTGATGGTTTGTGGTAGAGCCGTACCCTGTAAATCATCCCATTACTGCCACTGTGCATCAGTAAAAGCACTAAACGTTTGGAAACGGCACAGGGAGAAAGAACAGGAACATCTCTCATTTACAAGCAGACTCTAATACATGCTTAAAATTCTTCTGTTTGTACCCACAATCGAGTCTTATAAACAAATGCATAAAGTTTAATGCTTCCCTGGTAAATGTTAGCTTGACTGCTGTGTGAACTGATATCCCTGCTGATATAAGCCGTATTTCCATGACCCATCGTGCCCGCCGGCGGACCGGCACATGCTGGTATGCAAACAGCTGTTACACAACTCCAGTGTTGGGGGTAACGCATTACAAGTAACGTGAGTTACATAATCAGATTACTTTTTTTCAAGTAACTAAAGTGATGCATTACCTTTAAATTTACAACAAAATATCTAAGTTATTTTTCAGATAAGTAATGCAAGTTACTTTGATTTCCCATTTATTGACCGAAACCTCTTCAGTCCCCATGTTGAGAGAAATCAGGAGTAAGTGCAGAGGCGTTGTGTGAACACGATGCTTGTAGATTTAGACTAAGTATGCATTTACTCATCTCACTCGCACAAAAACAGATTCAGTGTTCCTCAGAATGAATAAAAACAGTGAAATGCAAACTCAGAATATTACGCAAACCTGCAATAATTAATTATGTTACATTACACACAAACTCACTTTATTAACCAATGTCTTTGCTGCTGACCTTCGATGATTCAATTCAACCATACGAATAAGCAAAAACACTTTGGATAAACATTACATTTGTGGTTAATTTTTTTGTTTGTATTGCTGAAGTGTTGAAATTCTTCTCCTGTGATCCAGAATGAATTTGCATTTCCTTCAGCCTGACTTCAGGCTTATTCATTTCACTTTTGGTGTGAAAGGGCCTTCACATTTGCCAATATAGATCTTTTATTTGTTATTAAAAACAAACAAACAAGCAAAGTTAGTCCAGACGAGAAAAAGTCACGCATTACATTCCATAAAAAGTAACTAAGTAACATGATTAGTTACTTTTTAGGGAATAATGCAATACTGTAATGCATTACTTTTTAAAGTAACTTTCCCCATCACTGCACAAGTCCAGTGTATCCCCTCCTGTTCAAACCACCCGCTCTAAGTGGGACTCGAACCTGGGTCCGCCGGCATGGGAGTCAGGCACTCTAACAAGGAGACTAAAGGTCGCAGTCTCTAACGTCAGTTGAACCAGAACTTCTAAAGATGATACTCGGGGCAACTTTTTGAGCAATGCTGCCGGGCAATGTCTCCGAACGATGATGCTTGGGCACTTTCCCATTGAGAATAGGCAACAAATTTTTATCTGGATACTTTAGATTGAAATTTGTTTCCCATTCTCAATGGGAAAGTGCCCAAGCAACATCACTCGGCAACATTGCTCAAAAAGTTGCCCCGTGTATCATCACCTTAACGGCAGCTGCAGTGACGCAGTGACACGACGTAGGGGCAGTCGTGGCCTAATGGATAGAGAGTCGGACTTGTAACCCAAAGGTCATGGGTTCGAATCTCAGGTCCGGCAGGGATTGTCGGTGAGAGTAGTGAATGTCCAGCGCTCTCCCCACCCTCAATACCACGACTGAGGTGAGACCCTTGAGCAAGGCACCGTACCCCCAACTGCTCCCCGGGCGCCGCAGCAATGGCTGCCCACTGCTCCGGGTGTGTGTTCACGGTGTGTGTGTTCACTGCTGTGTGTGTGCACTTGGATGGGTTAAATGCAGAGCACAAATTCCGAGTATGGGTCACCATACTTGGCCACATGTCACTTCACTTCACTTTATCAATCAGCAACTGGCTCTTTTACTTAGAAGGCGGGACCTATTCTGCAATATTGCGTGTTGTAGTTTCTTCCATTAATAACTAATAGGAGTGAAATGTCTTTCTATATCTATAGTCTTTGATGAGGTTTACACGCACAGCTCTTACTGGCCTATGTCCGTTACACCAGTGTGCCATTAACTGTTTAGTGATTACAATTGTATTATATGAAGCTTGTAATACTTTATGGAAAAATATGAAAGAATATAAATAAGCATTAACTAGACTGATAAATTAACTACTACATGACAGACATATTTAACAGACTTGTCCAATTATATAGGCAATTTAAAAAAAAAATGATTAAACATTAAAACGATTAAAAACAACAAAATTACTAAAACTTTAACTAAAATGAAAATGAAAATGGAAAATATTAAAATAAAAAGATTCAAAATATTAATAAAAACTTAATAGTATCTCAGTAATACTAAAATAACACTGGTCCAAACTAAAGTGAAAAATATTTGGCGTAGGATTTACCTTCACTCAGAAATTGCAAGTAACATTGAATTAAACGTGAAATTTTGAAGTAGAAAGACTTAAATAACATACTCCAATAATCTTTGTTTTATTTACAACTTCGAAAAAAAATTTTGTTTTTGTTTTACTAAACTTTAGAAATTCTAATTTTTTAAGGAAATAATTAGGTCAGATTCAGTTGAACATTAGCATAGAGATTTTTATGACTGGATGCAGCAATGTAATAATGCCAACACCACAATTTTTCTTCCTTATCAGATATAAAGGATCAGATTTCTTCAGATTTTGATTGTATCCAGTAAAAACACACAAACCGCTCTGAATGTTCCACACTGACATTTCAAATTTCAAAAGTTCAAAGGCTGTTCCTGCATGACCTCTGTGACCCCGTGTGTTTGCAGTGGAATAGATTGTTATTTGGAGATTATTTAGGATGCTGTGTTTGTGCACATGCTGTGTCGATCAGCCGTGTCTCACCCTGCTCAATTGTTCACATCTGTGGAGATGAAAGGAGAAGCAGAGAAACGCATATGCCAAAGGAAGCATTTCACTGCATGCTGTGCAAAAACAACAAGACTGTGTGTATGTGTACATCACACTCCATTATTTGAGCCACCCAGACACAGAAAAAAAGAGCGATTCAAGAAAGACAAGGTTACATCACAGTCACTGCTGGCCAAAAAAAAAAAGCCACTGTTTGGATTTAATTAGGCAAATGCTTAAGTGTCTATGATTGGATCATTATTGTAGTGTTTATTATATTTCTAGCATGTTATATGTTTGAAACAGTTCTTCTAACCCTGACTGATGGAGTGTGTAGCTTTTCACTTCTTAAAGGGATAGTTCACCCAAAAATGAAAATTATTCCATGATTTGCTCACCCTCAAGCCATCCTAGGTGTATATGACTGTCTTCTTTCAGACAAACACAATCAGAGATATGTTTAAAAATATCCTTACTCCTCCAAGGTTTATAATGGTTGTAAATGGGGAGCCGTATTTTGAAGCCAAAAATAATGCATCCATCCAGGAAAAAAAGTAATCCATATAACTCCAGTGGGTTAATAAAGGCCTTCTGGAGCAAAGCAATGCTTTTTTGTAAGAAAAATATACATATTTCGTATTTCGAAATATACGTATTTCATATAAGTTCAAATAACTAGCTTCCTGCGGACAACCATACACAGAATGTGCAAGTCGATTTGCATCGGAAGAGTATCCTTTGACCATTTCCAGCAAAAACCTAATTTTATTATCTGCTTTTTATGCATGCAGTGCAAATGCAAAGGTGTAATTTTGAATTTGAATTTGAATTTAATGGCAACATACGGCAACATGGCAACATAATAATAATAATAATTTGTTACATTTATATAGCGCTTTTCTGGGTACTCAAAGCGCTTTACATATAGTAGGGGGAATCTCCTCAACCACCACCAATGTGCAGCATCCACCTGGATGATGCAACAGCAGCCATATTGCGCCAGAACGCCCACCACACACCAGGAGACAGAGTGATGAAGCCAATCAGTGTATGGGGATGATTAGGAGGCCATGATGGACAGAGGCCAATGAGCAAATTTGGCCAGGATGTCGGGGTTACACCCCTACTCTTTTCAAAGGACATCCTGGGATTTTTAACGACCACATAGAGTCAGGACCTCGGTTTAACGTCTCATCCGAAGGACGGTGCTTTTTGACAGTATAGTGTCCCCATCACTATGCTGAGGCATTAGGACCCACAGACCACAGGGTGAGCACCCCCTGCTGGCCTCACTAACACCTCTTCCAGCAGCAACCTAGTTTTCCCAGGAGGTCTCCCATCCAGGTACTAACCAGGCTCAGCCCTGCTTAGCTTCAGTGGGCAACCAGTCTTGGGCTACAGGGTGATATGGCTGCTGGCTATACTCTTTGTGTTCATTTCCTTGACACTGTCTCTTGAAGAGAACATTCTCGTTTTTTTTGTTGGTTAGCCAGTGATGTGCTTTGGTTAAGTCACATAACATGCAATTTTTTTTCTGTGGAGCAATTTCTGACAGACTGCCGTCTCTTGTCGGTAGTTGCTGAAAGCAAACTAAAATGTCAGTAACAAACTAGGACCCGCCCATGTCACATTCACAAAAAAATTGGTAACATCATCTCAGGTAAGTTATGATGACATATTCACCGCTCAAAAAAGTTTTTATGAAATTAGTTTTTGGTAAATCGATAAAATGTCTGTGTTGCCATATGGCAACACTGTGCAATAATGGAATGACATTTTTGTAATAGTTTAGCTAGCTAGCAAAGGCCAGCTGCGGTCTGTTAAGCTGTAAAAATAACAACATTAATGCTAGTGATATAATGTTGATTAGTCGTATGTTAAGGACTAATTCATTTGTATTATGGATTAAATCAACATCGGAGACCTGCCTGCCCACTGCCAGCACACCCAGTACTACTGGACCAGACCAACCACTGGCCTACCATGCTGTCTCAAGGCAGGTGCAAGTGGCTGTAAGTGTATTGTTAGGGTGAAGTGCACCAAATGTGATGTGTACCTGTGCCTCACCTCTGAAAAAAACTGCTTTGTGAAGTTTAGTATAGAAAAAAAGGTGAAGTTTCAAGTATTATGGAGGGTTCATGTTCATAACCTTCCTCTCATAAGATTGTGTAATGTTGAATTTTCATGAACTGCAATGTTTTTGGTTTTATGTCAGTGTTTTATGATACATGATGAACAGTATTTTATTTGTTTTTAACTGTCTGCATTTACAATTTAAATAATATTCATGAAAAACGTAATGAAATTCAAAGAATATAAAGCATTATTCAGCAAAAGAGAATGGAATTAATAAAAGCACAAGATGTTGGAAAATATGTATAAGGTGTTGTTCATAATTACAGCTAAAGCTTATAATAGCACCAATTGATTCAATACAAACAACATTTCTGAGGAAAAATATTAACTATATACATTTCCACTATTGTATGTTGTTTCCATATGGCAACATATCATAAAGTACCTTAAAATAATATTTTTTTCCAATTTTTTTTTTACAGCACTTCAAGTTAAGCCATTCTAAGACAAGAAAAAGAGTCAAACATTTTTTTCTATAGGTCTATCATAATGCATGCGGTAGAGGGTTAAATATCCCCACAACTGTAAAGTCGAACTCAACCTGCACTGTGATGGAAACTTGGCCATAACACCCAGTGTCTAGTGTATAAAGAGAGACGGAGCACTAGACACAGAAGTTATTGATATAAACTGTGGTAATATTTATTTTGTAACTAGAGATCTGACCGTGAAACAAGGCAAGCTGTCTGCTGTGAGATAACTATCCTGTGATTGCTTTGGAGAAACATGCGTTTGCCAGACGACACACCTAATCATTTCTTCTGCTTGAGTCAGCATCTGACGCAAGTGCAAAGTGTTTCTGTCAGAAGATAACAAAAGATCCGAGCTTTAAAAGTGCTCCAAATGCATCATCATGGCATGTTTGTGCTTCTGTTGAAATGGTGCCTCCATTTTATGTTCAGGTCCTGTGTAATTATGCGCTTGACTCTTGGAAATATGCAGGATTTTTAAGTTAATATTAACTCAGTAACTGACCATCAATGTCTTGCAAGCCAACGGAAACTTTTAATGACCCTACAAGTTCAATTTAAAAATCTAAATGTGAGGCAAATATTTAATATATTTTTATTATTTTAAATATGAGGGAAGAATAAAACACTAAACTTGGTTAAGGTATTTATCTGACAAAAATATTTGGCAAAAAAAGGCAAACTTCAGCTACAGGTTTTATTTTACTCTGCCAAAAATAAAAAAATAAAAAAATTAAAACTCAAAGAAAAAGGCATACATTGACTACAACATAATCAGTTTGGCCAAAAATGATGTCAGCACAATTTGGCATGTTTTATTGCATTTTCACAAATAAAACAATTGACTACAAGCACAACTTTGCATGATTACAAAATCTTTCACAATTTATTTTTTTTTCAAATAATATTTGAATAAAAGGTGACGAACGATGCCAATTTTCATCATGTTTGGCCACTTCTGTAAAGGGGGCATTCCTTGTGCTGTCAGAAACCATATTTATTATTATTATTATTATTATTTGTGATGTCAAGATATTTATTAAATATTTTGGATATTTTTATTATTATTAAACTTTTTTTTTTTAATTAAATTGTCATTTTTATTTTTAGTCATTTTATAATCGGAAAACATGTGCTGGACTTTTATGGTTCTGCATGGCAAACTTTTTTTTATTAAAATTAAAATGTGTTTTGACAGCTGTGTTAATTGTTTTGACAACACTAGGCTTTGTTCAGTTTAACCTTTGCATGTTTGAATGCTTCTGCGTGCTTTCACATAAAAATTCAAAATCTATACACACCTCAACCAAGAATAACTTCAGTCTGTGACACAGGTCTGAATCATTCAGCACAGCTGTAGATGAGCAGAAGAACATATGGACAGATCCGTATTTGTGCTTACATGATTATGAGCGTGCATGCTGTTATCAATAAAATATTTGTAAACAACACTTCTTTCAACAGCATCGGTTTTAGATTTTGTTTTCTTGTCTTTGACCGACGTCTTTCATCTCCTGCCAAATTTCTGCACAGAAATGCTCAGTTTAACCTTTGCATGCAATACATATGTCAATTTTTAGTTGTTCAAAGAAAGAACTGTACATAGATCAAACTCAATAGGCTTTGCTTAAAATACAGGGAGACTTTGGATGTGGAGGCAGAGTAAATGGAACTATAAAACCATTTTGTGAAGTCCCAATAACATCTGAAAATAACAAAAGCTGAAAGCAGCACAGTCATGCAAGCGTTTATGGTGCACTTCTTAAGCTATGTTTGCTGTAGTTACAAAGGACTGGACTTTATTTCTGTGCCACATTTAAAATGCAAATTACACAAACGCCTCTATGAAACATCATGACTTGATCCAGAATAGCATATTACCAATTACAACTGCAGTTTTGTGTAATGTTTATTTCAAACATTGAAATAATAGTCCACAAACACTTAAAAAAATGGAACCAACTTTTAGATAAAAAGTCTAAGTCTACTATAATAATGTAAAACTGCCACAGCAATGCCGCATGTCAGCCAAGACAAAGCAAATAAATCACAGCTGTACCTTATCTGGGCCACAAAATCTGTATATATTATATAGAGAGTAATCTCAGCCTTTATAAGCCAGGTAAGAAGCAGAATCAGTGAAGGAAAGAAGAGAACAGAAAAAAAGATGAGCAGGGGTACGTTTCCTAAAAGCATCATTGGCCTAATATGGTTGGAAGTTCTGTTGAATTGTGTTGGTAACAAATAACTTGTAACCATAATATGCTTTGGGATGTGCACCTCAAAAACACAACAACTACAGCTGGCTTCCAACTAACAGGAGTTCAGTTGTAATGTTTTTCATTTTAAGTCACCATTATGGTGATCAGTGTTTCCTTTAGTTGGGCTCTTGACTTTAAATTTTTGTCATCTCTGGCTGCTGTAACAGTGCATTTACAGAAAGTGATCTGATTTACCGAAATCATCTGAAGTCTAACCACTCATCATGAGTGTGTTGTCACATTCCAACCCAGTGATATTATAGCATGAGATACAACAGTGTTGCAGCAATCAGCTATGAGAGATTTTTAAACATGCTGTACACAAAAAAGTTTTAAATGTTTGAAATATTATAACACAAGACTTTTTTCTTATAAACATTACCTAATGATGCACAGACATCAATACTTGATATACAAAACACAACAATAGTTACACTCAACAACAACAAAAAAACACCTTTACAAAATAAACCAACACAAACTGCTAAAAGAGAATCAAAATTAAGTTCAGCTGCACAGATAGAACCAACAAAAATAAAAAATCTCCACAGCATAATCAGTATGATGTTGTTTGTTTACAGTAATTTGTGTTTTCCAATACTGTAAACTCACAGTAAAGCTTTTTTCTTACAGAACAATTGTAAAAAACTGTAAAATACAAGAAATTTCACAGCAAAATCACTTAAAAACTAAGGGTACGTTTACACGACAATGACGTACTAAAAATGGAAATGTTATTTCTTAGCATTTTTCGTGTACAGATGACAACATTTTCAAAACAATCCCCATACACACGGATCTGCAAAAACAGCTGCGTTATTCAAGCTAGGCCAAAATTTGGTAATGTCACTTAATAAAGAAACACTACGTGACTATAGACTGAATACGTAATACGCATGCACATGACGTCACCGTTTTCACAAATAGTTTACATGAAAACACTTGCCCTTTGGGACCCGTTGTAAAAGTTTTCAGTTTTTAGTTGAAAATGGTGTCGTGTAAGGCTAATCCACCCTAACAACCAATCTACTCTCCAAGCAAAAGGCAGGACACGGCACAAACATAGAGCACTTCCACTGTAATCAACAAAGCTGCAATGGTGCCAAAGTAGATATGGTGCGTGAAAACCAACATCAAATTTAAATGATGCATTTTATGCTCTAATTTTAAACATATGTTCTAAACAGTGAAATGACAGATCTAGTTAAATTAGTCTTTTAGTAAATACGGCATCATTTTCTATGTGAAATCTGTGAAACAGTAGGGTTACTGTATTCTATTTTAATGCATTTCCTCCTTAATGTGTGAACGTTTGGGCAAATTAGACTTCTGAGCGCTCATAGTAACCCAAAGCTCTGCGTTATAATCTGCATAATTTTCACGTACGATAGGCCATGGGGAGAATTTGCTTCTCATAAAAGCGATTTGTTTGACGCACGCAAATAAATCAGTCATTTAATACTTGCTATGTGAACTAGTAAACATTACAAAAGGCCAAAGCCAACTTAAGAGCAACAATGGCATTTGCAGTATTCAAGTGTGTGTGTCTGCATCTTTCATGCTCCAGAACTCATAAAACCATACATCTGCTGCATAAATTTTAATGAGTACATGGCTTGAAATACGCTTATTATCATGTTTTATTTCCTGGCTAAAGGATATTTGTGGAGAATGCACGGTTTGCCTTAAAGCTGTTGGCACACCTTCACCACAATTGGAAAAAAGGAAAACACTAAACTGAGGATATAGGTAGTTTCCCAGGATATCACTCATGTTAGAAGGGAACAGTTGTGCATCTAAAACTGTCCGGAAACTTTCCATACATCTTTAAGAGGCATAATATACTGAGTGTGCCATGACAAACACATTTGGGCTATTCATGAACTCCAAGACCTTTATTACTGATGATTGTGTGGAAAGACTGCAAGTCCTGTTTCACACTGCAAACAAAAGTATTTATTTTAGTGCCCATCTTAATAGGTTACAGTATTGTATATTTTATTTCACGATAATAATTCTTAATAGCTAATTTCACAACTGTAGCCAATCACATGATCAAATCACTTAATACTTAATAGTGTTGTTATCGTTAACTAAAACTATTTAAAAAAATATGTTAAGTAAAATGCTAAATGAAATAAAAATAAAACAAATATTATATGAAAAACTTACTTTCATACTTTGTGTACTTCCCTACTATATAGTAGGTGACAAATAGTATGTGACAAAAGAAGTATGTCTGAATTCACAGTACTCACGAAAGAGTAGGTAAAAAGGACCCGGATGACCTATTGCTTCCGGAGAGATTCTGAACCGTGCATACGATGGACACTGTACTATCCCATGAGGCCAAGGGAGAGGATTTGTGAATGGCAGTGAAGCGACGCAACTGACACTGATAGGTCACATGACAGTGACAACATGATGAATGTAGTACTTCATACTACATGTATTCATACTATATAGAACATACATTTTTTTGCAGTTGTGAAGTAATTACTTATTCAAAATAAGTACCTACTCAAGAGAGTATGCGATTTCGGACACAGCCATTGTCAAGACCAGACCCTTCAAGACCAAGATCATTCAAGAGTCACACAGCAAAAACCAATGTTGAAGTTAATGAGATAAGTATGTGATTAATTAAGTGTTAAAGGGTTAGTTCACCCAAAAATGAAAATAATGTAATTAATTACTCACCCTCATGTCGTTCTACACCCGTAAGGCCTTCGTTCATCTTCAGAACACAAATAAAGATATTGTTGATTAAATCCGATTGCGCAGGCCTGCATTCAAAGCAATGACATTTCCTCTCTCAAGATCCATAAAGGTACTAAAAACATATTTAAAACAGTTCATGTGAGTTCAGTGGTTCTACCTTAATATTATTAAGCAATTAGAATACTTTCTGTGCACCAAACAAAACTAAATAACGACTTTTCAACAATATAGTGATTGTCCGATTTCAAAACACTGCTTCGGAGCTTTACGAATCGGATCAGTGCCAAACGTATTCTCATCGCTTTATAATATTAAGGTAGAACTACTGAACTCACATGAACTGTTTTAAATATGTTTTTAGTACCTTTATGGATCTTGAGAGAGGAAGTGTCATTGCTGTTGATGCAGACCTCACTGAGCCATCGGATTTAATCAACATGTCTTTATTTGTGTTCTGAAGATGAATGAAGGTCTTACGGGTGTGGAACGACATGAGGGTGAGAAATTAATGACATTATTTTCATTTTTGGGTGAACTAACCCTTTAACCAGCAGAATCACTGAAGAAAAAAAGAATCATCAAGAACAGAAAAAAAGAGAAGAACTATGACTTCCAGCCACAGCCTTAGATGAAATCCACAGCAAATTAAAGAACACATTAAATCTCTCAAGATCACAGGAGAGGATGATTAAACTACTCCGAAATCAGCATTACCAGTTTGACTTTATTTCTTTCATACGTCTACAGAATCTCTTATTGAGAATTAACACAGGTTTAGATGTTGATGTTTTTTTTAAATCACCATTATGGTGATTAGTGTTTGTTGTAGTTGGACTTTTTAACATTTAGTTTTTCTCTGGCTGCTGCAACTACGTGTTTATAAAACACATTTGTTATGGCATGAAAAGCAAAGAAAAAAATATGATCAGGTGTCGATGGTTATGCATTGATCTAATAACTGTAATGATATAATAACTGATCTCCTTCAGAGTCTAAGTACACAACGACGATGTAATAAAAACGGGAAAAATTTTTCTTTGCGTTTTTTTGTGTATAGCTGACAATGTAGTCAAAATGATCCACGTTCACGGATCCACAAAAAAATAAAATAAATGCTGTATTATGCTGCCAGGCCATTAGTTGGCGATGTCACTTTATAAAGAAACACTACGCCTATAGACTGAGTACATAATACACATGCGCATGACATCACCGTTTTCACAAATTCACATTTTTGTAGTTTACATGGAGACAATAACAATATCATTTTCAAAAACTTGCTCTCTGAAAAACTTTTTTAAAAGCTCACGTTTTCAGGCCCCTAAAACTCTGTTATCATGTAAAAGAACGTACAAAACGCATAAAAAGTTTTTAGTTAAAAACGCTGGTGCTCCTAAAAGCTCTGATTAACGTATGAATCTCGACAATGGTGACAATCAAAAGAAAAGCTTCATGCTGCATAGTGCAAAATTCATCCATGACTCTCAGCATGCAGTGTGGCATTAATAAATTATGCAGATGATTTGTATTTATTATTTAGTTGTATTTTTGCAGTTGTTTTGTTGTGACTTTAGTTGCTTGTGTTCAGAGTTCTTGTGTTCAGATGTTCTGTATATTTTGCTGATTGTCACAGTTGTTGAGATTCATACGCTGATTGAAAGAAAGTGAAAGTGAAGTGAAAGGCCAAGTATGGTAACCCATCCTTGTAATTTGTCCTCTGCATTTAACCCGTCCAATTAGTGCTCACACATTAGGAGAAGTGAGTAGTGAACACACACACACTGCAAACTGTGGACACACACACCTGGAGCAGTGGGCAGCCATTTTTGCTTAGGTTAGGTGCCTTGCTCAAGGGCATCTCAGTCATTTCCTGTCAGTATTGAGAATCGAACCCGCAACCTTCGGGTTAGACTCTCTAACCATTAGGCCACAATTGCCCCTTGTTGATGTCTGTGACCAGAAGTCAAACATTTAAAGTGAGAGTTGGCAATTCGAGGTGACCCCAATGCAATGAAGTTGAGCGAAGTAGAGTTTATCTTTATGCAAAACTGAAGCTCGTGCAATCCACCACCTGATACAATTGAGTTAGGAATAACCCTTTCTATTATTAAACAGCAAGAAAAACGGCCCCTGTAAGGGAAGTAGGAGGTTAAGGAGACAGACAGACAGGATTTGTGTGCTGGACTGATTAAAGTGCTCAGATAATCCACCTCAAAGCATGTAAAAGTGCTCAGCGTCAGAACACAGACGTTCCTTCAGCCAGCTGTGAGGCTTCACTTGATGAATTACAAGTTTAAACTCTCTTAAGTAAATGTAAATCTTTCTACCCTCCCTCCTAAGACCCTTTCAAGAGTTTTTATATAATAGCAGTGATTGAATTAGCATCTGGTGGGCGAAATGCATCATTTTTGACTTCGACCAATTCATTTATCACACCGTCGGCTGATGCAAACTGCTGAAACAAACAGAACGTAATTCTGAAGTTACAAGATGCACCTTTAAACTTAGAGGCCCACTTTTACGACAAGCAAAATAATGATAAACAATATATAATCTATAAAACCTACAGTGTAAAAAAAAAAGTCATTTTTTGCAGTGTAGGTTGTCGTCACACTGTGCTGAAGTTTTTCTCAAAGGTTCAGTGACGTTTAGATGTGGTGAGTGATTGAAGGCGTTTCTGCAACAACTCGTGTACATCATCAGGGAATAGTGTTCATAATGTAGGATGCAGCTGGCCTTATAAAAATGATCTCATATTCATTTGAGGCCATTACACAACCCTACACAGCAATCATTTGATGTAATGAGAGCTATAAGGTATCTGCCCATAACCGTACTGAGAATTTAACAGTTGGCAACACACGTTACGGGCTGGAGGCATCCTTTTGTTTTCCCCAAATATGAACCCAGGCAGACCTAGGAGACGATTCATCAATGTTCCTTTTTTAAAAATCTTTGAGAATTTTGTGTTCTTTACACGAGGTTGTGGAAAACATTTTTTAATGGTTGTCTAGACATACAATGCGATCAATTCAGAACAAATTTCCCTTTTATGCGCAATAAGACCAGGAACGTGTACTAAGAAAATAAAAGACAATTTTGATTTCAGGTTGACTGGTTTACTGTATGCAACAAGAACATACTCTGTGCAACTACACAAACGCAGATGCAAACTGTACTTTGTTTCACAACTTGTTCTGCCATGACAGTACTTGAGCTGAAAGAGAAAAGTATAAAAGAAGACGTCTAACATAGCGCCTCTTGTGGCAGCACTGAGAATGCAACATGCTCTTGCATTGCGTTGCATAATGACACTATTATCCTGCTTTAAGAGCTGCTTTTGTCTAGGGGTACGATTCTCGCTTGGGGGTGCGAGAGTTCCCGGGTTCAAATCCCGGATGAGCCCCCAATTTCATGTTACACCCCGTCTAGGGGTAAAGTACGTGACATGAAATGAGAGAGCAGAAGCAGGGAGATCTTATGTGGTTTTTTAATGATTTAAACAAGATTACAGCAATCAAAAATACGGAAATTTGCTTCGGGAGCTGACCAGGCCAAAATAACAATCAAAAAGTCTATATAAATTTCAACACTTATTAAAGCTGCAGTCTGTAAGTTTTGCCTCTTTGTCGCCATCTCTGTTTGAAACCTGCAATTGCAGTTATTTGCAGAATTATCGTGGGTTATGCATCGGCACGGCTCCTCAGCGCGGATGAATCTAATGTTTTGAGGAGAATGTGTGGCTGTCAGTCACCGGTGGATACTGTACTTCGGAATCACAGATTGTTGTCTTGGAAGTATGACCAAAATAAGAATTTTCACTGGAAAATGTCATCTGAAAAAGTAAGAAATAAATCTGCCACTTTTGTTCTGACCAACTGAGAAAAAAAAGCATTACAATAAATTGCGCTACCAGTGGTGATTAAATCTAATGATCGCTTTTGCTCATCATATATTATTTTTATACTTTGCTCTCAATTTGTTAANAGTCACCGGTGGATACTGTACTTCGGAATCACAGATTGTTGTCTTGGAAGTATGACCAAAATAAGAATTTTCACTGGAAAATGTCATCTGAAAAAGTAAGAAATAAATCTGCCACTTTTGTTCTGACCAACTGAGAAAAAAAAGCATTACAATAAATTGCGCTACCAGTGGTGATTAAATCTAATGATCGCTTTTGCTCATCACATCAAACCCTGCAAATGATTATTTTTATACTTTGCTCTCAATTTGTTAATGTTAACAACATCAGCATTGCGTGACTACGTGTATTTAGTGTGTATTAGCGTTACCTGTAGATTTAAATTTCTGTACAGTCTAAACTCTAATTGTCCATTTGTCATACCATACAATCCGCCATCAAAACGATGCTGTGAGAAAAGGCTATAAATGATCATGACATACCTGCAGCATCCTCAAATGATATAGCTACTAGCTGGGACTCGTTCCTTATGTAAACAAACATGACGTAATGATGGAAAGAATGTGGCATGCTTGAATTTCCCACGGAAACCTACCAGTACCACTCAAATTAGAAAACATTATTACAAGCTTACAGTTGTGAATCAGGCTAAGGTAAGGAGATAGATTTGAACACTGGCTGGTTGTGTACTTGCTCAAAAATTGATTTTGGATCATTTTTAACCAAAAAAAGTTACGGACAACAGCTTTAACATAAAAAATAAATAAATAAATACAATCAACGTCCTATCCAAAAACAAAGAATAAAGTGGGCAAACAAAATGGTGTCAAATTCCTTACTTTTCCCAAGTTTGTATACATTGTATTTTCAAACACCATATACAACTAGTTAAGAGGGCAAACCAAAATCAGCATCGGTAAGCAGGCAATAGGGTCAAAATACCAAACAGTTTCTTACTTACAATTTCTAACTCACATTCAGAGTACAAACAAAGCTCACATAAACACTCTTAAACACTCAAACTTTGTTTAATCAAACAGCCAAACCAACAACACTCCTCACAAAACACAATGTCCTCCTAAAGGAAGTTTTGACACTTGTTGTGGTTGGTTTCTTTAGAGCTCTTTCGGTTGCCTCAAACTCTTCAATCAGTTTCCGATTATCAGGTCTTTTTTATAGAGTCTGTTTGCAGCTGAATTTTTAAATATCGAACGGTTTATCTGAATTCAGTTTTCTTTTGCGTGCTGCTTTTGTTATTCTTACCCTCAATGTCCTGTCCTATTGAAATAGAAATGCAAATTCACTGCATTTGAACGATCAATTCTGACCCTGTTTGCCAGTAACCGAATCAAGGATAAACCAGCATTGTAAAGCTGTTGATACAGTTTCCCCGGTAAAAATTAGACATGCTTTCATGATTTAACATATTCCAGATTAACTTTAGGTTTCAGTGCTACATTTGTTTTCAGTTCTCCTGTTTACGTTGCATGTTTTTTGTGCTTATGCAATACTTTATGCAGCTCTATTACAATGAAAAATAATAGTTTTAGGAAAGCAGTAAAAATCTCATGGGGCACTCGTATTCTCCCTTGAAGGTTTTGGGCATAAAGATTCATTACCTCACTTTATGTATATTAACAGCTGAATAAAGTTTGTTCAGAACACCACAGATGACGTATCATCAACAATTCTGTAAATGACAATTATACTCAAATAAAATTCTTTAAGATCAATATTCCCACCCTATTGTCTCTGTAGCGTAATAAATTTAACCAGTGTCTTTTGCATTAGCCATAAAAGATAATATGACTTCATTTTCAGTACACTTTCATGAGAAAACAGTTCATGCTGATGCGCTTGTAATGGTTTAGTGACTCGTTAAATATCTGGTTATTATGACATTGTGTGGCCGATTAAGTGGCTGATTAATTTAACTACAAATTTTGTAAAACCTTACATACACTTCAAAAGAAGCAATACCACAGCAGATCTGCAAAACTACTCTGTAAATGTGGGAGGTCCGGCGTTACACCGCAGAAATTCTCTGCATTCATGTCAATTGTTATTTTATGGTTCCTTCCATGATGTTCGCTTTCATTCCCACCTCGTTTTGTTCTCTGATGTAAAGCTTCTTGGAAAATGCAATTTTACTGCCTCAATGTGATTTTATGTTGCTCTTATGTATCCATTAACAACTGCAAGGCGTGGAAAAAGACAGGCTTGTTAAAGGGGGTGATTCATTTTTAGAATGTGATTTGGGATCAAGGTTCCACTTTAGAACTCTGAGACACACACACACACACACACACACACATAAAATGGGATCAGTTTTAAGTTCAAATCATAACTATCAAATAAATAACCATGGCTTGCAGTATATCTTTATTTTTTTTTTTTAAAGAAGTCTTCTGCTCACCAAGGCTGCATTTATTAGATCCAAACTACAGTAAAAATGTGTAATATTGTGAAATATTACTACAATTTAAATAGCTGTTTTCTATTCTAATATTCCTGTGATCAAAGCTGAATTTTCAGCATTATTACTCCAGTCTTCAGTGTCACATGATCCTTCAGAAATCATTCTAATATGCTGATTTGCTGCACAAGAAACATTTTTCATTATTATCAATGTTGAAAACAGTTGTGCTGCTTCATATTTTTTGTGAAAACCGTGATTTTTTTCAGGATGATGAATAGAAAGTTAAAAAGAACATCATTTATTTAAACAGAAATCTTTTGTAACATTATAAATGTCTTTTCTGTCACTTTTATCATGCATTCTTACTGAATAAAAACATATTGGTGCAGATATTGCTCATAGATTTTAATGAAACAAACTGAACAAAAAGCAAAAATCATTTTTGAGTGCAGCAGAATAGTGATGTCTGGTTTGTCAATGAATCGGCCAATTGAACCTGTTATTTTCAGTGAACCGGTTGAACCAAATCAGACCGAATCATTTGAATCAGTTCATGTCCCGAGTCATATTCACAAGCGACTTAATCAATGAACTAACTGGTCTCTCAAATTTACCCGAAACTCTGACTCAAAGTGGATTCATATAATCCTAAAAACTAGTTATGTCTGCTTTTGCTAACTCTTCTTTGTAGTCATTTAAACTAGTTTGCAAATCGGTCACTGAACTGCTTGCAGCCACTTAATTTAACAGTATACGGCTCTTTGAACAGAGAACTGTATCTTTCAGACATGAACCAAGTGCAAAGATTTGACAGGGTAAAATGTTTCTTGTAAAGACGTGATTTCATTTGAATAAATATAGATTTTTTTTGATGGAAATGATTTAGTGTCTGGTTGTTACGAGTTGGATTTTGGTAGTAAAGAGTTGTTTAAAGTCAGCATGAAACGGAAATTACAAGTCTTTTCTTCCCTATTGTGATGTATATCCGAGTGAAACAGCTTCTGGAACAAGGAAAAATGTAGATCGGACTTTTTGTCCATGGGGAATTGATTGGATGGTTGTGGTTTGCTATTGGTCGATCTCATTTGAGTGACAGGTTGCCCTGCCCTCGCACCAGTAAACACGTCTTTAGAGAAGAGATTTTGCCACAAGCGAGAGGGGAAGATATTTTGAAAATATTATGAGGCACATGAATTTAAGAAAAAAAGGGGGAGGTATGTGGGGGAGCACATGTGCTTTCAGCGCTTCGAGCGCACGACGGGTGGAGAAGAAACCCTGAACTCCTGCAGAGTCACTGTGACCTTCGGTCAGCCAATTAGACAGGTCAGCCAATCAGACAGATCTGAGCAAGCGTATGTTATGTCTAGAAGATGACAGCTGAGCCGCAGATATTCTCTTCCTGTCAGAGAGTGATGCCTTCGGCAGACGGCCAATGATGGAAGCCTTCTGAGCTGCTACTAGAAAGCTCGGAGAAGCGCTACGGAAAATATCACTCAATATACAGAAAAAAAAAAAAAATTGAACAAACAGATATCCACAAGGGAATCCAAGCGAAACGCACAGAATAGATTTCAAGTGATGTTCAGATGTGAGTTGTACAATCATATATAATGACCCAGAAACTAGTGTGCTCATATATCACTCCCACAAGGACTAGAGATAAATATTGTGTAATTTCTGCTGTACCAAGGGG
Organism: Anabarilius grahami; assembly: GCA_003731715.1. Lineage (NCBI taxonomy): Eukaryota > Metazoa > Chordata > Actinopteri > Cypriniformes > Xenocyprididae > Anabarilius > Anabarilius grahami. The sequence continues at coordinate 862,582 of RJVU01048958.1, read as the reverse complement.
GTTTGTGAAATTAATGACAGTTTTCAAACAAGGTTTCTCAAGCACGTCCCCCATCTTTCTTCCATTGGTTATGCTTCAACAGGTTTCTATGAACAAAAGTAAATTGGATGTGAAAACTATCCTTCGATGAAAGCTGATAATATACTCCATGTAATAATCCAAAGGGCCTACAATGCTGACAGAGGAATCATAACCAGAATACTTATTTTTGCTTTTATTTTTAAAGGATGATCAGGACCCAAATCAAAGGGGTTCTTTCTGTCATAAAACTCTCATGTGAGTTGAAATTTTATTATGTGAAAAGAAAGAGTGCAGTGTGACGCAAGAAACACCTCACTCACCCTCAAGCCATCCTAGGTGGTGTTTATGATTTTCTTCTTTCTGATGAACACAGTCAGAGTTAAATTAATAAAACCCTGATGCATCAAGCTTTATAATGGCTGTGAGCGGGATAAACGAGTATGTAATAAACTCCTTCTGAAGCAAAGCGATGTGTTTGTGTAAAAAACAATATCCATATTTAACAAGTTATAAAGTCAAATAGCTTTGCCAGACCGCTTACTGTATTCTACTTACGAAGAAAGTGTAACGCCTCTTGCAGTTCAAAACACTCACGCTACGTCCTACGCCTTCCTAATTCAACTTAAGAAAGTATACGCTACGTCCTATGTCCTATATGCCCAGTACGTTTATGATGAATGGATGCACTTTCTTCAGCTCATACTCACTGGTCCCGTTCACTGTCATTATAAAGCTTAGATGCATCAGGATATTTATTAATATATCTCTGACTGTGTTCGTCTGAAAGAAGAAAGTCATATGGATGGCTTGAGGGGGTAAAGCTTGGGGTAATTTTCATTTTAAAGTGAACTAATACTTATAAACTATAAAACATAATTTGATATAAAGCTAAATCATCGTAACACCATCAAAAATACGGATATTTTTCCTTAGGCATAACCTTTTTTTAGGAGAATCCATCAATGTACACAGCATTACTAATCACCTCCAAACCTAGACATACCCTCTCTGACATACACTTACACACACTAAACAAGTCTAAACATCAGAGGCTGTTGAGTGCTAGTGACACATACTGTATGTTTAGAATGACATACTACTCCTAATGTATTTCCTGTATGTATACAGCATGCACATTGTTTAGAATATCTGGATACATTACTACATGGATATACAGCATAGTATACAACATTGCACAATACATGGGACAATATATCCCAGAATGCAATGCACTCAATATGAGCTTCATGACCTATTGTCATACAAGAGGAATGCAAAATGCTTCAAACAGCAGAACATGGCGCTTTGTGTTATTGGATAACACATTTCATCGACAAAATACACCCAGCATGTCTCAAAATCCATTTTCTGAACAAAATATTCTGTAAATGATGTCTGAATGCCATTTTTCAGAAATTCCATTTCGTGACTCGTGATGAAAGAAAATGTACATTAGATCTTCACAAACACCAAAGAACATAATTAGAGTTCACAGGATTCCCATTCATTGGTTCATTACCTCCACTTTAAAGAAAAGCATTAACCTAACCTACTTTTGTTGCACTATCCTATAATGCTTTAGTGAAAGAGCATCAAATATAGAGAACAAAGACACTTCGCAGCCAGAACTCCCTTTCTTCCATTACGGGAAACTCCAGGCATTTGCATAACCCACAAAGCATGCTGATGAACCGACACGCATCCATCCAAAATAGTTTTTCCATGCGCGACAAGACGTTTTGTATGAGCTGAGATGTAATTCCTCAAAGTTCTCCACTGTCTGTTATTTTTTCCAATAACTCCCTTTTCCATGAGAAATCATGAGGAGCTACTCCGAAGACCTACAAATTACAACAGCGCTGGGTTATACTTAAAGTATCTAATGTATAAAACAGGCTTTATATTAATTTCAGATCGTTTTTGTGTGTGTTTTGATAAATGAAGTCATGCAGAAGGGGGAAGCATGTGTAATCTTCCCTGGAAGGCCGTCGTTGTTCTCCGTGAAGGATTCCACTATTTCATCTTAGATACTGAACAGTGTGGAATATTATAATTGTAAGTATTACGTATGACAGCTACATTAAATAACAACAGGTGTGTGTTTAAGTTTCAGTTCTGGGTGGTTGCAAGGGGGTTTTCATACTGGTCTAAATCAAAATAACTCAGTCTCTATCATATTCTGGTCTCTAGATATACTCTTTCAAAAGTAGGCCAAGTCTGTGATCATTTTTGCCTTTTTATCATCCACCAGGCCTAAACTGTAGTGTAAATAATATAAAAAAGTAACGGTACACCTCTCCTCAATAATACTAATAATGACAATAAATGCAGTGCTGTTTTAGCAGCATAGGTAGCTGTAGGGAGGCATGATTCTCGTTCTCTGACTCACCACCTCTTTATGCGAGTTATTGAGTTTCCAGACGCGGTTGATCTGGGGTGAAATGTGGCAGTGGAAACATATCCTCCTTTCCTTGACGAGCCTGTTAGAATGTTCTAGGGAGAGACACAGACAGACCGACAGAGAGACAAGACAGAAATGATGATATTATGAAAGAAACAATATGCTGCCCTGTTGTGTGTCACCTATGGAGAAGTGCAAGGTTTCCTTTACACAACAAGCCTGACATCTAGTGGCAGCACACTCCATATCGTCTGGTTTGGAGTACGGTTCTCATCATATGAAACAGTCTTTCCCTTCATGGCTGAGAAATGAGTTCATATTTTTGGGAATCATTTTGGGATGGTTACAGTGCACACTGGAAGAAGATGCCGTGCATAATGGGAACTGACCGAATATTCAGAATGGAATATTACAGTCCTACTTTGAAATACACACCAAATACCTGCGTACAGTAATTGGCTGTTTTAAAAATCTAAGTGAAACACAAATAAGTTGCATTAATCCACAACATATTTTAAACAGTAATATGCTATGGTCACATGACTATGGGTTGACTGACAAGCACTAGTTATCTTAAAGGTGCCCTAGATTCAAAAATTTAATTTACCTCGGCATAGTTCAATAACAAGAGTTCAGTTTCAAACTCCATTGTTTCCTCCTTCTTATATAAATCTAATTTGTTTAAAAGACCTCCGAAGAACAGGCGAATCTCAACATAACATCGAATGTTACGTAACAGTCGGGGTGTACACCCCCAATATTTGCATATGCCAGCCCATGTTCCCAACATTATGAAAGGCATTAGACAAGGGCAGAACTTCTGGATGTGCAAAGCTGAATCAACAGACTAGGTAAGCAAGCAAGGACAATAGCAAAAAATGGCAGATGGAGCAATAATAACTGACATGATTCATGATAACATGATATTTTTAGTGATATTTGTAAATTGTCTTTCTAAATGTTTCGTTAGCATGTTGCTAATGTACTGTTAAATGTGGTTAAAGTTACCATCGTTTCTTACTGTATTCACGGAGACAAGAGCCGTAGCTATTTTCATTTTTAAACACTTGCAGTCTGTATAATGCATTAACACAACTTCATTCTTTATAAATCTCTCCAACAGTGTAGCATTAGCCGTTAGCCATAGAGCATAGCCTCAAACTCATTCAGAATCAATGTAAACATCAAAATAAACACTACTTACGCGATTAGACATGCTGCATGACGTACACTTTGTAAAGATCCATTTTGAGGGTTATATTAGCTGTTTGAACTTTTTTTATGTTGTTTAAGGCAAGCGCGAGCTCCGTGGGCGTGGAGCACGAGATTTAAAGGGCCACACACCCTGAATCGGCTCATTTATAATTATGCCCCAAAATAGGCAGTTAAAAAAATTTATTTAAAAAAATCTATGGGGTATTTTGAGCTGAAACTTCACAGACACATTCAGGGGACACCTTAGACTTATATTACATCTTTTTTAAAAAAATTCTAGGGCACCTTAAATAAAATAAAAAATAAAATAAAATTTCATTTTATGTAAAAATAACTTGTAGTTGAATCAATGAATATATAAATACACACACACACACATATGTATTAACACATTAAAATTTCGAGCTGTCGGGTCTGATCCCGCGGGAAATTCCACACCTACGTCATGTCCGTACACAGAAAGAGGGCCGGCTACTTTATCGCGTGTTTGGGTGCAGCTTGTTGCTACAATACATTGTGTTTTTTTAAACAAGGCGGCTAGCTATCATTTAGTATGGACAGTTCTGAACGAACCGCCGTTGACCTGTTGGGGAATCACCCTCAAAACAAAGAAATCTCAAAATGCATAGAGTCAAAACGGGAATGTGACAGAGCCCGAGCCAAAACACCACCCCAGCCACACGGCAGATATGATTCTTACTTGTTCGGATGACATTTTTGTTCTGATATATGCTTTGTTTGAAATGTTTCTGTCTAGATCTGATCCGCTTTGATACGATGATCACCGGTAGCCAGAGATGGCGAAAGAAAGGTCGAAGTTTTTCTGCTTACCATGGAATGAGCAAATACTGTACAAAAGTCAGTACATTGATCTGTTTCTTGTCTTGTTCACCTCATACATTCATTAAAAAATGTATATGAAATTTGCATGAAAATGTACGGAAGAGGATTAGGGCCAAGCAATAATAAAAAAATAAAACCATCTCGAGATTAAAGTTGTTAAATTTCGAGAAAAAACTCGTAAAATTTTGAGAAAAAGGTTGAGATAAAATGTCGAGAATAAACTTGTTAAATTTCGAGAAAAAACTCGTAAAATTTCGAGAAAAAACTAGTTAAATTTAGAGAAAAAGGTCGAGATAAAATGTTGTTTATTCTCAACATTTTATCTCGACTTTTTTCTCAAAAATTTAACGACTTTTTTTCTCGAAATTTAACGAGTTTTTTTCTCGTAATTTAACGAGTTTATTCTCAACATTTTATCTAGACTTTTTTCTTGAAATTTAAAGAGTTTTTTCTCGTAATTTAATGAGTTTATTCTCAACATTTTATTTCGACTTTTTTCTCGAAATTTAACGAGTTTTATTTTTTATTATTGCTTGGCCCTAATCCTCTTCCGTAAAAATGTGTGCTATTGCTACTCGATTCGCTTTCTACCATAGGCCTACACAGTATTTGAGTTGAGTCAACATAGTAATTTTATGTTAAGAAAAACAATTTCCAATATGTGGAACCACATTAATTACTCACAACCCGTAAGACTTTCATTCATTTTCGGAACACAAATAAAGATATTTTTATATTCTGTCCCTCCATTGACAGCTACACAACTACCGCTTTGATGCTTCCAAAGGTTCAAATTAAATCTGTTCATCATATAAAGTGATTGTGTCTCTTCAGAAAATTTGGACCAAACCACTCAATTCATACGGATTAGTTTTACAATCTCTTGTGGTATATATGACATACTTTCATTGTTCTTTAAGATTTGGCAAATAATTACTAAATAAATAAAAGGGTTTTTGGCATCATCAACAAAAAAATCTGCATATGGATCCATTTTTATCATTATGAACGTTTCCATGTCCAAGGACATGACTAGCTCAGAGTTGAAATATGTAATTACGGTAATTCCATCATGATGTGAATGCATCATATATCCAAGATTAGTCTTAATTCAGTTCTTCTTCTGAATGAAGTCAAACTGTTTTCCAAAAACAGCAGTGCGTAATATAAGAAGCTAAAGCATCACATCTGTGTTTATTCTCACTGTTACATAAGCTCTTTGACTGCAGGGCAAGGATTTTTCATGCCCAAACCTGAATCCTCCTCCCAGTGCATCTCCACAGAATGGACACATCTCACTCCACAAAGCCACAACATACACAGGTGACCATCTTCCACAAAATATCCAATGAGAAAAGTCTGTGGGCCTTAGAGTTAACCATTTATGTTTGTTTGTTCTTGTTAACCTCACCTCAAATTTTCCATTCAAGAAATTATAAATAAGAGTAAAATAAAGTCTAAAACATTTTTCTCATCAAGTTCTCTGCATTATTGTTTTAATTATTGTGATTTCTGTTTTTATTTTGGGGGGTTGCATGCCTCTTCCTTTCAATATTTATTCACTATGATTCCACAATTCCAACCAGTTCATCCACCTGTTTTACCGTAACCAATGTTTCGCTGTTGTGCCTGGAAACTCGGCTCAAACAAACACTTATGGCGAATCGGAGAGCACGGGTGAATCACAAGGAAAAGGGTTATGCAAAGTTTTCTGAGGGAGAAATCTATTCCCATCTGTGGTATCAGCAGACTGGAACGCCGGGGCGCCACCATCACACCCAACATCATGCTGGTTCAAAGATTTATCTTCCTGCTAATGGCTCAGACTCAATTTCAAGATTTGCTTTTGTCTGTAATTTCCAGTTCTGAAAAAAAAAAAAAAATAATCAGTTCACTCACTCCAACCCAGGGGTGTTTCATTCTCATTGTATGATTACTTAAGTGGTGAACAGTGCCAGAAAATAATTAGCAGGAGAAATGGGATCAGGACATGTCTTGAACCTGGACCACCCACATTAACACCAAGGGTTGATGTATCAGTGGATTATAACCGGTTATGGGTGTGTTCAAATCTCTATCCTAAGTAGGAGCAATAATATTGATGCTTGTTTTGTCATCTGCTGTTGGCTAAATTATAAAAATGGCCTCATCGGGACTCTCAAAATCTGGGGCTTCGTTCATAAAACATGCGTACGATTAGATTAGATCTCAAACATACGTCAAACGTGAGGAACAAATCTGGATTTATATTATAAAGTGATGTGAAAATGTTTGTATGCATAGCTTACAAACTTTCTGCCACTCTTATAGCTACCAGTAATTCAATTCAATTAACATTGTTTATGTAAAGATATAGGCAATCACAATATGCATTAATGTAATTATATGCATATTTTGACTGCTTACAAATGTTTTATAAATCGTTCACATTTGGGATCATTATATGCACGTCATTGTAAACGAACCCTCTGATGTCCGACACTCAACTGCTCCTCATGAAGAGAAGATGTTGATTTGTGAGAAAGACCAAAAAAAAAAAAATTCTTATCAAGTGACGGCGTGGTCCCTAGGGTATTACGTGAACATGCTCGCCATAGACCCGATTAGCCTGCTGCTTTAAATACACTATGTTGACGTCCAAGTGGTTCCTGGACCTCCAGAAGTGAGCAACACAGAGATGACACTGGATTTATGACGAGTGAGCTCTTGTTTTTTAATAAGTGGAAAATAGAACCATGGGCCATGTTCACATATCTGGCTCGGAAAGTATTCCAGAGCCCTTCCAGCTGTTGGACACATCCCATTCGACAAGCAATAAAGATGGTATGAAAAACGTAAATAGCAATGCGGTGTGCAAGAGCGTGCGTAATAGTCTGCATGTGAGAAAGAAAGAGACACAAAAGAGTGACAAAAGGTCACAGCATTTAAAAGTGCAGTTACACATATTACAGATTATGGAAAAAATACCATCAAATACTAAAAATCTAAGTACCTCATTATTGACATGGTACTCCATGAATGTGAATGGTACTAAATGTAAAAAAAGGAAGGAAAGAAAAAAAGAAAACCACAGTATTGCCATTTTTAATTATAGTAATAATAATAATGATAATACCGTGTTATAATTTGACATACAATACAGTGCATGTGCTACTTAAGCATGATACATTTTACCATAAAAATAAATAATAATTTAAATAATATAATTTATTTGGATACGGTAACTGCATTCTTTTTTTGGTCCCAAGTGAAGCTTGGTATTTACATAGAAATTTTTTTTTTCATAGTACCATATATATAATTTTATTATCTACAGTGCCAATAGAAAATCATCATACCCCTTTGAAATAGTTACTTTATTTGTCATACAGCCTGAAATCAAAAGCCATTCCAAACAAACCAAAAAAACTTTTCCAGCTTTATTTACAAATTTTACCTTACAACAAAAAAGAAAAGAAAAAGGCAACAGAAAAACTAGAATAGCAGGGTTGGAAAAGTCATCAGTCCCCGATTTAATACTTTGTAGAGCCGCCTTTTGCTTTAATTACAGCCATTAATCTTTTTGGATATGTCTGTACTAGCTTTGCACAGCTAGATTGGGGAATATTTGTCTATTCTTCCTGGCAGAATTGCTCAAGTTCAGTCAAATTACGTGGTGAACGGCATTTGACTGCTCTCTTCAAGTCAATCCACAGATTTTCTATCAGATAAAGTGAGGGCTCTGACTTGGCCACTCAAGGACATTCACGTTCCTATCCTTAAGCCATTGAGTTGTTCTTTTGGCAGTATGTTTAGGATCATTGTCATGTCATGCCGTCTTCAGCTGTCTAGCAGAGGAATGCAGGTTTTCCTCAAGAATTTGGATGTACTTGGCAGTATCCATTTTCCCTTCAATCCTCACCAATCACCCAGTCTCCGCTGAAGAGAAACACCCCCTCAACATAATGTTGCCACCCCCGAGCTTCAAAGTAGGTATGGTGTGTTTTGGGTGGTGTGCCATGTTTGCTTTTCGCCAAACATAGTGCTTGGAGTTCAGTCCAAAAAGGTCAATTTTGGTCTCATTAGACCAGGGGAGGGGAACATTGATCCTGGAGGGCCATTGTCCTGCAGAGTTTAGCTCCAACCCTAATTAAACACACTGAAGCTAATCAAGGTCTTCAGGATTACTAAAGTTACAGGCAGGTGAGTGTTTTTTTCAGGGTTGGGGCTAAACTCTGCAGGACAATGGCCCTCCAGGATCAACATTCCCCACCCCTGCATTAGACCATAGCACCTTTGGCATCAGAGTCGTCCAGGTGTGTTTTTGCATAACACAAACAAAACTGAATGTGCCACTTTTTTTTTAGAAAGGGCTTCTTTCTTGCCACCCTGCCATACAGGCCAGCTTTGTGTAAAGCTTGTGAGATAGTTGTCACATGCACAGACCGACCTGTCCCAGCCATAAAGCCTTGTAAGTCCTTCAAAGTTGACTTTGGCCTCTTGGTAGCTTCTCTAAACAATGTCCTCCTGGCTTGGTCATCCAGTTTGGATGGACAGCCTAATCTAGGCAATGTGGTGGTGGTGCCATACGCTTTCCACTTCTTAATGATGCTCTGAACAGGATAGCTAAATGTTTTTGTAGCCTTCTCTTAACTTGTGCCTTTCTACAGCTGTATCCCGGAGGCCCCTGAAAGCACTTTCCCAACCATGGTGAATTCTTTGCAGTACTATGCACTACTAACAGTGGAATCTTCAAGAAACAGCTGGTTTTATTCTGAAGTAATCAAAACAACTTCAACTGATGTCAGGTGGGGCACTTGGCCTGGTGTTTGATCTGGAAGTTGATTGGCTGCACCTGAGCAAGTTTATAATGGTATGCTCTGATCGCTTTACCAAACCAGGTATTTCACTAATTTTTCCAGAATTCTCCAGAATCCAATTCTTCAGAATGTTTTAAAATGTATTTTTTCACTTTGATGATAAGGGTTATAATGTGTACATACAGCTCAACAAAGTTAGATTAAAATTGTTTTTCTTCCAGGGTGTAATGTGACAAAAGGTAAATATTTTTACAGAGTATGATGACCTTCTGTAGGCAAAGTATAAACACCATTCAGGCATAACATTATGACCACCTTATAATATTGTGTTGGTCCCCCTTTGGCTGCCAAAACAGCCCTGACCCGCCGAGGCATGGACTCCACTAGACCCCTGAAGGTGTGCTGTGGTATGTGGCACCAAGATGTTAGAAGCAGATCCTTTAAATCCTGTAAGTTGTGAGGTGGGGCCTCCATGGATCGGACTTGTTTCTTCAGCACATCCCACAGATGCTTGATAGGATTGAGATCTGGGGAATTTGAAGGCCAAGTCAACACCTCAAACTCGTTGTTGTGCTCCTCAAACCATTCCTGAACCATTTTTGCTTTGTGGCAGGAGCATTATCCTGCTGAAAGAGGCCACAGCCACCAGGGAATACCTTTTCCATGAAAGGGTGTACATGGTCTGCAACAATGCTTAGGTAGGTGGAACGTGTCAAAGTAACATCCACATGGATGGCAGGACCCAAGGTTTCCCCAAAGCATCACACTGCCTCCGTCGGCTTGCTTTCTTCCCATAGTGCATCCTGGTGCCATGTGTTCCCCAGGTAAGAGACGCTCACGCACCCGGCCATCCACGTGATGTAAAAGAAAACATGATTCATCAGACCAGGCCACCTTCTTCCATTGCTCCGTGGTCCAGTTCTGATGCTCATGTGCCCACTGTTGGCCATCATATTTTGGCCCTTGTCAAACTCGCTCAAATCCTTACACTTGCCTATTTTTCCTACTTCTAACACATCAGCTTTGAGGACAAAATATTCACTTGCTGCGTAGTATATCCCACCCACTAAAAGGTGCCATGATGAAGAGATAATCAGTGTTTTTCACTTCACCTGGTGTATGTATATATTATTGTATTTATTTATTAATTTCGATAAGGTAATTGAGATAACTGACCACTTTCAAAAGCCCCTGCTACAAACCCAAGCACAATATGCAGTATCTTGGAGGGCTAAAACATTCATTGTTGCACAGTGTTCACACTTTCCAGCTGACTGGAGAAGTGCCCTCGTATAAGGAATGAGGTAAGATTGACAAATCACTGACAACAGTACAAGGACACTCATTCTGCAATGTGTGCTCCTTTTGCTGGTCATTAAATTCATAATTGTGTCAGGCTGTTGCCATCCAAGTGAAACCCATCCAGAACAAAGAATATTACTGAACCTGTGTTCAACTTTCTGTTTTAAAGCTATGAGCTCATGGATCTGTTTTCCAAAGCTTCTGTAATAGGTCAGAGTTCTAATGGTTTGCAAGCCATTGCATAGCGTCAGAACATGAAACGCTTTTGATCCATACAGGCAATGGTGTCTAAACAAGTGCATTCTAGGCTTACATTATCGTATTTGGTTACTAGTAGGGTGGCTTTTAGAGGGCACGCTCAAGTATGCGTAAAAACTGACTACCACAGAAACATGCCAGAGCTGTGAGTTCACCTCCACTATATCATCATTTAACCTCCAATGAAAGCCACTGGAAAGTTTTTCTTTTAGTGGGCGTAACATGACATGTTTAGCTTAGCTTACTTAACCATTAAGTCAACTCATGTTCACATGCATGCACGCACATGCACATACAAAAGTCAGGTGAGCACCAAAATTGACTTGTATTCGAGCATGCAACAGCACGAGATCACGTGCACGCTGCCATGCTCAAGAACGTGTCTGTTTGATGTTTATGTGTCTGCATAAGTGTTGCATAAGGTTCAGGATGACAGAATTTGAATTGCAAGAAGAGTCACATAATTCATCTTTAGAACTCAATTAAATCATGTGTTGACTTTCTAGCTGCTCCTTCTTTAAATTAGAGGTGGGTGGTATGACCAAAACCTTTTCCAGAATATAAGTAATTTTCAAACAAAATCTTTACCGTGATATAAGTAATTTTCAACCACTTAAGGAACCCCATTTTGGAATAGTAATTCTGCATAATTTAATTCTGAATGGCGTGTATCGGTGCATTGGCTGTAAATGTGACGCTAAATGTGTTCTACTGTAACAGAAGACAGAATGTTTCTTAAGATCCCAGATTAGCATGAATCAGGCCTGTTTGGTCTGCTATCACTCATCCAAACCTGCAGGCTTAGACTGCGTCTGGATGTCATAACCCCTAATCAGCTTGCCAAACCTCAGAGCAGGCTCTTCAAAACCTGGCCGAACCTCTCGAGCGCCGCTCTGCTCATCCGCCGCTATCATTCACCTTGTGCTCCTGTCCGCACACACCAATTAGATGCTATTACAGCCCGTCATGTCATGTCTCTGCAGACAGCAGATATGAAAAACATCTCAAGGGCACTCAAATTAAGTGCACACCGACCTCTGATTTTCATTCCTTGGATGCAGTATTGATTTGAGCCTTGTTTCATGTCCTGCTGCTCACCACAACCTCTGCTGATTTACTGTTGTGTATTTTGTGAGTTGACATCGCTAGTTCGGCTCAAAGCCCCATTAGGCAGGTCAGAAAGTCAGCAAGTTTATGTAAAATCACAGAACCAGCCAGAAGTACAACAGTACTTTTTCCAGTACAAATATCAAAATATTCTTAAGTTACATGTTACATTTACTTGAGAAGCAAAATGACTTAAGAAATTAAGAATTCTCTTCTGATAAATTGAGTTTTTGCTTAAAACAAGAAAAAATATCTGCCAATGGGGTAAGAAAATAAACCGTTTTCCATATAAATTAAGTTAAGATTTTCCTCCATTAGCAGATTTTTTTGCAGCGTACTGGAAAAAAAGGCAGAAATACTGAGTAAGAAAATCATTTTTTGAAGCATTCATCACCGACCACTCATGGACCTCCAAAAACGGGCTTGTGGACTTCAGGGTCAGGGCGTGAGTCTCACTTGGGGTATATTACGAGGTTAGCACTTAGACCTTCATTAAACATTAACAATTGTTATAGAAATTTCACTTGGTCCCTGACTTCTAATGAGGTGTTTGTAAATTCTCCACGGCCCTTTCACTTTGTGTGAAGGTTCTGAAAGGTCGGCCTTCCCATGCTGTCAGCCTCATGTGCAGCTCAGATGTTTGAAGTGAGCCATCGAACGGAAATTCCACCGAGCACATAATTCTGTAAAATCTGGCGGACTGCAAATGTGGCATCCCATAGTTGGGAATCAGATGTAAATCTTTAAAACTTGGGGTGGAGCTTCAAATGATTCGGATAACCTTCCTTCAGGGAGGACGTACCTCAACAGACATGAACCAAACCTCACGCACATGCTGTTTTGCCTGATTGTTTCTCATTTCTAAAGCTTCTAGAACATGCAAATTGTTTTTTTGTTTTTTTTTACTTGTTTTTGAAGTAAAAAGCCCTGAACTATTATTTAGTAAAGTAAAATTAATGGAAGTAAATTAATGTCTTTATGTAGAAAACAACAATAAATGCCACAAGTTAGTAAAACACATTGAGTTAATGCCTAAATAATATATTTTATTAATAATAATAATAAATAATATAAAACATTTTTTACCCTATTTATATAATTTCATTTAATTTTAAATTTCACCTATATAATAGGCAATTTGTCTCTATTTATTTTAATGCTTTAATTAAGGAATGATTAATAAAAAAAAGGTAAAAACTAGAACCAGCAATAAGAAAGCTGCAAACTGCATCTCTCGTTCAAACTCGCTCTCTCCCAGTCCTATCCGCGTTGGATTTTGAGAAATAGTGCTTCAGCCAGTGTACATCAGATGTACGCTTGAAATCAGAGTGCATCATTGTTATAAATGAGTGAACGAATGTAGTTGCTTACTCAGAATTCGAACACCACTACAAAATGGCCGACACCCGATATAGTGCACTATATAGTGGAAAGGGAGCTGTTACGGACACAGCTCTTGCGAGTATTCAGATCAAACTCACTACACAAACACAAAGCATGCTGGGTAATCAGCAGAGCAACAAAATAATTAGCATGAATTGTTGCTAATATTTTGACATTTTTACACCACAGAACTCATGTTCATGCAAACAGGAACCGTTGACAAACATCTGAATAAGATAGCACTACAATAATCAGCTAATTTGAATCATTCTACATCACATACACCATGTGTAACAGCTACACAAAGGCTTGAAAAGTCTCCTGTAGACATTAACATTGCCGTCCCCATTACTTTGCCCCATAAATCTTGATATGAAGAAGCTGACAAAGAATTCGACTTAAACTTTCCTACTTGGTAGAGCAACTATTGTATTATGACTAACTTTTCATACACTGGTGAATCATACTTTGAATCAGTATTGTACTTTTGATCATTTGAATTAAAACCTCTCATCGTTGTAATAAAAGACGAGTTTTTGGGAGTTAAAGGAGCATGGTGAACTGCAAATAGAGGACTACCATTGACCCATGATGAAATACATTTTCGTCCGTTCGTCTTTACTTTCCTCATCCGGCAATTTCATGCCAAACGTTTGCGCCAGTCACTGGAAAATTTACAATACAGAAATTGATTCCACGTTGAGTCAGACTTCTTGTTCATAGCCACAAGCCTGTGTGTGTGTGTATTTTTGTAAGAAAGTGAAAAGCAAGTAAGCCTCTATGTGGTTTTCAGCTATTTAGCTGATGCTTGTGTTGTTACCTCATGAATTTGAACTTGCATTGCTAGAAGCGTTTGCATTCACTTGTATGCTTCATGCCTCAGATGTCTTGCTCAAAGGCTAGATGATGTAAGTTGAAATTAGCAACCCTCCTGATCTGAACTCAAACCCCTTCTGGGCTTTGAACCTACGACCTTTGGGCTTCCAGCCCTGATCTTTAACCACTGAGCTACCACCACCCACAAGCTCCCCGGTGATCTCAGCTCTTGACATACTGTATTGGGTTACAGCTTCTTGTTCAAATAAGCAAGAGGTCAGATTGGTTGAGTGCTCACCTAATCAATCACTGACAACATTGAGTGTTTGGAGCTCAGACTGTTTCAATTTAAACCATCAGGAGAAATCAAATGAAAGGGCCACTCACTGGTGGAGTAAATCTCTTTTAGTGCTCTCAGAATAAACCTTCCTTCAAATGTGTGTTGAGGATTAAACGCAATAGTTTAAAGGCTGTTTTTCTTTCAGTTATTTCTAGTACAAGCATGCAAGCCGAGACATCGGGGAGAGATTCAAGGTTTATTGTTCAATCCCCTTAAAATAATAACATAGTTGTATATTTGCTTTTCTTAAGATCTGTGAAACCCAGATTTAAGTCATTCCATGCCAAACGTATCAGTCATCTGAGCAGAAGACAAGATACCAAAGCAGTTCTCAGAAAGAGAGATGATCACAAACAAATGCTAGGACATTTTTCAGAAATTTTCAAAGAAACTTTGGTCTGTGTTCAGTTCTTCGCCCATCACCCCTGGGAACGTTTAATGAAAGACCAACGGTAAGAGAAAGTCTAATGGACCAGTGCAGAGTGAAAGTTTATTGCTCAGAGGTTGCTTTTGTAACTCGCACAGCTTGAGAGTCAACTTAAAGGTGCCCTAGATTTTTTTTTTAAAAAGATGTAATATAAGTCTAAGGTGTCCCCTGAATGTGTCTGTGAAGTTTCAGCTCAAAATACCCCATGGATTTTTTTTTATTCATTTTTTTAACTGCCTATTTTAGGGCATCATTATAAATGAGCCGATTCAGGGTGTGTGGCCCTTTAAATCTCAAAAAGCTCGCGCTTGCCTTAAACAACATAAAAAAAGTTCAAACAGCTAATATAACCCTCAAAATGGATCTTTACAAAGTATTCGTCATGCAGCATGTCTAATCGCGTAAGTACAGTGTTTATTTGGATGTTTACATTCGGTTATGAATGAGTTTGATGGTGCTCCGTGGCTAACGGCTAATGCTACACTGTTAGAGAGATTTATAAAGAATGAAGTTGTGTTTATGCATTATACAGACTGCAAGTGTTTAAGAATGAAAATAGCGACGGCTCTTGTCTCCGTGAATACAGTAAGAAACGATGGTAACTTTAACCACATTTAACAGTACATTAGCAACATGCTAACGAAACATTTAGAAAGACAATTCACAAATATCACTAAAAATATCATGATATCATGGATCATGTCAGTTATTATTGCTCCATCTGCCATTTTTCGCTATTGTCCTTGCTTGCTTACCTAGTCTGATGATTCAGCTGTGCAGATCCAGACGTATAATCCCTTTCATAATGTTGGGAACATGGGCTGGCATATGCAAATATATATAACGTAACAGTCGGTGTTATGTTGAGATTCGCCTGTTCTTCGGAGGTCTTTTAAACAAATTAGATTTATATAAGAAGGAGGAAACAATGGTGTTTGAGACTCACTGTATGTCATTTCCATGTACTGAACACTTGTTATTTAACTATGCCAAGGTAAATTCAATTTTTGAATCTAGGGCACCTTTAAAGTATTGACTTTCTGAGGGCAGTGTGAGATATTATTGAGATCTCTCAGGAGAAACATCTGAAAAGCTTGAGCAAAGTATTCAATTCAAACTCTTCAGTTTGTTTTTATGTGGCTGGACAATATACAACCAAATGCACATGTATTTGTTTTACTGTACTGGTCATTGAAATCGTCAGAAGCATAATAGACATCAATATTTGAATCAAAAACTATTGAGAAATGGAATAAAATAAAGCAGAATACAGCTTACAACTTTGAAGCATCTCATGAAGCATCTTCAGCATTTGTTGTCATTTTCAAATGACTCTTGGTGAGACATAGTGGTGCTTCCAAAAAAAAACATTGTTGTCTGTTTTTGATTATGTCCTTCTTTCAGCTGTCTAAATCTACAAGTGAAAGCTCCTGCAGCTGAGTCGGGTTTGAACTCTACATGGGCCAGTGAAGAATCACATATTGAACAACATCCGGTAACATCTCTACATGCCAGACATGGCAATAAACAATCAATCAATGAGCACACTGGAAAAGATATTTCAATACTTTGCAATATCATGGTAAGCATGATATGTACTTTTATTGGACATGCTCGAGACTCATCACAATCATTTTTGAACATCGCCAGATTCGCCACAAACCCTGAGTTGAGAAAACACACAAAAAAATTAGAGCTGACCTGCGTTAAAATGTAGGATTAAATGAATAATGCACCCAAAAATGACAATTCTCTGATTATTTTGTCATTCTCATGTCATTCTAAACTGGTGTGCTGTTACATTTTCTATGAAACATAAATGTCGATCGATCGATCGATAGATAGATCGATAGATAGATCGATAGATAGATCGATAGATAGATAGATAGATAGATAGATAGATAGATAGATAGATAGATAGATAGATAGATAGATAGATAGATAGATAGAAAGACAGACAGACAGACAGACAGAAAATCCTCCTTTTGTGTTTCCTGGAAAAATAAAAGCTTGGATCAACATGAGGATCTTTAATGTTTCCTCAGCAACACGTCTGTTGCACACTATTACTCACTGATGTCAGACGCACATCTGAAAGTAGCCAAAACCAAACCTCTAACAGAAGTCTTACGTAATGTAAGCAACTTTTTCAAACAGGTTGTACACCGCACCGATCAAGAGAAATTCATTAGTGGGATCAGTGCTTATTCATCACAGAGATTCTTTCATTCCCATCTTGGCCATTCATGTCTGACGCAGCGTATTTCCAGACTAACAGAGGCCGTCTATACAGATAGACCATCTGACTGTCTGTCTGAGTACTCATAGGGCAGTCGTGGCCTAATGGATAGAGAGTCGGACTTGTAACCCAAAGGTCATGGGTTCGAGTCTCAGGTCCGGCAGGGATTGTCGGTGAGGGGAGTGAATGTCCAGCGCTCTCCCCACCCTCAATACCACGACTGAGGTGAGACCCTTGAGCAAGGCACCGTACCCCCCAACTGCTCCCCGGGCTGCCCACTGCTCCGGGTGTGTGTTCACGGTGTGTGTGTTCACTGCTGTGTGTGTGTGCACTTGGATGGGTTAAATGCAGAGCACAAATTCCGAGTATGGGTCACCATACTCGGCCACATGTCACTTCACTCACTCATAAACTAGCCATGTTTAGCATGTTCAGGATCAGTTAGTGGACTACTCGCCATGGATTCCTAAAGCACGCTCTATTTAAGAGCAGGAAACAGACACCTGAGGGTTTTGCCCTCTCTTGCCCTCTCCGAGGAGAGCTGCATTTTTTTTCCAGCAGAGACACGTCTGAGACCTCTTAAATATTCCCCTTCTTTCCCCTGGTTTTGGGTCTTACTATAAATCAAACCTGACTGTCATGGTTACATCATTTCTGAGCTAAATGATAGTCAGAGATGGTCTTGGACCTCCTCCTGGATGAAGCCCTTATAGACAAAGAAACAATGCTCAATTAGATTTCAACATGTTCTGGAGACAATGGGAGGGCTGTTTGCCTGCAGAAACTCACAGCTGCACTAGGGTGTTCTGGGTAATTGCAAGAGGGTGTCATGGAACATTACTAGAGCATTTAGTGTGTTCAGACCAGTTTTAAAATGTTGCTATGGTGTTGCTAGGATGTTCTAGCTGGCTTTTAACATGTTGCTATGCATTGGAGTGTTCTGGCTGGTTGAAAGGATTTCATGGTGGATTGCTAGAGCGAGAGCATCAGAGCGATGGGGCATTTAAAAGTTTAGGAGTGACATGCATGCTAAGTTATTTTGACATCAGTGGTATTTATGGGACATAGTGGGCCCCGACTGAGATATAAACATATTTTATCATCATATTAAAATAAACATTATCATAGCAGTAGCTTTACAAAGAATGACGTATTGCCAAGCTTTGTTCACAATTTCCAGTGCAGCAGCAGCAGCAGCAGCTGTGAGAGCGAGTAGCAATGTGGGTCATTCATGATACTCTCGGTTTTTGGACCCCCAGACGGAGGTATGTGCGGGCGTTCTTGTTTAAATAAAATCTCTGGGTGGGATGACAAAACCAGACGGTTTTTCCATGACTCCCCATGGAAGGGTGAGCTGTCTTTGCCAGAAGAACACATCATCATCACCGCGGGCCAGTGCAAGGTTATGTTTGCTTGTTTGTCTGAAACAAATGAGAACTTTCCTACTGGCTACTCCGATCTATGACATCATCTCTGTGACGCCGCCAAATCTCCAAATCGCCAAATCGCCCAAGCCATGATGACTAATCTAATTTGTACACGATAATGAATGTAAGCTATGAAAATGCCGTGTTGATGTGATAACTGGTTAATATATTCCAGCTGAAATATAACACGGAACCTGCGACCCTTCGTAGGGTCATGGTCTCACTGGCTTTATTTAAGATTTCATAGCAAATTACTGAAATGGGAAAACAACAAAGCATTAGTAGCAATAGTTATGGCCCATTGAAGCAGTTAATAATTCCCATCAATAACGATCCATCTAGTCTGGAATTCCACATCCATAAATCCACTATTGTCTTCTATGATTGCAGAAAAAAAGTAGGACAACAAAAGCCAGCAGCTCTGAGCAACTACAGAAAACTCATCCCCAACTCAACAAATCACATCCTGTCAATGGTTGAGGTCAGAAAAAATGCAAACACAGATGCGAATGTTTGGCCAACACAATTGCATGCGCGTGATCCCGTTGTACACGCATCAACGTGAACCGCAATTTGCAACTCTTTTTACTTGCGTAATGTGACGTATTTCCAATGACATTGTCAAGAAAAAAATATTTGATTTGCTTGATTGGATCATTTTAAGTGGCCGTTTCATAGTAGAATGAAGACATTTAAGCGGGATCGGTGATGTCAGTGGAAAAAAGAGAGTTATTTAAGAGGCATTTTAAAAAGATAAGCACTTTAACATGCACTAAAAAAAAAAATCTTGCACAATAAGACCAAAGCATGTATTAAGAAAAGAAAAAGTGCTTGACGTTATTTGCTACTGTGCCAGTAACAACATTAGTACTCCAGGGGGCGATAGATTCATTCAAAAGTCTGAAAGTGTTAGACATAATTTCTATTACATTGGGGAATCATCAGGTTTTACTTACTAAGTTGGCAGTGGGAATGTTCCATGACATTCACAGAGAACCCTAGAACAATAATGAGTTAAACACGCTGTGTCCTGCTGACATCATTCCAGATCCTCTTACTCTGTCTGTTTCAGTCATAAAGCCTGCAACATTAACACGCACTCTTTCAGAAAGATGGGGTGTGTTTATATGCATGTTGATTTTATGACCTTATTCAGCAAAAATTAATTCTATAGTGGCCATCGCTCACACAGGTCATTTCTACATCTAATTTATTTGCTTTATAGCTTATATTTAAGACTTAAAAGTTAATGATGTGAACAAATCTTTCCTCTCCCAAATCCTCACAAACTTTGCAGTTTTCTTTTTTTTTGAGTATGGGTCTTTGTAACGTCATGAAGGTCGGTATTCCTTGTATGGGCACTTCTCTTGGAAGAACGCGCGCAGACATCGACCAGAGCGAGAGAGCGTGTGTTTGGCTTTAAAGTGGTCGGCAGCGCTGCACAGGTCACAAAATCAACAATGTCACCAAAGAAGTGTATTTTTGGTTGTGAGGGAAAGATAAACTTGCTTCCCAAAAAACCTAGCGTTAAGTGGAGCTGAGAGTTTTGTGCTCACGCATTACATTGATGCGCTCTCGATATTTCTTATTAAAATAATCATAGAAACTGATAGTTGCAATCACTTTTTTATTGGTTAAAATGAATTGAGAATATCTCATGTTTTTCTGTGGCTGCTCGAGCCCTCAGGACCTGATGTTTTCATAAACAAGGCCCAGTTCTACACTGGATTTTTTTTTTTTTNTTATTTTACAAAAGCAATGGTCAAATGTGGCTGCTTTCATCCAGAAAGGATGAGGAGCTAACTGAGCTTGTGTAATATGAAAATCATCTCACTAGCACATTCCTGATTGGAGAAATAAGCCATGTTGCAACTGCCCCCACTCTCCGCAATCTTTTTTAGAGAAGTATAATACCGTAAAGGCTGTGAAATAACTGCCTAATATTAACTCTACTTTGGTGCTGCAAGGATATTGTACAATGCCGATAACCAACATTCTCATCTGACCTGCCTCAAAGGTCAAATATAGGCTATAGGATGTGTAAAGAAGCACCAAGATAGTGTTGCATGATGTGAAAATCTGTAAAAAGACAATTTGCAGATAATTTTTTTGCTTTCTTTTTGTCTCAATAAATGTTTTTTTTTTTTTTTTATATGATGTAATTGGA
>RJVU01048958.1:765133-818784 GCA_003731715.1 Anabarilius grahami | reverse complement strand
CAAATATATATATATATAAAATTAGAATATTGTGAAAAGGTTCAATATTGAAGACACCTGGTACCACACTCTAATCAGCTAATTAACTCAAAACACCTGCAAAGGCCTTTAAATGGTCGCACAGTCTAGTTCTGTAGGCTACACAATCATAGGGAAGACTGCTGACTTGACAGTTGTCCAAAAGACGACCATTGACACCTTGCACAAGGAGGGCAAGACACAAAAGGTCATTGCAAAAGAGGCTAGCTGTTCACAGAGCTCTGTGTCCAAGCACATTAATAGAGAGGCGAAGGGAAGGAAAAGATGTGGAAAAAAGATAACCGCACCCTGGAGAGGATTGTGAAACAAAACCCATTCAAAAATGTGGGAGAGATTCACAAAGAGTGGACTGCAGCTGGAGTCAGTGCTTCAAGAACCACTACGCACAGACGTATGCAAGACATGGGTTTCAGCTGTCGCATTCCTTGTGTCAAGCCACTCTTGAACAACAAACAGCGTCAGAAGTGGCTAAAGACAAAAAGGACTGGACCGCTGCTGAATGGTCCAAAGTTATGTTCTCTGATGAAAGTAAATTTTGCATTTCCTTTGGAAATCAGGGTCCCAGAGTCTGGAGGAAGAGAGGAGAGGCACACAATCCACGTTGTTTGAGGTCCAGTATGAAGTTTCCACAGTCAGTGATGGTTTGGGGTGCCATGTCATCTGCTGGTGTTGGTCCACTGTGTTTTCTGAGGTCCAAGGTCAACGCAGCCGTATACCAGGAAGTTTTAGAGCACTTCATGCTTCCTGCTGCTGACCAACTTTATGGAGATGCAGATTTCATTTTCCAACAGGACTTGGCACCTGCACACAGTGCCAAAGCTACCAGTACCTTGTTTAAGGACCATGGTATCCCTGTTCTTAATTGGCCAGCAAACTCGCCTGACCTTAACCCCATAGAAAATCGATGCGGTATTGTGAAGAGGAAGATGCGATATGCCAGACCCAACAATACAGAAGAGCTGAAGGCCACTATCAGAGCAACCTGGGCCCTCATAACACCTGAGCAGTGCCACAGACTGATCGACTCCATGCCACGCCGCATTGCTGCAGTAATTCAGGCAAAAGGAGCCCCAACTAAGTACTGAGTGCTGTACATGCTCATACTTTTCAGTTGGCCAAGATTTCTAAAAATCTTTTCTTTGTATTGGTCTTAAGTAATATTCTAATTTTCTGAGATACTGAATTTGGGATTTTATAATCATCAAAATTAAAAGAAATAAACATTTGAAATATATCAGTCTGTGTGTAATGAATGAATATAATATACAAGTTTCATTTTTTTGAATGGAATTAGTTAAATAAATCAACTGTTTGATGATATTTTAATTATATGACCAGCACCTGTACATTTACTACGTTACATTTACTTGAGTACATTTTTGGAAAATTTTTACTATTTAGAGTAGATTTAAATGTGGGTACTTTTACTTTAACACATTTCTAATGAAAGTTCTAGACTTTTACTATGCTACGTTGGGCAACGCTCCTCTCGTTACTTTATTTTAATGCAATACTGTGTACATGTGTAACCCCTCTACCCAGGTCCTACTCGCCCCGCTCTGTGCGGGCCTCGAACCTGGGTCTCCGGCGTGGGAGTCGGACACTCTAACAAGGAGGCTAAAGGCTGCAACCCCTAGTGTCAGTCGCTAGAGCATCTCTTGAGATTAGAGGAGTGAGGTTTACTCGCATAGCAACTACTAGCTGGCCTTCATTACACATGTTAAGAAATGCGTAGTTTATTCTCTCTTTTTTCATGAATGATGCCCAATTCACAAATGAATCACTCTTTTGCATCGATTCTGTTCAAAAACTTCATCAAACAAATTGGCAAAACTGTCTAAATTGGTTCGCAAATCAGTTTGAATGATTTGTTCAGTTTCTGCATGCACTGAATCGTCTGAAGCGGTTTCTCACTCAGAGTGTTGACACAGTAAAGGCCCCCGTATACTTCAAACGAAGTCGAAGAGCGAACTGATGTGACGTCAATTAGAACAAAATCAGGCCAAAACGAAGTTCGTTTTGTGTTCTTTTTGGAAGTTTGAAACGGCTTGCCAAGGCGAACTTTCAGGAAAAGTTCGCTCCAGCTGCAAATAACCTTTGTACTACCATTGGTCAGTGACGATAACATAATAGGAGGTGTGCGCTGAGGCTCTGCCTTCACTCGCGTGGGATGCGTCTTTGACTCATTTTATGTGTTTGAGTTCGTCGAAATAAGAGCTCCGCGGGTGAAAACATGAACACACTGGATAGCCGCTTTACACAAAATGAAGTTCTGCTTGTAAAAAAAATGAGGCACAAACACTGTATTTCATGTTTGATACTGTAAAGCTGCTTGATTTTAAGCAATCTATTGAATAAAGTGCTATAAGAAGACGTGACGTGACTGGAGTGCTAATTTGCAGAGCTCGTGCTAACCCATGTTGTTATGATCAGACGCTTTTCTTATGCTTTCTATAAAAAATGCTTGCTGTTTTCTCATTTTTGTTGTGTTTATTTTGTTACTGAGAAGAAAGTGCACGGCACATATTTACACATTCATTTAACCGTCGCTCTCAGGAGTGTGGGCGGCGTCAGATGTTCGTTTACAGTATATCACTGGTCATGCATTTCGAACTTCGTTTTACTCCTAAACGAAGAACGAAAAAGAACTTTGCTTGAAGTATACCGGTTGTCTGGCTATCATCAGACCAAGCTCAATTTAAAATTGAACATTGGTCTGGAGAGTCTGTATGTATTTTTTACTGGGGTTTTTACAGGGTTGTTTTCAGTTCCATCAGAAAATATTGTTAGAGTAACTAAATTACATTAGCAATGGTCATACAGGTCAACTTGCAGCATGTGTAACTTAGTCCACGATATACGTGAAGAACAAAAGACGAATCATTTTTACTGAGGTAACATTAGGCTACTGTCTCAATTACGTTTAAAATTGCCATAATGGGCGTGCTAATGTTGTTTTCCTCAGCGTCTCAGCATAATGACAGAGCATACGTCCATGTGAGCTAACGTTATGTTACTTTACACAAACATGCATAACTTTGTTCGACTGTCATGAATATATGAAATGTCCATTGACAACAAGTACAAGTTAGCCAGGAGAAAATTAGCAACGTTGGCGTCTGTGTTTAAATTCTTCTCCATTTTCAGCCGTCTCCATCTTTCAAAAGCATCTCCAATACAAATTCTGGTTTTATTTCGGACTTTGTCACGACGAATTTCTGAATTATAACGAGGTCTTTTTGATTTAGTAACATTAGACATTTTTATCCGACTGGAGTTGGGGTAGGTTACAGCAAAGCTGGCAACACGGATCCCGAAACACTACTGACTTCGTGATTGGTAGATAGGTGGAGGGAGGCGCGTCAGGCCAAAACACAAAATGACAACATCAACATCAGTTGAGGGCTGCAAGTCCACTTTTTAAATGACAATATCCTGGCCGGACTACTTTTGTCAGTGATATAAGTATTTGAAATGAACATGATTTCTTAATGTCTAGTGACACATCAGGGCCATTTTATGATTAATTGAATTAGATTTCTTACATACAGCTCCTTTAACAATGGACAAAAGTTTTTTTTGTTTGTTTTTGCCCTTACTCTCTGACCTCCTGAAGGCAGCTGTGTAATTCGCACCCTGACTAAGACACACTGAGGGAAGAATTTCAATATCCCTATAAATGCATATTAAAATGCAGAATCGAATCAAATTAATCGAATCGCATCGAATGTTAATGTGAATCGTCTCGAATCGAATCGTTCTGAATTTGCAAAAATCGTTCTTGAATCGAACACATATGAATCGTGAATCGAATTGAATCGCTGTCTACCCAAAGATTCACAGCCCTAGTAATATTGTGAAATATTGTTACAATTTAAAATAACCTTTTTCTATTTGAATATATTTTACAAAGTAATTTATTCCTGTGATCAAAGCTGAATTTTCAGCATCATTACTCCAGTCTTCAGTGTAGCATGATCCTTCAGAAATCATTCTAATATGATGATTTGCTGCTCAAGAAACATTTCTGATTATTATCAATGTTGAAAACAGTTTCAGGATTCCTTGATGAATAGAAAGTTCAAAAGAACAGCATTTATCTGAAATACAAAGCTTTTGAAACATTATACACTACCGTTCAAAAGTTTGGGGTCAGGAAGAATTTTTTTTTTTTTTTTTTAAGAAATTAATACTTTTATTCAGCAAGGATGCATTAAATTGATCAAAAGTGACAGTAAATACATTTCTAATGTTACAAATGATGATAGTTCAAATAAACGCTGTTCTTTTGAACTTTCTATTCATCAAAGAATCCTGAAAAAAAAAATATTATACACAAATATTTTGTACAATTGTACACAAAAGTTTCTTGAGCAGCAAATCAGCATATTAGAATGATTTCTGAAGGATCATGTGACACTGAGGACTGGAGTAATGATGCTGAAAATTCAGCTTTGTCAACACAAGAATAAATTACATTTTAAAATATTTTAAAATAGAAAACATTTATTTTAAATTGTAATAATATTTCACAATATTACTGTTTTTACTGTGCTGTTTTTACTTTTTACTGTACTCTGCATTAAATGCAGCCTTGGTGAGCAGACAAAACTTATTTTAAAAACTTTTGAGCGGTAGTATATATACATACAAAGTAACTAGTAACTAGCTACTTGAGTAGTTTTTCATTGGATATGTTTTTACTCTTACTGAAGTAACTATTACTGAAGTACTTTAACTTTTACTACTTTTACTTGAGGACTAGCGAGCTGGCAGAGGTAACGGCAAGAGCGCGCAAGTATTTTGCTTAATATCTGTTCTGGGTCAGTTGCTTCGTTTATTATTTGCTGCTAGGAAGGATTTAATTCGTATCTGTGTTTGTCCTATTTCCTACCTCGACTATAATTGTATTTTAATTGTACGTGTTTAGAATAACAGGCGCGTTTGCAGACTTTATTGGTGTTATTGCCCGCACTTAAACTTTACTTAGTTTCGGTTTTCAGCCATTCACGGGGTTAGGCTTTTGCAGTGCTAATTTGCAAGGCGGGCCTAGCTCGTTTCAATCACGTGTTAATAAGCAGTATATTAATTGTGTGTACGCGCTGTCGCGGAAGCGTCAGCGGGAGCGTTCAGCCTCCTCGCGTTAAGACCGACTCGGGTAAAGACCTTCGACTCTACCTGCGTGACTCCACCGAGCAACGACACCGGTAGGCACTTGACTTTCTTCCCTCCTTTCACACTCTTCCCTCATCCTCAGCATGTGCTTTCAACACATTCCCGTTGTCTCTCGGCAACGCTCCACTAACCCACATAAAAGGCTGCGCAATGTTTCTAACCTGCGCCCTATTTACTCCTCTTCTAATACTAACACTCCTCTCTCTGTCTCTGTGGGTCTATGGAATTGTCAGTCAGCAGTTAACAAAGCTGACTTCATTCCAGCCTTTGCTACTAATTCTTCTCTTAATATCTTGGACTTGACTGAGACCTGGATTCGTCCAGAGGACTCAGCAACCCCTGCTGCTCTCTCTAACAACTTCACCCTCTCTCATACCCCTCGCCAGTCTGGGAGGGGTGGGGGCACAGGTCTTCTCATTTCTGACAATTGGAAATATTCGACTCATTCCTCTCTTTGCAGCTACAATTCATTTGAGTTTCATGCTATTACAATCTCTATTCCTGTCAAAATTCATATCGTAGTAATTTATCGCCCCCCAGGCAAACTGGGTACCTTTGTAGAGGAACTAGACATGCTGCTGTCCTCATTCCCAGAGGATGGTAACCCACTTGTAGTTTTTGGCGATTTCAACATTCATCTAGAGAAGCCATATGCTTCAGAATTCCTCTCTCTTGTAGCCTCATTCGATCTCAATCGGCTCATCACCACAAGTACACACAAATCTGGCAACCGACTTGACCTCATTTACACACGCAACTGCATCACTGACAACATTTTGGTAAAACCTCTGCACATCTCGGATCATTTCTTTGTTACTTTTAATCTACAACTCCCCATTTGTTCGCCTCCATCCCCTCTACCAGTTACCTTCAGACGAAACCTGCACTCTCTTTCTTCTTCTCATCTTTCCTCTGTCGTGTCATCCTCCCTTCTTCTCACCCACACAATTCTCATCTCTGGATGTGAATACAGCAACAGACACTTTATGCTCCACCTTAACTTCATCTCTTGATAGTATCTGTCCTCTGTCATCCAGGCCTGCACGTGCCACTCCCTCTAATCCCTGGTTATCCGATGTTCTTCGTGAACATCGGACCAAACTCAGGGCTGCAGAGAGGAAACGGCAAAAATCAAAAGACCAATCTGACCTAAGTAGCTATCAATCTCTGCTCTCATCCTTTTCTGCTGAAATTTATGCTGCTAAATCTTCCTATTTCCACAACAAAATCAACAGCGCCTCAAACACACGCACACTTTTCAAAACATTCAACTCTCTCCTCTGTCCCCCTCCACCTCCACCCACCTCATCTCTAACTGCTGATAACTTAGCTAACTTTTTCACTGACAAAACATCTACCATCAGCAGTCAGTTCTCCGCTCCACACACACAGGATCTCAGACCAACCACACACACAGCCACACACCTCCTCTCTTCATTCTCCCCCCTCACTGAGACAGAAGTATCCATGCAGAAGTAACCCCACTGCTTAAAAAACCCACATTAAACACGTCTCTTGTAGACTACAGACCTGTTTCTCTCCTACCATTCATAGCAAAAACACTTGAACGAATTGTTTTCAACCAGGTGTCATCTTTCCTCTCACAGAGCAACCAATTGGATGTCAATCAGTCTGGTTTCAAGAGTGGCCACTCGACTGAGACTGCACTGCTTTCGGTCACTGAATCCTTGCGGATTGCAAAGGCTGACTCCAATTCATCAGTTCTCATTCTGCTTGATCTATCTGCTGCCTTTGACACAGTGAATCATCAGATCCTTCTGTCCACCCTCTCATCTCTGGGCATCACAGGTACTCCACTTCTCTGGTTTGAATCCTATCTCACAGGAAGGTCTTTCAGGGTTGCCTGGAGAGGGGAGGTATCCAAAGCTCATCAACTGACCACTGGTGTTCCTCAGGGTTCAGTTCTTGGACCCCTCCTCTTCTACATTTACACTACATCACTTGGTCCCATCATTCAGGCACATGGTTTCTCCTACCATTGCTATGCTGATGACACACAACTCTTCCTTTCATTCCATCCAGACGATCCCACAGTAGCTGCTCGGATCTCAAGCTGTCTGGCGGACATCTCGGCATGGATGAAAGAACATCATCTACAGCCCAACCTGGCTAAAACTGAGCTTCTCGTCTTCCCTGCCAAGCTGACTCTAAATCACAATTTCAGCATCCAGTTTGGCACATCCTCAATTACGCCATCAAATTCGGCCAGAAATCTTGGAGTAATCCTTGATGACCAACTGTCCTTCAAAGACCACATTGCAAAGACAGCTAGGTCATGCAGATTTGCTCTTTACAATATCAGGAAAATCAGGCCCTTTCTAACAGAACATTCAACACAACTTCTCGTCCAGGCTCTGGTCATTTCTAGGCTTTATTACTGCAATGCTCTTCTGGCTGGACTGCAATCATGCACAATCAAACCTCTACAAATGATTCAGAACGCTGCAGCACGTCTCGTCTTTAACGAGCCCAAAAGAGCCCACGTCACGCCTCTCTTCATCTCTCTGCACTGGCTACCACTTGCTGCTCGCATCAAATTCAAGGCGTTGATGCTTGCTTACAGATCTACCACAGGCTCAGCACCCTCCTACTTCCACTCACTCTTACGAGTCTACACTCCTACCAGAAGCCTTCGGTCTTCAAAGGAGCGAAGGCTTGTGGTACCGTCACAGAGAGGCACGAAATCACTCTCCAGGACATTCTCATTCACTGTTCCTTGCTGGTGGAATGATCTTCCTGCCTTCATCCGGAATGCCGAATCCCTGGCAACATTCAAAAGACAGCTGAAAACTCATCTCTTTCGTGAGCACTTAACCTCATAAAAAAACAAAAAAAACCCTATCCTCTTACTTCCTCTCTATTGTAGCTTATGATACTCTGAGCACTGCTGATAACTTTTATTGTGAGTACTTCTCGTCTATTTGCCTCATTATGACGACTCGCTTGTTGTATTCCTCACTTGTAAGTCGCTTTGGATAAAAGCGTCTGCCAAATGAATAAATGTAAATGTAAATGAAAATGTACAGTTTTTGGATACTCAACTTAGTTGTGTCCCCTTCAAAAACTGCTCTTGAGAAATTTTATGTTTATTGTCCCCCCAACTGTCAGATGAAATTGGCCTCCTCTCAATAGAGAGTCATCTGGCCAATGCCTGCCCCCTTCTGCATTGGGGCGTAATGCAGGTCGGTGTAGTGGTAGAATAGACGGGTTCCCTCTTTTCTATTTGTGTATAGTAAATGCTTTTTGCTGTGGCCTGCATTTCAGAACCTGAGCTACCATTAGGCCCTTGCTAGGCTCCTCTTAATCCCGCTGAACTAGCGTTCAAGCGTTGGGTTGATTGTGGGTGGTTTTTCTATGAAAGGCCCCTATTCCCCTGGGGCTGATTACAGATACCATTTCTCTGTTTTTATCTGCCCTGCACCATTGTGGCTCAGGTTGAGTGGTATTTGACCTTCACAGCAGGCTGGTCATTTAGTATGCTACCTTGTAGCCCAGCATTGCCACGAGCTGACTCCCATGTTCGCCCGGAGTAGTAGGTCCAGGTGGGCCTCCTCCAGGGCATGTTGGCGGAAGTTTGTACTCCCTTTTCCTTTAGATAGTGCGCCTTAGCAGGCCTCTCTGTGGCGAGCCCCATCAGTGTGGCTGTTGTAGCAACAAGACATGCTCCGGGTAGCTGGCCTTAGCAGGCCTCCCTGTGAGCGAGTCCCCAGCACTTTGTGTATGTTACAGCCAGCAGAAGTTTGCTGTCGGGTAGCAGGCCGTGGCGGGCCTCCCTGTGAGCAAATCCCCTATGGTTTGGGGTTCTTAGCAGCTAGCAATGACTTGAATTTGGATAAGTAGGCCTTAGGAGGCCTGTTTGTGAGTAAGCCCCCTAGTGTGGGTACATTTTAGTGTATTTAGCCACATAGAACTGGCTACCAGGCAGCTGGCCTTAACAGGCCGCCCTGGAGGCTAGTCCCCAGCAGTATTAGGGCCACTCTGATAATTAGCAGGCCTCCCTGTTGGTTGCAGGCTTTAGACAGCTAGCTAGACTTGCTATCAGGTAGGCCTTCCTGAGAGCCAGCCCCTAATAAGTAGGTGCATGGCAACTAGCAATGACTACATTGAGCCAGTGAACGTTGTCATCAAGATGTTTGGCCTTAGTAGGCCCCTCTGAAGGCGAATTTCCCACAGTATGGTTACTTCTCTGCCAAATAAGACTTGATACCAGGTAATTGGCCACAGTTTGGGTCCCTGATGCGAGTCCCCAGCAGTTCGGTATCGGTCAGCAAGGTCTTGTTGTCAGGTGGTTGGCCTTTCTGGCCTCCTTGAGACCGCACGCTACTACGGGTTGCTGGATTGGCTAACCTAGTTCACCTTCGCATTCTAGCCTATAGCCTGGTCAACCTAATAGGTCGAGCTTGTGCTCTCCTTATTCTGAGGGTAGGTTTGAGTACTTAGCTCCCTACGTATGGTCAGAGGTTGAAGGCTTCTCTCGAGGCCTCACAGTTACTAGGCTACTAGTTCAGCTAGAAGCCAGGTCAGCCTCCCTGGTGGCATTCGGGGTTGATTTTGTTCCCCTGAGAAGTGACTGGCTGGGGTGCCTTCTGGCCCCATAGCCACGCTCCCTTAAAAGGACCCCTTCTATCAAAGTTGTTGGTTCCAGGCCTTTGTGCGGCCCTGGCAGCCTTCATATGTAAAATATGGAGGCTTCTTTGGGGCTTATAGCTTAGGTTTTGACTCCTGGGAGCGCTATCACTGACAGCCCAGTTGTGACCCATAGGGTGAGTGGGTCTGGCGTTTCATTTGAATTTGCCTGATTCTGACAGTTGTCACTGCCATACATTGGCATGCACTCCCCTCAGCATGGCGGCATGGGTATATTGTTCCCCTAGTGCTCTGACGCAGCTCGAGTTCCCTTTTGAAAGGGAACGTCTTAGGTTACACATGTAACCATGGTTTCCTGAGAATAGGGAACGAGACACTGCGTCTCCTAGCCATGCCTCGGGGCCCGCCTGCTTACAGTCCCTTCAGATGATAAGCGGATGTCATGTTATCTGGGCGCCCCTTATATACTTGTGGGTCACATTGTTATGATGCCAGTCAATATGATATTGCCAAGATTGGAAATGTGTTTCAGACACCGGTTCCCTTGGAGGTTGTTCCCCTAGCACTTTGACGCAACATCTCGTTCCCTGTTCTCAGGGAACCATGGTTACATGCATAACCTGAAACGTTTTCTTTACAAATCAATATTTTCAAACATTGTAAGTTAATAAGACAGTACGTAAAGCTATTTCTATTTAATAGGTTGCTCAATCAAAAGAGTAAACACTACTACAAGCCAAGTATTCTTAAAATATTTTATTATACTTAAGTATATTTTGATCAAACGATTGAGTACAAGTATATGCCAAATATACTTTCATTCAAGTCAAGTATCCTTAAGTGTAATTTTAAGCATATTTCTGAAAGTATAAAGTAGACTGAAAGTATTCTTTCTTATTTTATTTTAAAACTACCAATAGCACACTTAAATAAACTTCTTTTTTGTAAGGGTTACACAGAGAGGCCAGATGAGCTGATTAAAAACACTAGAACTAAAGCAACGAGGCACAACACAAGAGATCATGCTTCACAGTGATTCACCACTGGATGTTTTTCACAATGACAAGCTGAGCATTACACAGCGGTTTATATTGTGGATCATCCAGTTTTAGCATTAGTCCGTTTCATAAGTATAATTTGGCAGACAAAGTTGAATTGTCTTGACAAAGTTACCTTGTTGGTGACACGTTTGAATGGACTGACCCAGTCTTCCTTGAAGTGCACCGCGCTGATTAGAGCAAAACTCGTGTCCTTAGACACATCTCCTTGATCCAACAAATCATTCATTTTAACTAAAATAAAAGGATAAAAACATCAATCAGAAGACTTAGTAATTATGAGAAAGTTGTCTAACAGTGTATAGTCTAATAGTTGAATACTAGTTAACAAAATTGGGCCTTTAATTGAATTACCCCCAGTGTTCTTCTTCACCCAGGTGTTGATTTTTTCTCTCACAGCTTCAGGATTTGTCTTGAAGTCAACATACCTCAGGCTGGCAAAAGACCACTCCTCACATTTGTCAAGGAAATCCTAACATCATCAATAGAAAGAGAGGGAACATGTCAGCATGGGATTAAAATATCATCAGTGTTCTGACCAAAACATCTCACTGAATGACACATTACATTACTGTAATTTTCAGGAAGTAAATTAACCATTTGCTGTGTTTTCTCAAACAACTCACATCATAAAAATGTAATTTCCTTTCCCCAAACATGTGATTAACCAGCTTCAGGTTTCTGTTCTTCTCTCCTTTGTAGAGTGCCTCATACAGATCATGGTACATAATTTTCATTTTGCCAAAGTGGAGGGCCTTAAGAGAAACATAACAGGATAGTGTTTAATGTTGAGTGAAATATATTCAGAGAATTGGAGACTATGAAGTGAGGAGTGATTTGAAGACAGCACTGTAAAAAGGAAGTCAAGTCAAGTCAAGTCACCTTTATTTATATAGCGCTTTTTACAATGTAGATTGTGTCAAAGCAGCTTTACACTGATAACTGGTACATAATTTTGGCTGCACAGCAGCTCTTAAAGAATAGTGTCAATGCAGGCAGATCAGAAGCACTGTTGATTAAATGTCAAGAATACTGTTGAATATCAAATGTCAAATCAAATGTCAAGTGTCCCCAACTAAGCAAGCCAAAGGCGACAGCGGCAAGGAACCCAAACTCCATCAGGTGACATCAGGTGGCAAACAGGTGGCAAACAAGTGGCAAATAGGTGTTAAAATGGAGAAAAAAACCTTGAGAGAAACCAGGCTTAGTCAGGGGGCCAGTTCTCCTTTGGCGAACAGTGCTTTGTTACGAATCAGGTTGCTATCATAAGTCTGATTGGATCGCAACAATCAAAGTGTTTATTTCAGTTCCATCCAGTTGAGGATCGTATTCATCACGCCGGTATGGACGGTTTGTTGAGGAACTGTGCTACTGGCTGTCCTGTCGATGAGGCCTTTACAATGGATGATCTAGAACATGTATTTCACAATGTAGAATCACAGTAATCAATTGATTAAAGGAGACATCTGTCATGCAAAATACACTTTTGAATTCAATTCAACATAAATGGAATCTGCCCTGTTAGCTTAGATCCCCTGAGTGAACTGTACAGTCTGCCATGTTTATCTCTTCACAAGAGTAGCTAGTGGAAACACAAGAATGTGTCGGCTATAAACAATATAAATGTTCTGTTGGTGGCTGTATCAATGAAAATGTTTTCATTCCACTGTGCTACTTTTCCATTTCTTTTCACAATGTCTCGTGCAGGAAACAGAGTTCTAAAAATGCAGCACTCAAGTTAATGTTAAAACTCATCTCGACACCTTGCGTTTTCAACTGCCCATGCATTTTTAGGCACGAAGATGCATTGTGTGTGAATGGCCCCAAATGGGAGACAAAAAAATATATAAGGTCCGTCTAGCATGTGTTTACATAGCAACACAGTGAAATGCAAAAATGCGTTCTGTGGAAATGGGCCCATAATGTTTGTCTTGTTTTTTTGTTGCCAGAGTATCTATATCAAGTATCTTGTAAAAAGGGACATAATGGGTCCTCTTTAAAGCATTCATAAGCATGAGATGACAGCTAGTTTATAGAGTTTATAGAGCTATTTGGAGGCTTGAACACACCTTATACATCTGGTCAGCAGTTTCGCCCTTGGCACCCAGGAGAACCAGGCCCAATGCAGAGGAGATGCTCAGGGGTGAGAATAACACATTGGCTGTGCTTGTCCTACAGAGCACTTTGAAGAGGTCAATAGAGAATTTTACGTTTGCCAAAAGCACAGGTTCCATTGTTTACAGCCTAGAATGAAGGACATCATCATTCACTTTAAACATCATGTTAGACCAGCACAGAAAACAGTATAAACGTACAAGAATGAAAAGATCAGAAACAAAGTGTACATCCTGTTCAAGCCATGGACATGCAGGTTTAGTTCACCTAAAAAAATGAAATTTCTTTCATTAATTACTTACCCGCATGTTGTTCCGAAGCCGTAAGACCTTTGTTTATCTTCAGAACACAAATTAAGATATTTTTGATGGAATCCAAGAAGTTTTTTTTATCCCCAATAGAAAGCAATATAATTACCACATTCAAAGTCCAGAAAAACACTAAAGACATAATTAAAATAGTCATCGTGACTGCAGTGGTTCAACATTAATGTTATGAAGTGACATGAATACTTTTTGTGTGCAAAAACAAAACAAAAATAACGACTTTATTCAACAATATCTTCTCTACCCTGTCAGTCTCAAACGCAGTTGATACAGTAAATGCAGTTCAGCGCTTCCAGGTTCTGTGTCAGAACACCGGCTCAGCTATTGGATTTCATCAAAGATATCTTAATTTGTGTTCTGAAGATGAACGAAGGTCTTACAGGTTTGGAACGACATGAGGGTGAGTAATTAATGACATAACATTCATTTTTGTGTGAACTAACCGTTGAATTTACCTGATGTGCAAATTATCAAATATATTTTATAATATATTCAAAGAATATTTATATACAATCAAAACAACAGAACAGCCCAAAGACAGCGTTTTAGTTAAAAAAGAAAAAGCACTGAAAGGAACCATCTNACTCTCTTTTCAATTTAATGAAAAAGGTTTTCAGTTTTCATCCTGGTTTACCACACATGTAATATGCATATTTGGTTTTACATCCATACTATGCAGAAGTTATAGCCATCCAGAGGAAAATGATGCTGTAAAGTGACAAAGTTCTTGAATGGTTTTTATTTGTCAGATAACCTCAAACTGCAGTAACACGAGTAAATAAATAAATAAAAATCAATGTTTGTTGTTCAGAACACCAATTGCTTGATCTTGAAAGTGTCTGTTTTTAACTGTGTACAAAAATCTCATTGGATCATTACCAGTGGTGGACAGTAACGAAGTATTTTTACTTCGTTACTGTACTTAAGAACATTTTTCAAGTATCTGTACTTTACTGGAGTATTTTTATTTTGAGCAACTTTTACTTTACTACATTCCAAAGCATAAGATCGTACTTTTTACTCCACTACATTTCATAAAACATATCGTTATTCCTTATTTTAAAATGAAGAAATCGTCACATGCTCAGAGACGCAAAAGCAGTGCACCAACTGATTCCAATTCGTGCACAAACTGATTCTTTTCAATCATCCTCTTAAATCGGTTCACAAATCACATCAACAATTCATTAGCGAATTGGACTGATCGTATTCACCTTATTTTTGACGTAAACCCGGGCGCCGCCATCTTTGAGCTGTTCGGTGTAAGACTTCCGGTCAGACACTAAACCTATGGTAGCCGCATTGCGAGTGTGCCTTTTTGACTGGCCTATTAATATATATTATGGAATCTAGAAGGTCAGGTACACATTGTGCAGTCAGAGGTTGCCATAATAACTGGTACAAACGCCGTGCATTGCTTAAAAAAGTTTGTTTTGACCATAATCCACGGACCAGAGCTGAATGCGGCTGTGGCGCACCATATGATCTGCATCAACCTCCGAAGGGGCAAGAAGCTCGTCGGCTTTGGTTAAAAGCTTTAAACTTAAAGCGACCGCCAAAACAACCGTATATTTGCTCATTTCACTTTGTTGATGGAAGACCCACGGAAGATCATCCATTCCCTGAAAAGTGGTTGGGCTATGATGCTCCGGGAAAGACTCCGAGGCGACGTCTCGTCAGGACATATGCTCGAACAGGTAACTTACAGCATCTCGATTAAATGCATGGTTAAGCATTTCATTAACATTTATAATCGCTATTGTCTTTAGCTTTATCTCTGCATTTATTCATGGCATATCGATTAGGCATAAATTATTTAATTCTAGCATTACGCTATTGTTTCTGATAACAGGCTCAAACCACACAGTGCATTAAAAAGTTAATTTTGTATGAATTCATGACGTTAGTTGTATTAGTAGTTATAGGAATTTATCGGTTTTATTAATTTGCATCAAATACATAAATGATAACCATCTACATGTATGTTTTGCTAAATTTAATGTGTTTTTTATTGACAAACAACATCAAGTAAACACGTTTTACGAAATAATTAAACATATCTTCATACGTTATGTCCGGCCACTTCTTCAGATCATCCTCCCACTTGATTATAGGTCGCGGGTGTGGTAATTCCTTACCACATTGGTTTTTTTTTATCAAGTTTTGTGAATGCTCCCACGCCATTATCTTCTGCTGGCAGTCGACTGAAACGGATGTTGTGCACCTGAAAAGGAAATACGTCATTGCACTTACTTCCGCGTTCAAGTCAACAACTCACTGATTCAATGATCCATTCAGAGTGACTCTCCAGTGAATGAATTTACAAGTTTGACTGAAAATTAGCCACGAACTGGGGATCCTCGTGTGCGCGCGCGACTGATGGTGAAAAGTAAGTCATCCTACTAATGTTGAATTTTAGGATGAATTATTGTAACTGAAAATCATATTTAGGTCAGTTGTTTTTTAACTAAATTTGCTGTAAAGGCCGATCTGTTGAAGCCCACTGAAATGATTTAATGCGGACACGTCCACAACAATGTGTTTACAGATCGTGATCTCGATTCAAACAGATCAAATCACATTTTAAAACTTGCCGCTTCAAATAATGGTTGTATGATTTCTATTTGAAAGACACAAATACAAATCTTGATTCTCATTTTATCCAGTATAAATAATGCATGTACGTTCATCTTCCCAGCTGCTGCAGCAATGTTTTAGCAATGTTTTTTATATTGTTTGACAACACACATTACATATTATGTATCTGCATCCACTAATCTTCCTTCGATACTGACTAGTGCTAGCTATTTGACAATTCATAATCACTCATAATTATTTTGAGCAATTGGATTATATAAAATATAAAATTAGGCTAAATTAAATAAGTGGCCTATATAAAATTACAAAATAAACATTCATCAATCAGTACTTTTTTACTTAAGTGCATTAAAAATCAAGTACTTTTGTCCTTTCACTTAAGTAAAATTGAAAAGGAGCACTAAATACTTTTACTTGAGTAATATTTTATGATGCGTATCTGTACTTTTTCTCAAGTACTTGATTTGTGTACTTCATCCACCACTGATCATTACATTGTTCGCAAAATAAATGTTTAAACTAATAAGGGTGAACCTGAAATGAATATTTCCTACTGACACAGTAAAGAAGATTACCATCTTAAGTGAAATGTTTTTGTAAAGCATATTTGCTCCATACATTTATATAAAATGTTATTACAGCTACTGTTGTAGTTAAAATTCACGAGCTTCTCAAATACTTACTGACGGAAGGAAGCGATGATTCGATCTCTCCTTGATATGAGGTGCGTCTTTACAACTGCCCAACTGACACAAGTCTCTCGTTTCCTCATTGCCTCCAGTTATAGACATATATAGGCTCACAAAAAAGAAAAAAGAAAAAAAGTGACAGATAACCCTAATTGTTTCCTAGCAACTTCTTGTGAAATCAAAATTCTGTGAAAATGATTATTTCCTGTAAACAACTGTTTAACAATACAACACGCTTTCCAGAGAACCTGAAAGATAACCTTGAGCTGGCATGGGTTCAAGAACAAGACTCCAATTACATCATATATAAAAAAAAATTATTGATACAAAAAGAAACCATTTAATGATAAAAAAAAAGCAACCAAATTAATCTGCAGATTGTCTTTGTACAGATTTTCACATCATGCAACACTATCTTGGTGCTTATTTACAAATTAAACTTCATGAAACATCTTCAATTAAACATCAATGCTGAATAATATCAGTGCACCAATTGAGGCAAGATAAGACACAGATTTCTGTATGCTGTTTAAAACAGTTCAGACAGGACCACTTTGGCAAGTTACTTGAGTTTATTGAACACAATTTATCTTTGGCAGTATGGTTCCTTACGGGGGTTCTTGCTCCAAAATTAATTGAACATATAAGAGCTTTAACATTAACCCCCCAATTAAGACACTTAGTAATGTCTGTAAAAGCGAACATGGTAATCATGTAGATATGGCAGTGTGACATCTATACTGTAGCTTGGTTATGAGGATGAGTGTCTCTCAACAGTGAGGTCCATGCCTGCCGGGACTTGAAAGCCTTAGTGATCTGAAACAAAAGAAGACAGCAACCAGAAAGTGCACAGTAATATGCTCATGCTTATAATGGGGAGGGAGGGTTGCGAGCAGTTTGAACATACTTACCGAGCAGTAATGCCACGTATATATGTCCCGTGTCTAATAGGAGAATGGTAGTGATTGAAGCGATTTGACAGCTGACCGCATCGGCTGGTCGCAGCACTATGCCTACGTTGCCTGACTGAACTAACGCTGCACTCGATATATACCTGGACACTTTCCAGATCAATCATGCATATCATGGAGAATTGGGTGCTGTTCTGTAGACAAAAAGAAGGCCCAACAAACATTGATTTCATTTTTTTTGTTTACTACACTTCGTTTGAGGTTAAATGATGAATAACAATATTCAAGGCAGTGTTATTGAAAGCATTGTAACTCTACAGCATTTTTTTTCCCACCAGGTGGCTATAACTTCTGCAGAGTATGGATGTAAAATGCACACACGTATATTACAGTTGTGGTAGACCAGGATGAAAACTGAAAACCCTTTTCATTGAGAGGGAAAGATGGTTCCCTTTCGAAAGGGAACTCAACGCTGCGAAAAACACGCTGGGGGAATGCCTCCGCGGAAACTGGTGTCTGAAACACATCTCGACAATATCATATTGACCGGCGACAGCCCATGACATCATAACAATGCGACCCGCATGTATAAAAGCGGTGCCCAAACAACATGTCATCCTCTAATCGTCTTCAGGGACTGTCATGTGTGAAGCACTATCTGGCAAAATGAAATGCACAGAGAGGATTATTAAGTGTGTGGATCCGTGTCCTCGCTATCTGACACTAGATCACACACACAAGCTGTGCATTCTCTGACTGGGAAAGAGCACGCATGGTATTTTCTCGAGGGAGCTGCCTATGCAAACTGAGCACGCGTTCCTTTAAGAACACTCTGTTCTCGTCTAGGTTTCTTCTCGAGGGAAGAGAGTTCAGCATCTGGGCTTAGTGGTTTGGTCCCGCTCGTGCTGAGGCAGAGCGGAGACTCAGATCACGGGGCTCTCAGATGGAGCTTGCCTAACATTTTGAGAGGGATGTGACCGCTCACACTGTTTGGTGGCTCGTGAGAGTGAGCTGCTGGGAGAGGATGCATTGTCTTCTGCATCCTCAGGTCAAGCTGCTAGTGCACTTCCAGCCGAGCAGGAGATGGCTGAGGAGGATAGAGAGGGTGAGTTTACAGAATCCTCTCAGCCCCCCTGTCCCGCGTACGCTGAGCTGTTAGAGATTATAGAACGCGCTGCCGGCAGACTGCAGTTGCCATGGCAGCACGTTAAGGCCCTTTCACACAGGACGCGGTAAAGCGCACATACAGCGGAGCGCAGCTTGCGCGCATGCCGCGGTCAAAGTTCAAAATAGTATAACTTTTGCTGCTGCGCTCTGTGACGATTACCCGTGGGACCAATAGCAACGGGGCATCCAAAAAATCGGAAAGCAAATTGGATGAACAGCTATTGTCTGTGTTGGAATTTCCAGAGCTATACGATACAAGTTTGCTGGTAGTATAGAGACAGCGGAAGAAAAGCTGTGCCATGGAGACATGACAGACACTGTCAAGAGCTGCTGCTTTCTTCTTCTTACAAGAAGGGCTAGTGCTATCGCTCGCTTCTTAAGGCCCCGATATACTTCAAACAAAGTTCTTTTTCGTTCTTCGTTTAGGGGTAAAACGAAGTTTGAAATGCATGACCAGCGATCTACTGTAATCGAAGATCTGACGCCGCCCATACTGCTGAGAGCGACGGTTAGATGAATATGTAAATATGTGCCGTGCACTTTCTTCTCAGTTACAAAATAAGCACAACAAAAATGAGAAAACAGCAAGAATTTATTATAGAAAGCATAAGAAATGCGTCTGATCATAACAGCATGGAAATGTTAGCACGAGCTCTGCAAAGTAGCACTCCAGTCATGTCACGTCTTCATATAGCACTTTATTTAATAGGTTGCTTAAAATCAAGTAGCTTTACAGTATCAAACATGAAAAACAGTGTTAGTGCCTCATTTTTTTATTAGCACAACTTGAACTCAACAGATCAAATGAGTCCCATGCGAGTGAAGGCGGAGCCTCTGCGCACACCTCCTATTACGTTATCGTCACTGACCTTTGGGTTACAAGTCCGACTCTCTATCCATTAGGCCACGACTGCCCCCAGTCTGCATAATGTATGCAGACATTATAACACATTTCCTGTTTCCCTTTTCTCGCCATAAATTCGTTGCCTCGCCACGGCCAAACCGTTCGAGATATCAAAAATCCGCTGGCAATTTTTCATCATCTGTGTCTTGACTTCACGCTGACCGAGTTTGGTGGTGATCGGAATAATCGCCTAGGAGGAGTATTTCAAATTCCAGAGCATGCGTTTTTCAAACAACCCATAATAGCTGACTTCCTGTTGGAGTGGTGTTTAACTTAGAGCATGAAAGTTGTTCGGCCTGATGAGGTCTATATGTGTACCGAGTTTCATACTAATACGTGCAAGCGTGTTTAATATATGGACCAAGTTTTTGGACTTTTTTCAAGGGGGCGCTGTCGAGCCCCGCTGCCACGCCCGGGTACCAGCTGCTGCCCAGCCCTGATAGCCGCAGATTCCAATGTGTGTGCCGATTTTCAAGAGTTTTTGAGCATGTTAAGGCCCTCAAAAAGCCCCGGAAGATGGAAAAAAAATAAAAATAATAATGATCCTTAGAAGAACAAGAGGGCCCTTTGCCATTTCATTGGCTTGGGCCCTAAATATAGCTGCAAGCAGCGATGACGGGCCAAAGCCCGGTGGCTTCAGGTCAACTGTGCACGGCGGGCAATGTGCATTTAAAACGGTTAAACATAAAAGGACTGTCAATTTCAAACCACATTTACTGCAACGGCTGATGCTCCTATGATGACAAACCACAAAAGCCACATGCATGAGATCGTTTAAATTGAGATGACTTTCATGTCACAGAATGTTATAAGTTGTAGCGTCTGGATCAATCAGCCACACAAGTATTCATTGTATTTAATGAATTACCCATAAACTCACTCCCACTATCAAAGTTCTGTGAACCCATCCCCCTAAAACTGCAACCAGCATCCCAAATGTAGCTAACACACTGACAGAACTAGGTGTCCTGTTACAGATACAGGGTACTTTTATGATCAGAAAGAATGTTAGTGACTTGTGACTCCTTCTTCCTGAGAAGGACAAATAAACTCTCTTAATCCTATGCATTCTTTATATAACCACTTGGGAAATGTATAAACATGTATCCAAGTTTCCCATCTCATGACTTTCTTTTTATAGGCTTTATTCTATGTGTTAATTTTCTCTTTTGAACTATTTTGGGTATTAATATATTCCAGAGCTGGAATTCATAATTAACTGAGATCACATTGGCAACATGTTTGGTATCTACGGACTCCAACTTTCATTTCCTATTTGGTCATTTATGTTACATGTTACTAACTCTAGGGGCAGTTGTGGCCTAATGGGGCAGTCGTGGCCTAATGGATAGAGAGTCGGACTTGTAACCCAAAGGTCATGGGTTCGAGTCTCAGGTCCGGCAGGGATTGTCGGTGAGGGGAGTGAATGTCCAGCGCTCTCCCCACCCTCAATACCACGACTGAGGTGAGACCCTTGAGCAAGGCACCGTACCCCCAACTGCTCCCTGGGCGCCGCAGCAATGGCTGCCCACTGCTCCGGGTGTGTGTTCACGGTGTGTGTGTTCACTGCTGTGTGTGTGCACTTGGATGGGTTAAATGCAGAGCACAAATTCCGAGTATGGGTCACCATACTTGGCCACATGTCACTTCCCTATCACTTCACTATTAACTCTGTGACATATTAGTATTATAAGAATCTAGAAGGTTATTCTCTCATTCATCCAATCCAGGGTCTTATGCTAATATCTTGCTACAGAACAAAGACTCTTAAAACTTCCCTCTGAAAGGGAAACTCCTTATTGGCTCAGACACCTCAAGAGGGTGTGACATCTTCACCCCTTATATTCACTGATCACAAGATCAAATTTTTCTTCTCTTCCTGCTCTTCTTCTTCTCTTTTACTGACAAATGCTGATGTTAAGATGATGCTGTAGAAGCTAGAAGCTTCTACGGAACCCTAAGCTTGTGCCAGGCTTCGGCCTAGAAACTTCCATTCACCAAAGATCCTCTGAATCCAACTGGTTCTTTTTCGTCAAGACAATATCAGCAAAGATTCAACGGAAGCCTCCACAAATTGCATCAGGACAGTTTTAATTCAACTTTTAGAGACATGCAAGTATCAAACTTAGTCTCATCATCGGATACATTGAGTATCCTTACCCCTTTTAAAGAAGGGCCTGTTAAAACTAAACTGATGGTTTGCTCAAGGCTGTTGATCTGCTGAATGTCAAACAATGCTGTAACCTCTTGCTTCCTGTACTCTGCTTTAGCTCTCTCTCTCTTGGTAAACTGTATGCATGTATGTGTGTGAATGTTAGAGTAGTTAAGTGTTTAGTCTAGTTAATAAAGTCTTGTTCATGTCACACGTAAAGTTGTCCGTGTTTTGCGCTCATATACCGGAGTCCCTATTCATGTCGATCCTGACTACAGGCTTTTAGTAGTACTTTACAATAAGATTGTTATTTCCCATAACCTGGAAATGAACATTTCTTAGAATTAAAAAACAATTAACACTGTGCGTTCATTGGACAACAGGTTAATTGATTGTAATATAAATTTTATTACATTGAGTTAATTTTATTAACTGATCCAAATATTAATAATTAATTATAACTAGTTATGATTAATTATTCATATTTATTTTGAGCTAATTTGCTACAACTCATGCACTCACGCTTTCTGGTTGTTCAATAAACTCTGTTTATATTCCATCAGTGTCTCCGTCCCCTTCTGTTTGTAACAGAAGACCAGACCCAACCATCTGAGCAGCCAGAATGAGCCCTCCGGATCCATTCCAAGATCTTGTGGATGCACTTCGTTGCACACTCTCCAGCACTCCCACGACAACACCGCCAGCGCACACTTCCGCATTCCCCGCCGCTTCTCCTTCACCACCAGCGGTCGCCAGTCCCATGGCCAAACCGGCGCCCTTCTCTGGTTCGGCGGAAGATTGCAACGGATTCCTGCTGCAGTGTTCGCTGGTCCTGGAGATGCAACCGCACCTGTATCCCACAGACAGCTCAAAAGTGGCATTCTTAATCTCTCAACTTGATGGAAAAGCTCTTCGCTGGGCTGAACCACTCTGGTCACAGAAAAATCCCATTGTTCAGTCACTGTGAAGCTTCATTGCTCATTTCAAAGAAGTTTTTGGAAAACCTGCCTGAGATTCATCGGTTGGTGAGAGATTATATCAATTGAAACAAGGTTCCATGTCTGTGACTGATTATGCTCTCCAGTTTAGAACCCTAGCTGCATCAAATGGTTGGAACGAACAAGCCCACCACTTACCATCACGGTCTAGACCCCCACGTGCGGTTGCATCTCGCTGCATACGAGGACTCCATCGGGCTCGAACGGTTCATTCAATCAGATTCGCCACTCGTATGCAGTCGTGTCCCGAAAAGCACCAGGGCCAGTCGTTCTTCCCATCCATCCTCCGCCGTCCAGAATCCGTCAGCTCCCCAGAACCAGCCAACGAATCAATGCAAATTGAAAATCCTCGTCTTTCATCAGCTGAGCCGCAGAGACGGCTGACCCAGAGCCTCTGTCTATACTGCGGTCAAGCTGGGCTTTACATTGCTGAATGCCCCACTCACCCCGCACGACCCATGGTGAGTGTTATCATGCCTACGTTAAATAAGATGAAACCACTTACCATTGTTGTAAACCTTACTGCTGCCGACTTCTGTCTTCCAGTTAATGCTCTCCTAGACTCTGGGTCAGCCGGGAATTTCATCTCTGGAGCCCTCTGCCGCCAGCTTCAGCTCAAAACAACAGCCACGCCGAAAACCTACCAAATCCACTCGGTTACTGGAAGACCTCTAAGACAAGTGCGCTACAGTGTCGGCCCTATTCAACTCCAAATCGGCATTCTTCACATGGAGGAAATCCATCTGCTGGTTCTGGAGGATTCAACTGCTGACGTGATCTTTGGGCGCCCATGGTTGGAGCAGCACAACCCCATCATCTCCTGGAGGACAGGAGAGATCCTGAAGTGGGGTAACCAATGTATTAATGACTGTTTTCCTGAGTTTCCTGTTCCAAGTTCTCCACGTTCTGAAGAAGTCCAAGTCTGCGCTACATCTGTTGAAAGTCCACTTGAAAATCGCTCAACAGACATCCCTAGATGTTACTCCCACTTCAGCGATGTCTTCTGTCCCAAGAAGGCCTTCACGCTGCCTCCACACCGGCCATGGGACTGATTCCCGGTGAGCCAGTGCCCAGAGGGAAAATCTA
The DNA here is from genome assembly GCA_003731715.1 of Anabarilius grahami. Lineage (NCBI taxonomy): Eukaryota > Metazoa > Chordata > Actinopteri > Cypriniformes > Xenocyprididae > Anabarilius > Anabarilius grahami. Next base: position 794,958 of record RJVU01048958.1, on the reverse strand, counting down.
TTCCCTCTCCATCCCGGAGGAGAAGGCCATGGAGTACTATATCAACTCTGTCTCAAGGCTACATCCGTCCGTCTACTTCCCCTGCTGCTTCCAGCTTCCAGAAGAAGGACGGAGGCTTGCGGCCCTGCATAGATTATAGAGCTTTGAATAAAATTACTGTCAAATTCAGATACCCACTTCCTCTCGTCCCATCAGCGCTGGAACGTCTCAGAGGTGCCACTGTGTTCACCAAGTTGGACCTCCGCAGCGCATACAACCTCATCGGAATACGTGAGGGGGATGAATGGAAGACAGCTTTTGTGACCCCTACCGGCCACTACGAGTATGTTGTTATGCCCTATGGACTCGTCAACGCCCCCCCAGTATTTCAGGACTTCATGCATGAGGTGCTCCGGGAGTTCCTGCACAAGTCAGTTCTGGTCTATATCGACGACATCTTGATCTACTACCGGAGCCTGGCCGACCATTGCCGCCACATTGCGGAGGTCCTGCAACGCCTGAGAGCTTTCAACCTGTTCCTCAAGGCTGAGAAATGCATTTTCCACTAGCCCTCAGTGCAGTTCCTTGGCTACAACATCGATCACAGTGGCATCCGGATGGACGAGATGAAGGTCTCCGCGATCAAGGACTGGCCCATCCCCACATCCGTAAAAGAACTGCAAAGATTCCTGGGTTTTGCTAATTTCTATAGAAGATTCATCCAAGGCTACAGTATCATCACCATCCCTCTCACGAACCTGTTGCGCAGTAAGCCAAGTCTCTGTCCTGGACCCCAGCCGCCACCCAAGCCTTCGACACCCTGAAGGAAGCTTTCACCTCTGCTCCCCTCCTGGTCCATCCCGACCCCAATGCACCATTCATCGTCAAGGTTGATGCTTCCACCACAGGAGTGGGAGCAGTCCTCTCCCAGCAGCAGGGGAACCCCATAGACTTCATCCATATGCCTTCTTCTCCCTCAAACTCAACCCGGCGGAGGTCAATTATGACATCGGGAACAGGGAGCTTCTTGCCATCAAGCTCGCCCTGGAGGAGTGGAGGCATTGGCTCGAAGGAGCCCAACATCCATTTGTGGTTCTTACGGACCATAAGAACCTGGAGTATCTACAGGACGCCAAGAGGTTAAATCCACGTCAAGCGAGATGGGCTCTTATCTTCACCAGGTTTAATTTCACAGTCTCCTATCGACCAGGATCAAAGAACGTAAAAGATGATGCTCTCTCCCGCATTCATGGACCTGATGAGAGTACCGAAGACCCAGAGCCCATACTCCCTGAGAAACTCTTTGTGAACGCTATCGTCTGGTCTGAAGAGACACTGCACGAGTCCAATGCCTCCACCAACACCCCGCCAACACCCCGCCGGGTTGCCCCCAAGGTTTGCAATACATCACCCGGACATGGTGCACTCCCCTCATCCACGCATCACACACGTCACTGGGCACTGGTCACCCAGGGGTCAATGAAACCCTCTCATTGTTAAAACAATGCTTCTGGTGGCCGAACATGGAAACTGACGTCAGGAGGTAAGGGTGCAGGGAATGTGCCATCTCGAAAAGTCCACGCCATCTTCCCTCCGTGAAATTACAACCTCTGCCCATTCCAAATCGCCCCTGGTCACACCTAGGAGTGGATTTCATCACGGACCTTCCAGTCTCCGACGGTTGCACCTTTGTCATGGTGGTGGTGGTGGATCGATTTTCAAAGTCATGTCGTCTGATTCCCCTGCGAGGACTTCCCACAGCAATGGAAACTGCTGAAATAATGTTTAAACGTGTTGTCAGATACTATGGACTTCCCGAATATATTGTATCTGACTGTGGACCACAGTTCACCTCACGAGTCTAGAAGTCGTTCTTCAAGCTCCTAGGTGTGACCGTAAGCCTTTCCTCTGGCTACCATCCCCAAACGAACGGGCAGACGGAGAGGAAGATACAGGAGATCAGCCGTTTCTTACGTACCTTCTGTCACGGTCACCAGGACTCCTGGAACCAGTTTCTGGGTTGGGCTGAGTACGCCCAGAACTTTCTCCGCCAATCCACCACTGGACTTACTCCCTTCCAGTGCGTACTCGGCTATCAACTCCCACTGTTCCCCTGGACCAGGGAACCGTCAGATGTGCCAGCAGTGGATTACTGGTTCCGGGGGAGCGAGAGGGTCTGGGACTCAGCACATCTCCAACTCCAACGAGCCCTACGCAGGCGCAGAATGGCAGCTGACCTTCGGGGTTCTGAAGCACCCAGCTACCAGCCAGGACAGAAGGTTTTTTTTTTAAACTTTATTTTTAAAGGTTTTACATTTTTTACATTTAAACCAAAAAGAACATAAAGTAACAAACAGATAGACCGACCAATGCAATGAAACACTATAATGTGAAGCCATAATACAATGAAACATGTTCCCTGGACATGTTAAATGAGATATTTATATATATTTTATAATATAAATGGTCTCTACTTATTAAAGAAAGTTTTCCATTTCTTCCAGTAACTTTCCCCTTTTTCCGAAGCATGCCTTAATGAAAAGGTCATTTTCTCCATGTTGTATATTTCGTTTGTAATTTCTATCCACTGCGATGAGGTAGGAGGGTCTATGTTCAGCCATTTACGTGTAATGGCCTTCTTGCTTGCTGCTTGTAAGATTTGTAGTAGATATCTGTCTTCCTTCCTTGTCCCATTTGGTATATTTCCAAGGTAAAACACAGAAAAGGTCTCTTCTAGTTGTAGTCCCAATATAATTTTTATATATCTAATAATATCTGTCCAGTAAGGGGCGATCTTAGAACATCCCCAAAAGATGTGAAAATGCCCTACTGATTTCTGTCCACATTTCCTCCAGCAATTGCCATGTTGAGAATTTTTAGTCTGTTATTCTTTGATCTTTGGAGTAATAAAGTACCTTAATGTATTTTTCCAAGTAAATTCTCTCCATAAGTCAGAGCTGGAAGTAGTAGCAATGGTTTCACATATATTTAACCAATCATCCTCAGTTATGTTCATTCCAATCTCATTTTCCCATCTTTGTTTAATATACATGGTGGAAAACCTTTTCCCAGATTGTAGAAGAGAATATACTGCGGAGACATGTTTTTTAGTGAGCTTCCCCCTACATATATTTATAAAAAGCATAACTAAGGGGCTGTTCTCCATGTTTTTGGAACTGATATCTGTCTTAATTGAAGATACCTGAAGAAGTCATCTTTCCTCAAGTAATATTTTTCCGATAATTGTTGAAAAGTTTCTAGGCCATTATCTGTAATTATTTTCCAATATGCCGTAATACCCTTACTACACCAGTTTTTGAATCTTGCATCATTTTTTGCAGGTGTAAAATCCCTGTCATATGCTGGCCAGCGTAAGATCTTTGCAACTCTTTCAACTCTCTTGTCTCGTAATTCTGTAAGCCAAATGCTTAGTGGTGTTTTTATCCCGAGGGATACTTTAGGTAAAAGTGATTGTAATAGTTGTTTGTCCCCTAAAATGGAGGGGAGAGGAGTGCGGATCTCAGCCTGATCCAATTCTTTCCACTTTGCATCATCTGACGGGTCACACCATGCTATCAAAATCTTAAGTTGTGCTGATTTATAATAACTCTGTAAACTTGGGAGAGCCCTACCACCTTCCTTTTCGGCTAGTTGCAATGTCTCAAATTTTATTCTAGGCCTATGTTTACACCAAATAAAATTAGAAATTATTTTGTTCCATTCATTAAATTGCTTAGAAGTCACCTCATTTGGTAATGCTAAGAAAAGATAAAGTAGTTTTGGTAGTATAATCATTTTGACCAGTTCTATTCTGTTGTACATGTTCATTGGGAGTATTAGCCACCGATCCATATCATGTTTTATATTGCATGTTAAGGGGACATAATTGTGTTTATATACCTCTGTCAGTTCTCTAGGAATATTGACCCCTAAATATCTAATTATGTTATTATTCCAGTTACATTTTAAATGTTTTTGTATCTGTTTGCTTGGTTTATAGTTAAACGTTAAAATTTGGGTTTTATGGAAGTTTAATTTGTATCCCGAATAAAAGCCATATTTTTTAAGTAGTGATATTAATGTTGTCAAACTAATATCAGGTTTGATGAGAGTCATCAGAATGTCGTCTGCATACAAACAAATTTTGTATTCAGTATTGTATACAGTGACTCCAATAATATTTTCTGATTCTCTGATGGCTTGTGCCAATGGTTCAATAAACAATACAAATAGCGTTGCGCTCATCGCGCATCCTTGTCTACATCCTCGTTTTAGGGAAACACCATCTGATAAATCTCCATTAATTTTAATTCTTGCTGTANGCCAGGACAGAAGGTTTGGCTGTCGACCAAGGACATCAGGATGCGCCTGCCCTGTAGGAAGCTGAGTCCTAGGTTCATTGGCCCATTCACCATCCTCCGTCAGATCAACCCCATCACCTACCAGCTACAACTTCCCCCTGAGTACAAAATTCACCCCATGTTCCATGTTTCTTTGCTAAAACCTCACCATCCTTCTGTCACTCTCCCCACAGAGCCTGGCGAGACCGAGGACCCCCCCCTTCCTCATATTGTGGATGACAGGGCAGCATATCTGGCTCGAGACATCTTGGACTCCCGGCACCGTGGTGGTCACCTGGAGTACCTGGTGGACTGGGAGGGGTACGGCCCCGAAGAACGGTCATGTGTTCCCAGGAATGATATACTCAACCCAAGTCTACTAGAAGAATTCCATGCCAGCCATCCCAATAGACCAGCTCCGCGTGGCAGAGGCCGATGACCACGACGTCGGGGTCCGCGGCCCGTGGAGGGGGGGTAATGTCACAGACACGCCAGGCTCCACAGTCACCCAATCACAGCGCACTCCCTCACCTGAATACTAATTATCCACACCTGACACTTATCAGTATTATCACCAGCATCACTACAAAAGACACAGCAGCACTCACAGTCACTGTCCAGTCTCGTTAATGCACACTCACATGTTATGCTTACCTCAAGGACTCCTTTGAAGAATACTCACCTGTCTCCAGCGTTCCTCTCGTCTCCAGCATTCTCCTCCTCTCCCAGTGTTCTCCTTGTCTCCCGTGAGTGTCTCTGTGTCTGGTCTGCTCCTCGTCTGCCTGCCATCCATGATCCCTGGAAATCACAAGACAAGTATCAGCTCGACGATCACCTCTGCCACGAACTGCATCAGTCATTACTCACCTGCACTCTGCTCACGCTTTCTGGTTGTTCAATAAACTCAGTTTATATTCCATCAGTGTCTCCGTCCCCTTCTGTTTGTAACACATACTGACTACACACCTATTAATATATATATTTACTGACATAAATATTCTAATTAAACTTTATTTGGAGTTCTTCTTTATATTGCACAATGCATATTTCTTAATATTTAGCCTAAAATGTGTTTAATATCACTATTAGTAAGGATTGTATGACCACTGTATAATTTGAATGCAAGATATTTAAAGTGTACCTAAAGTTTACTTGCAATAGTTCCACTTTAGCATATTAAAAAAAGTATATCTTTATCTTAACACAAAAATACTTGTTCCAGTTTAGCAGACTTTAAGTATACCAATTTAGTACATTAAAAGTACAAATGCAGGGTATTTATATTAAGTACATAAATATGTAAATGCAATTGTAGTATACTTAGCTTAAAATAAATATATTTAAAATACGTTTTAGTATATTTATTTTTCACTAGGGAAGCCCGCATCTGTTAGCTATCCACCCACACTGCTATTCCCACGCCAGAGACCACGGTTCACATCCCTCTCAGAGTGGGTGGAGTAGAACCGGTTACACTAGCTATACCTCAGAAGCTAAGAAAACACTGATTAAAATGATATGACTTTACAGTGCTTCACACAAACAGGCTTTCATCAGGACAAAGCACTTTGAACAGGTCAATGAAATTTTGTGTTTGCCACAATCAGAGGTTTCATCATACAGCCTAGAATAAAGGAAATTCACTTTAAACATCATTTTAGACCAGCACAGAAAACAGTAAAGAAATACAAGAATGACCAGATCAGAAAACAAGGTGTACATCCTGTTCAAGCCACGGACAAGCAATAATTTCACCTGATGTGCTTTCCTAACATGTGAAGTCAAATGCACAATTTTTATACACAATCAAAACAACAGAACAGAAAAAGGCACTAAAAGGAACCATCTTTCCCTCTCAATGAAAAGGGTTTTCAGTTTTCATCCTGGTCTAACACAACCATAATATACATGTGTTTGCATTTTATATCCATACTCTTTAGAAGTTATAGCCACCTGGTGGAAAAAAAAACGTAGAGTGACAAAGTTTTCAATAATACTGCCTTGAATATTTTTTATTCATTATTTAACTTTTTAACTTCAAACAAAGTGTAGTAAAAAATAAATAAAAATAAATAAATAAATTAAATCAATNTTTGTCGGACCCTCCTTTTGCCAACAGAACAGCACCAATTATTCAAGATATGATTGCTTGATCTGGAAAGGAATCTGGTTTTAACGGCATACAAAAATCTGTCTTATCTTGTCTCAATTGGTGCACTGATATTATTGGATTTGTATTGGATACGTTGGATTTGTAAACAAGCACCAAGATAGTGTTGCATGATGTGGAAAATCTGTAAAAAGACAATCTGCAGATTTATTTTGTTACTTTATTTATTTATTTATCATTAAATGCTTTATTTTTGTATCAATAAATGTTTTTATATGATGTAATTGTCTTGTTCTTGAACCCATGCCAGCTCAGGTTATCTGGAAAGAGTGCTGTATTGTTACACAGGTATTTACGGGAAATTACATAATCATTTTCACAGGATTTTACACAGAATTTTGATTTCACGAGAAGTTGCTAATCAACAATGGGGTGATTTCTCACATTTTTGTGTGTGTGTGTGACTATATGTATTTCTATAACTGCCAGAAGACTCATCTAATATCAAGGCGAGATCGAATCATCACTTTATTCGTCAGTATTTCAGAAGCTTGTGAATTTCACAGTTGTTGTAATAACATTTTATATACATGTATGGTGTAAAATGCTTCCCAAAAACATTTGACTTAAGATGGTCAATTTATATCTTCTGCTTTACTGTGTCAGTAGGAAATATTCATTTCAGGTTAAACTCATTAAGTGAGATTTTTTTGTACGCTGCTAATAACAGATAGTACCCGGACACTTTCCAGATCAAGCAAACTTATCTCAGAGAATTGGTGCTGTTCTGTAGACAAAAGGAGAGGCCAACAAACATTGATTCAATTTCATATATTTGGTTACTTCACTTCATTTGAGGTTAACTGATAAATAAAAACCATTCAAGAACTTTGTCACTTTACAGCATTTTTTTTTTCACCAGATGGCTATAACTTCTGCAGAGTATGGATGTAAAACCAAATAAGCATATTACATGTGTGGTAGACCAGGATGAAAAAAAGAAAAAAAAAATTCATTGAGAGGAAAAGATGGTTCCTTTCAGTGCTTTTTCTTTTTTAACTAAAACACTGTCTTTGGGCTGTTCTGTTGTTTTGATTATATATAAAACTCTGCATTTGACTTTTCTAATATTAGGAGAGCACATCAGGTAAAATTAACACTGCTTTTCCGTGGCTTGAACAGGATGTACACTTTGTTTTCTGATCTTTTCATTCTTGTTCTTCTATACTGTTTTCTGTGCTGGTCTAATATGATGTTTAAAGCAAATTTCCTTCATTCTAGGCTGTAAACAAAATGGAGCCAGATATTGAACCTGTGATTTTGGCAAACTCAAAATTCTCCATTGACATGTTAAAAGTGTTCTGTAAGGGCAACACAGCCAATGTGTTATTCTCACCCCTGAGCATCTCCTCTGCATTGGGCCTGGTCCTCCTGGGTGCCAAGGGCGAAACTGCTGACCAGATGTTTAAGGTGTGTTCAAGTCTCCAAATATCTCTATAGCTCATGTTTATGAATGCTTTAAATGGGACCTATTGTGCCTCTTTTTACAAGATACTTGATACAGATACTCCGGCAGTTGTGGACGCGGCCTGTTACATTATGTCACAATCTATAGAATTCATGAACAGCTAATTTTCAGACACTTTATGATTTATGGGAAATTTGAAAAAGGATTAGGTGGATTTTTACCATTATATGATGGTTGTGTAACACACTGCTGACACTTGATGTTGAATTGAATTCAAAATTACTTTTGCATAACAGGTCCCCTTTAATGCATTGATTGCTGCGATTCTACATTGTGAAATACACATTCATTTTTACAATGCTTTCTTCAAAACACTTCTCACTTCACAGTCTCAAATTCTCTGAATACATTTCACTCAATATTAAACAGTCTCCTGTTATGTTTCTCTTAAGGCCCTCCACTTTGACCATATAAGAATTATATACCACGATCTGTATGAGGCGCTCTACAAAGGAGGGAAGCACAGAAACCTGAAGCTGGTTAATCGCATGTTTGGAGAAAGGGCAATCGATTTTAATGATGTGAGTTAGTTGAGAAAGCACAGCAAATGGTTAATTTACTTCCTGAAAATGACAGTAAAGTAATGCATCATTCGGTGAGATGCTTGGTTCTGAACACTGATGTTATTTTAATCCCATGCTGCAATGCTCCCTCTCTTTCTTTTGATAATGTTAGGATTTCCTTGACGTTTGTGAGGAGTGGTGTTTTGCCAGCGTGAGAAATGTTGACTTCAAGACAAACCCTGATGCTGCGAGAGAAAAAATCAACACCTGGGTGGAGAACAAGACTGAGAGTAATTCAATGTTGTTCATTAGTATTCAACTATTAGACTATAGACTATTAGACCACTTTCTCATATTTTCTCTCTTCTGATTGATGTTTTTATATTTTCATTTTAGATCAAATTAAGAATTGATCTGCGGATGTGTCTGCGGACACGAGTCTTGCTCTAATCAGCGCGGTGTACTTCAAGGAAGAGTGGGGCAAGTCTTTCACACGTGTTGTCACCAATAAGGTAACTTTGTCAAGACAATTCAGCTTTCTCTGCCAAATGATACTTATGAAATGGATGTCTCTAAAATGCTAAAACTGGATGATCCACATATAAACCATTGTGCAATGCTCAGTTTATCATTGTGCCAAACAACACCCCTTACCAGTGGCGAATCACTGTGAAGCATGATCTCTTCCCAGGTGAAAAAAAGTAAATTTCTAAAATGTACTTAAAGTGCTCTATTTTCATGCACTAATTTTGTACTTAATATACTAAAAATTCTTCTTTAGTACTACTTAAGATCATCGTAAGAACATATAAGTGTACTCAACTGTGCTATTTTGAGATACCATGAAAGATGAACTAAAATGTGCTTTTAATATACTATCTCTGTATTTAAAAGATGTATTTAGATACTACTACATGTTGGCTTAGCCAAGAAACGATTTTTTCTTGTTTGCTAAGTTAGCTAACGTTAATTAAATTTAATTTGCATGTATTTGTATAGCAATTTTCACAATACATAGGCCTATGGTTTCAAAACAGCTTTACAGAAGATGCATTACATGTGCTGTTACCATAGCAAGATTATTTTTGGCTATAGCCTGTTAACGTAGTTGTAATTGCAAATATATAGCAAGCTATTTCTAAAATGACAGATTGATTTACTATAGTAATTTATAGTAAACTACTATAGTGTTTTTGAACCATACTATAGTAAATTGTAGTATACTCTATAATCTATATATAGTATTTACAACACTTTGTGAACTGACAAACTAATAAATACTGTAGTATACTTTAGTTTTTAGTACAATAATCTGTAGTGTATATTATAGTGTAATATACCCTATAGTTGTAGAAAACTTAGTACAGTATTGGGTGAAGTAATTTGTTTATATTACTATAGTTGTTAATATTACCACAGCAAGTATAGAATTAGCAAAAATTAAAATTAATTCAAGTACTCTACTCTACAAATTAATTCAAGTACTCTACTATAGTATGGTTAAAAAACAATATAGTATTTACTATAGTTTTTTTATGTGGGGTGCTTAGATAGGTAGGATAGTGTCATCATAATTTTAATGTAAAAATGTATTTTTGTTAAATAATTGTACTACTTGTGAGTAATATCTATAAGTAATTAACATTAGCCTGGGTTTAATTTCAATTCTTTTGTAGCTTTTAGGACACATTTTTTAGGGAGTAATTACAAATCCAATCTTCTTTCTATTCACCAAGGTCCGGGAGAAGACTACACAAAAACAGAAACGAGGTGCAAAAACTCAATCAACTATCCCAGTGGCATTCTCATCAGAGTCAAAATATAAAGCAGATTCGCCAGAACAAATCTCTAAAGAAAAGATGATTGCCCATTGGATTGGACGCTCTGGTCTACCTGCTCGTACAGTTGAGGATGATGATTTTATCCTTATGATAGAGAGCATCGATAAGAAGTTGGCAGTGCCCAAGAAAACAAAAATAAACAACTTAGTTGACCAACTTTACAATGACGAAAAACAAAAATTCAGAGAACAACTTGCCACAGCTCGCAAAATAAACTTGGGGATGGACATATGGACAAAAAGAGGACTCACAGCATCATTTCTCGCCATTAGTGCATGCTACTTTTGTACTCAGGGGGAAAAAGCAATGCATATATTGCTGAACCTGGTTCAGCTGTCCCACCCCCACACAGCAGACTGTATAAAAACTTGTGTTGACAGGTGCACACAGGAATGGGGAATACCAAAAAACAAGATATTAACTGTCATAACTGATAATGGTAGCAACATGGTTGCAGCATTCAAAAATACTGAGCAGGATGACCACAGTAGCAGCACAGACGAAGAATCCCAGGAGGACAGTGAAGAAGACTCAGCAGATGTCGAAGACCAGAGGTAAGTTCTTTTAGATGCTGATAACATTTTCAGTACCAGCCTACATTCTGTCTGTCAATGAGCTATGTTTAATATATTACTTATTACATTTTGTTGCTCATGGCAATTGAATGTCCTGTAGAGGATTAATAAAGTCTCTGTCCTTTTTCTCTGTGTTTATTTTATGTAGGTTTGGAGCACTAGAGAGGATGCCCTGTGTTGTACATACCTTGCAACTCGTGGTCAACCTAATTCAGAAAGAAACAAGTGTCAAACGCCTCCTAGACAGAGTTCGACTACTTGTTAGCCTCTTCCGCAAGTCATCCGTGGCAATAGAGCAACTGCTGCAGCTGTCTGGACTCACTCTGGTCAAAGACTGCCCCACTAGATGGTCCAGCACCTACCAGATGATAACACGTCTTATTGATGCGAAGGACTCAATTACTCAAGTAGCTGATAGGATGGGCTGGGATTGTCTGCTGCCAAGTGAATGGCAAAGACTAACTACACTCAGAGATCTGCTTCTCCCCTTTGCTGAGCACACCCAGATGCTCCAGAATGACACAATGTCCTTATGTCTGGTGGTGCCTGCACTCCTGGACCTGAGTGCTCACCTATATGAGTTTCCCCAGACCCAAGGTTCTAGCCACAAGGACATAACTTCTCTGGCAAAAAAGATGAAGGCAAACCTAGACCAACGCTTTAGCTGCTTCCTTAATCCCAGTGATTCAAAGTTCTCACCCCTTGCTACTGCTGCATGCTTCCTCGAGCCAACGGTCTCAGCTGATGCACTCATTGAAAATGATGACGAACACATTCAGGAGCTACTGAATAGTGCAGAACAGTACATTGCTCAAATGGTGTCCCCTGAAATACAGGAGGAAGCTGCTGAAAATGAGGGAGAAGAAGAGATATGTGAGGAACAGGAGGAGCCACATGCAAAGCGACCTAGATTTAGATTTCTAACAAAAGCAAGTGCAAAGTCAAACCAGCCATCTAGACCAAGCCACTGCCACAGAAAGCTCTGTGTCAGGCAAGAAATTCAAAAATACAAGGAGCAGCTGTCACAACCCATAAACGATGAGACTGCCTTTGACTTTTGGGCTGCACATGGCTCTACTTATCCGCTTCTAAAACCCCTGGCCCAAGACCTTCTCGCTGTGCCTGCATCTCAGGCATTTGCTGAGAGAGTTTTTAGTATCACAGGTGACCCGAGTCAGGGCCGTCGGAATCGAGCCAGGTTGATCTTGGAAAGAAGCGCTTTTCTTAAAATGAATCGGCATCAGTAGCCTGCTCAAAGTTGTTATTATACTGACATCTTACTATGTCTGTTGTTTGCTTGAAGATGTCACCTCTGTGGTGATGTTAGGCCACTTTGTTGGCATTTGTGCACTTTGTTTCAACTTTTTATTTTATTTTGTAGGTAGCAGAAGGTTAAAGTAAGAGTTAAAGTAATGGGTTTGTGAACAAGTTGCTCACTTGCAAGTTATTACCCTCTGCCAGTAACTTTTCACTGGCAATTTTGATCAATGTAGAGTATATAATGGTTACTTGTAGTTGAATTATTTTGTATAAGACCAAAATACTAAGTAAGCCTGTAATTTTTTGTTTAAGATTTCAAATGTTGTTTTGCTTCCAAATTTGTGACCACCTTTTAGTGGTTTTATCACATTGGAATTAACATAACAATAGTTATAAGTACTGTCCTCTTAAATGCACTGTCAGACAAAGTTATGTCAGACTCAGGAATATATTCATCAGCCACAGACTGCTTTTGAACATCTGTGTGCTCTGTTCATTGCACTTTTATTTGAAGTTTCAAATAAATGTTGTTTTTCCATAACAGCCAAAGAAAAAAAGTTTTTTACTTGATTCTTGAGCTATAATACTACTATTATCTATTCTTAATGTTTGATCCTACATTATAAATTAGCGGAAAGCCCAGATTATAGGCTATCCAACTAAGGAAAAGTGATATGTAAAATTGCACAAGTGCTACTGCTAAGAGTGCAGTGTCATTACAGCCTTTTACCTTGATTCAAATTTCTCATAACCTTAACTGAATTGGTTTAAAGAGAGAAAAATAATAATGAGTATTTTTGTCTATAGACTAGATATAAAATAGCTACCAAAATTAATGCTGGTAACTGCAGTTTGACTAAAAGTAATGACTAAGACTTGACAAAAATGCAATGACTTTTCATTGACTAAAACTAGACTAAAATATTAAAGACTAAAATGACTAAAATGTGACTAAGACTAAAGAGCATTTTCGTCTGAAGAGGAAGACTAAGACTAATTAAAAATTGGTTGCCAAAATTAACACAGCAGCTCCGTCAGGCCAAAGAAGATGCTCGCAGAAAAGGGGACAGAGTCTTGTACAAACAGGCCAAATACACACTGGAAAAGGAGATTAGAGTGGCAAAGAGGAATTATTCCGACAAACTTCGGAATCAGTTCTCTTCTAATGACAGCTTCAGTGTGGAAAGGTCTGAAAGTTATCACCAACTACAAGACACCATCCCCCAGCTCTGTGGCGAATCAACGACTGGCAGATGACCTGAACGAGTTTTATTGCAGGTTTGAAAAATCACCATTCACACCTCCAACAACCCCCCTCTCCCCCACACCTACAATTCAGTTCAGTGAAGATGATGTGCGCCATGTCTTCGGAAAGAACAAGAGAAGAAAGGCACCAGGCCCAGACAGCATTTCACCAGCCTGTCTGAAAACCTGCGCCGACCAGCTGGCCCCCATCTTCACACAGATCTTCAACAGATCACTGGAGCTGTGCGAAGTCCCCTCATGCTTCAAACGCTCCACCATCATCCCCGTCCCAAAGAAACCCAAAATTACTGGTCTTAATGACTACAGACCTGTGGCTCTAACGTCTGTGGCCATGAAGTTATTTGAAAGACTGGTTCTGGCTTATCTAAAGGACATCACTGGACCCTTACTGGACCCCCTGCAGTTTGCTTACCGAGCAAACAGGTCTGTAGATGATGCAGTCAATATGGGACTGCATTATGTTCTCCAGCATCTGGACAGACCAGGGACTTATGTGAGGATCCTGTTTGTGGACTTCAGCTCTGCTTTTAACACCATCATCCCATCACTCCTCCAGCCCAAACTAACTCAGCTCTCCGTGCCCACCTCTGTCTGTCAGTGGATCACCAGCTTCCTGACAGACAGGCAGCAGCTGGTGAGGCTGGGAAAATTCTCATCCAGCACCCACACCATCAGCACCGGTGCCCCTCAGGGCTGTGTCCTCTCCCCACTGCTCTTCTCCCTCTACACCAATGACTGCACCTCTAAAGACCTCTCTGTCAAGCTCCTGAAGTTTGCGGACAACACCACAGTCATCAGCCTCATCCGGGACGGTGACGAGTCTGCTTACAGACTGGAGGTTGAACTGCTGGCTGTCTGGTGCAGTCTTAACAACCTGGAGCTCAACACGCTCAAGACAGTGGAGATGATCGTGGACTTCAGGAGAAACCCCCCTGCTCTCCCCCCACTCACCATCATGAACAGCACTGTGACTGCAGTGGAGTCATTCAGGTTCCTGGGCACCACCATCTCCCAGGACCTGAAGTGGGACAACCACATCGAGTCCATTGTGAAAAAGGCCCAGCAGAGGTTGTACTTCCTTCGCCAGCTGAGGAAGTTCAACCTACCACAGGAGCTGCTGAAACAGTTCTATCATCATTGAATCCATCCGCTGCACTTCAATTACCGTCTGGTTCAGCTCAGCTACCAAATCTGACCTCAGAAGACCACAGAGGGTAGTCCGGTCTGTTGAACGAATCATTGGCACAACCCTCCCCACTCTCCAAGAACTGTACTTATCCAGAGTGAGAAAAAGAGCAAAGAAGATCACTCTGGACCCCTCACATCCAGCACACTCCCTCTTTGAACTGTTGCCATCTGGTCGACGCTACAGAGCCCTGAGCACCAGAACGACCAGACACAAGAACAGTTTCTTCCCTCAGGCAATCCATCTCATGAACACTTGACAAACACCCAACACACAACACTATTACACATTATTTACTTAAAACACTTATTTATATTTCAAATTTGCACACATAACTGTACATACAATTGTCTATATTATATATTGTTTTTTGCTTCTTTTTTTTTGCACTTTGTCTATCTTGTAAATTTGTATATTATTATTTTATTCTTTTTATTATGTGTCTTGTCTTGTCGCTGTTACTCTGTTGCACTGTGGAGCTTCTGTCACTAAAACAAATTTCTAATATGTGTAAACAACATACCTGGCAATAAAGCTCTTTCTGATTCTGATATATCACATATTCTTGTCATAAGGGTTGCCGAAATCTGACCGGTGATGGGCTGCTGTTGGAGGGGGAACTGCGGACCTCAGACCGCCACTCCACGTTTTTCATAGCTTAAATATATTGTGACAGGCTCCTTATAACCTGCACATAATCAAACAGTACAGAGTTCTTAAAACATATTTTATAGTACTGAGACTGCTCTCTTTAGAGTTACAAATGATTTGCTCTTATCATTTGTTTGTGGTTGTATCTCTTTATTAGTGGTACTGGATCTTAATGCTGCATTTAACACAATCGACCACAACATTCTTTTGAAAAGACTTGAAAATTATGTTGGCATTAGTGGAATTGCATTGGCATGGTTCAAATCATACTTATCTGACCTTTACCAATTTGTAGCAGTAAATGAAGAGGTATATCAATCACAAGTTCACTATGGAGTACCGTAAGGCTCAGTACTAGGATCGTTGATTTTCACCCTGTACATGCTACCCTTGAGAGATATCATTAAGAAGCATGGCATTAGTTTTCACTGTTATGCTAATGATACTCAGCTCTATGTTTCTTCATGCCCTGACGAAACATACCAATTCACAAAATTATTGGAATGCATAGCTGATATAAAAAATTGGATGACAAGTAATTTCCTGCACACACTAAAAAACGCACACACAAAATAATTTTTTTTGAAGAGGTGCACGTCAGGCTACGTCGTAGGCTATGCGTGCTACGCACAGCCTACGCCGTTGCTACGGCGTACACTCGACGCAGAAGTATAAATCAGCCTTAACACTTGATGGCTGGCTGCTCTGTCAAGTCTTCGTCATCAGTAAGGAACCTTGGTGTGCTCTTTGGCCCTGTTTACACCTGGTATTAAAGGGTTTGTTAACCCAAAAATGAAATTTCTGTCATTAATTACTCACCTTCATGTCGTTCCAAACCCGCAAGTACAGAAAGAGTACAGAAAGACCTTCATTCATCTTCGGAACACATATTAAGATATTTTTGATGAAATCCGAGAGGTTTTTTATCTCCCATAGAAAGCAAAGAAATTACCACATTCAAGATCCAGAGAAGTATAGTTAAAATAGTCAACGTGACTACAGTGGTTCAACCTTAGTGTTATGAAGCGACGAGAATACTTTTGTGTGCAAAAATAACGACTTTATTCAACAATTTCTTCTCTACCCTGTCAGTCTCCTACGCAGTTGACACAGTGCAGCGCTTCCGTGTTTACATCCGAATGCCGGCTCAGTAGTTAAAATAGTCAACGTGACTACAGTGGTTCAACCTTAATGTTATGAAGCGACGAGAATACTTTTTGTGCGCAAAAACAAAAATAATGACTTTATTCAACAATAAAGTTTTGTTTTTGCACACAAAAAGTATTCTCGTCGCTTCATAACATTAAGGTTGAACCACTGTAGTCACGCTGGCCAATTTATCTACAGAAGCTCTGCAATGTGTCTTCACATTTACTACTTTTCTGGAATTTACTACATTTACTACTACTTTGAATGTGTTAATTTCGTTGCTTTCTAATGGAAGATAAAAAATAAAAAAAACTTGTATTTCATCAAAAATATCTCAATTTGTGTTCTGAAGATTAATGAAGGTCTTGCGGGTTTGGACATGAGGGTGAGTACTTAATGACAGAAATTTTAGTTTTTGGGTGAACTAACCCTTTAAGATGCGTTTTGGTCTTTCTGTCCTGATTTCTTTGAGGGGAGGGTTTATGGGTGGGTAAATCTTTCGATCTTTCGATCTAATGGACGAAATAAACTCGACCAGAGACAACAGAAAAACACACGGAGAGCAGCAGCTTTTGTTTCTGCTCTGATAGCCGTAAGACCATGCTGAATGCTTTAGAAAGTTTTAGAAATGAGGAATGGTGAGTGAACATTGTGCTTGGTACATTTTTCATCTTCAAACCAAACTTGGATCTTCAGCAGACAAAGTTTAAATCCCATCTGGCTAGGGCACTTCCCATAATTTTAAAGCATTAGGTCAGTAGGCAAAGGTGGTCTTTTGTGGTTGTTCAAATGCATTCAACCTCATGAACGTCTACACTACGAAAGCAATCCAGTCTAATGCATTTTCAACTACCTCTGGAAACGTGGACAAGCTCAAAATGTTTTAGACACTATTTATTTACCGTCGTCCACTTGTGATCCGACCAAAACGCATATTAATAACAGGTGTAAACAGGGCCTTTGATACTAATATTTCATTTGAAAGCCACATTTCTAGCATCTGTAAAACCAAATTTTTCCATCTTAAAACATCTAAATTACGACATATGCTCTCAATGACAAATACAGAAAAGTTAGTTCATGACCTCAAGGCTAGATTATTGTAATGCTCTACTGGAAGGTTGCCCTGCATGCTTAATAAACAAACTCCAGCTGGTCCAAAATGCAGCTAGAGGTCTAATGCTGCCTTCATCAGAAATTTGACCATTCTCACTTCTAAAGTAGTGATTACGAGCTCATCGCATTCAACTTTGGAAATGGGAGGGCATTCATGTACAATTTTTTTACGATAATAATTCAGAGAGCACGTGAAGGCAGCATTACTAGAACCAGGAAGTATGACCATATTCGCGTTCATTTTAAAATCTTGCTATTTATTTACAAAGCACTAAATCAGTGGTATTCAAATGGTGGACCGGTAATGACAGTAAAATGGTGCAATTATGTCCTGCGGTCCGGACGGAACCGAACCACGGGACATAATTATCTAGTCTCGTGTATACTACATTTAGCCAAGGCTGCTAAACTACCTCTCTGCCTCAAATATGGTAGAACTATCACTTCTACCACTAAAGATTGCTTTATAAATAATCTTCCTGATCAGTTTCATTGCCTTATAATGCCAGACAGCTTAGAAGAACTCAATGTTGCAACCAAAACTTTTGACTCTCTTTTCCAGGACAATAGACGCAGTAGCTCTTTTGCGCTTAAAAAAGATTCAGGAAATTAGTCCAACGCCGTGGTACAACGAGCACACTCAGGCCCTTAATTAAAGGACTTTAACTAAATTCTTAAGTGAATCTTCCTGTCTGTCAAGAAATTATTTGTGCCATGAATTTTAAAAATAAAATTAGACCTGNAACTATCACTTCTACCACTAAAGATTGCTTTATAAATAATCTTCCTGATCAGTTTCATTGCCTTATAATGCCAGACAGCTTAGAAGAACTCAATGTTGCAACCAAAACTTTTGACTCTCTTTTCCAGGACAATAGACGCAGTAGCTCTTTTGCGCTTAAAAAAGATTCAGGAAATTAGTCCAACGCCGTGGTACAACGAGCACACTCAGGCCCTTAATTAAAGGACTGAGAGCTAATCATCTAACAGCTTGGGGGCTTGTCCGGGATTTCTCCAGACAGGTAAGAAATAAATTCTTAAGTGAATCTTCCTGTCTGTCAAGAAATTATTTGTGCCATGAATTTTGCCATATTTGGCAAAATTAGGGTTTCCTCGTATTTTTACGAGAAGAACAATATTGGACTGATCAACCTATTGTTAATTGGTATTCCTCATGATTTTTTACATGGGAAGGAGGAATGGATGACTATGTTTGAAAATATATATATATATTTTTTTTTTTTTGATTGCTCATTTTTAGAGAATGAATGTCTAATGTGAGAAAATTATTTTCATTGCCTATTCCATATTAAGATATTTTCAGTCCTTTATAATAATTGAATGAATAAAACAGAATTGAAATTATTTTTTTTGGCCAGAATATCAAAAAGTTAGACTAAAGCCGCAGACTTTTCTTTGAATTCTATTTGGGCATTCTAACACTTGTGAAAAGTGCATTAGACCAGAGGAGATATCTTTGTTAGCAGATCAGCATGGGAGACATGATAAGTAGACCGCTGCCAGAGGAGACCCCAAAAGAATGAATGTACAGGAATAACAAGCACTATAATAAAGAACCATATCTCAGTAATCTGTCTGGGTGGTCTGAGAGCAAAATAAAATTAGACCTGTTTCTTATGACGGCTCGTTTACAGATGAAGATTTTTCTGAGGCAAAATTAATTGTTATAGGGGGCTGGGGAGATCCACAGTGAGACAAGTGAAAGAATCTTTTGCGATTTCGAAAAAAAAAAACCTTACTGGGATCAGGGTCCGCAGTCTGCTGGGGTGGTAGAAAGAATGAATCAAACAAAAAAAGATCGACTTAACAAGGCTTGTATGGACACAGGCAGAAATTGGGTTGAATTGTTACCTGCCGTATTGGCAGAAATGAGATTGTCCTCATTCTCAACAACAAAGATGTGTCCATTTGTAATTATCATGGATAGACCTTGGGTCAAAGGTCATGTAGTCAATTTTTCCACAGGTGGCACAGAGGTGATCATCATAGATAAGTATTATTTGAACCATGCCAATGCAATTCCACTAATGCCAACATAATTTTCGAGTCTATTCAAAAGAATGTTGTGGTCGATAGTGTCAAAAAATAAGAGTTGAAAAATAAGCAGATCTAACAGTTTTTAAGGCCATTCTGTACACAATAATGCTTTTTTCCACTAAATGCGAAACCTCTAGTTTGTTTTCTTCCATCTTCATTCCATTTTTCTGACTGCGCTCTTAAGGGCCCGAGTGTGCTCATTGTATCACAGCGTTGGACTATTTTCCTTAGTTTCTCCTTTGCGCTTAAAGAAGCTTGTCTAATGTGCTGTAAAAGAGACAGTCAATAGATTATGTTGCAACATTGAGTTCTTCTAAGCTATCTGGTATGCTGAGGAGATTAAATTGATTAGGAAGATTATTTATAAAGCATTAATTAGTGGTAGAAGTGATAGTTCAACCATATTTGCAACAGGGAGTCGGTTTTGTAACCTTGGCTAAATGTAGTATACACATGGCTAGATAATGATATGAGATGTCATCACTCTGCTGCAGAATTTCAACAGCATAAATATTGATTCCATGTGACAATATTAGTTCTAAAGTATAATTACAACAATGTGTAGGTCCTGACACATGTTGTCTAACTCCAACAGAGTTTAGAATGTCTGTACAGTAAATGTCAATCCGAATACGTCCTTTTCATTATCTACATGGATATTAAAATCACCAACAATTAGGGCTTTATCAACAGCCAGTACTAACTCCAATAGAAAATCAGCAAATTCTTTGATAAAGTCTGTATGTTGCCCTGTATATGGTAGCCAACACAAATGTAAAACAGGATGTATCGCTTGTACGGAAGAGGATTAGGGCCAAGCAATAATAAAAAATAAAACCATCTCGAGATTAAAGTCGTTAAATTGCGAGAAAAAAGTCGTTAAATTTCGAGAAAAAAGTCGAGATAAAATGTTGAGAATAAACTCGTTAAATTGCGAGAAAAAAGTCGTTAAATTTCGAGAAAAAAGTCGTTAAATAATGAGAAAAATGTCGTTAAATTTCGAGAAAAAATTCGAGATAAAATGTTGAGAATAAACTCATTAAATTACGAGAAAAAAGTCGTTAAATTACGAGAATAAACTCGTTAAATAATGAGAAAAAAGTCGTTAAATTTCGAGGAAAAAGTCTAGATAAAATGTTGAGAATAAAGTCATTAAATTACGAGAAAAAAGTCGTTAAATTACGAGAATAAACTCGTTAAATAATGAGAAAAAAGTCGTTAAATTTCGAGAAAAAAGTCGAGATAAAATGTTGAGAATAAAGTCATTAAATTACGAGAAAAAAGTCGTTAAATTTCGAGAATAAACTCGTTAAATTTCGAGTACACTCGATGTGTGTCATACGTACGGAAGAGGTAGTGTCGTGTTCGTTGCATAGAGGACATGACAGAGTTGGATGACTTAGTGAAGCTTTATTTTAGACTTTCTTTCAGTAACAAAGAAATTCTATCAGCTTTAGCTAATTATAACAGAATAATAATTAGCATACGAACTTTAAAGAGAATTTGCAAGCGACTGGGTCTTTTTAGAAGAAAAAACCAGTCCAATTTGCGCGATGTACTCGCTTTTGTCCAGCATGAAATAACAACTAGTGGACAAATGCAAGGTTATCGCTGGCTTCACCTACGTGCGATTCATAGAGGTTTCGTGGTTTCCCAGGATACCATTAGACGCATTATTAAACTTGTTGATCCTGAAGGTGTGGAATGTCGACGAAGGAGACGCTTGAGAAGACGCCAGTACAGCTGCGCTGGCCCAAATGCACTCTGGCATATGGACAGCTATGACAAACTAAAACCATACGGCATTGCCATTAATGGGTGTATATGTGGTTACAGTCTTTTTATTCTATGGATGGAGGCGTACACAACCAACAACGACCCTAAAGTAATAGCCAGTTACTTCATTAAAACTGTTACGGGCATAGGAGGGTGTCCCGAGAGGGTCCGCGCGGACATGGGCACCGAGAATGGTGGTGTGGCAGCAATGCAAAGGTTTTTACGAAGCAACCATGGAGACAGTTTTGCTGGAGAAAGGAGTTTCCTTTATGGAAGAAGCACCGCAAACCAACGAATCGAGGGATGGTGGGCTATTCTCCGTAAACAGAGTGCACAGTTCTGGATTAACTTTTTCCAGTCGGTAATCAGCGATGGACACTTCAGCGGAGACTTTTTGGATAAAAGTCTGATCCAATTCTGCTTCCTTAACCTTATTCAGGTATGCCTTGTTTTAAAATGCCATTTTGTCAGCCTATAGCCTATTTTATAACCTATTTCATTTAATAGCTTCTGCCGACAGCGAAGATAAACAATTACCTACTTGCTAGTGATTTTAGAACGACGAGTGTCGATAGTAGCACTTGCCTTATGAATAGGCCTACCTATAATTTTAAGCATACAACACACCCACAGGTTGCAAAATAAATCACCTTTCTCCCAAAGATGAATTAGTTTTAGTTTCGTTTTTGATTTTTGCCAGCGGATATGAATACATGAATGTTGCTTCTTTTAATGCGGTGCAATGTCGCCCTTTAGCCTATACGTATGAATCCGTCAAATCATGTAACGTGAATGTCTTATAGTCTCTTGCTCGACTAATAAAAGTTAAAAAACGTATACCGAGCCGCAGAAGAGAAGTGCCTTCCGTGAGCACGAATCGAGACGGAGTGAAACACGTCCAAATTTGTTATAATCATTAACAGTAAAAGTGCCCCTTCCCGGATCTGGCCAATTCAATCCGATTGACGTGGTTATGTGACTTTTTTATTCTGATTGTGCTTCTAGTCCTGTTACGATCAGATTAGTAGGGTCCATGTAAACGCAGCTGAATATACACATGCTTTTTATCTGTAAATTAAGTTTTTTTTCTTATTTTCTTTCTTTCTTTCTTTTTTTATTCTAGGATGAACTTGATGAGGTTGTAAATACATGGAATTCCCACAAAATCCGAGCATGGTCAGGAAATGATGGAGCATCAGGACGTCCACTAGTGATGTACACTCTTCCAGAAATGCACAATGCAGAAGACAGACTAAAACCAGTTGACATGGATGCAGCAGTGTTGTGTCAGGAAGAGTGCACCCCCAAGGGTCAGTTCCCTTGTGATGAGACAGTTTTTGAACTCTGCTGTCTGTTAATGGAGGAAAATGGATGGGACGCTCCTACGGATCCATTCAGTGCAGTTGATCTTTACATATTATTAAGAGCAGAAATACAGCAAAATATTTGATGTTCCTAGTAATCCATGATGAGCCCTGACAGGTACACACCCATATGTTATCAGTCTTATATGTATTATTTCATGCTGCATATCGATGAAAAAAATTAGAGCAGGAAAGTTAAAATGAGTGTGACTTACAATATCAACAGCAATTCAATAATACAATATGATTACTAAACCCTCAGTGGTAAAATAGAAAGTCTCTATATGCATCGCATGGTTTGTACAGGCTATATATGGCTAAACTGTATGTTGCTGTGTTCTATGTTAAAAAGAAGAGTATTTGATGTTTTTTGTTTTTTTTTGTTTTTCATTTGATACAGACTTATCATTATGTCTAATTTATGTCTAATCTGTTATGTATTGGTATATGCACAAGTGCACATGTCAATTTTTAAAATGTTTATTTAGTAAAATGTTTAACAAAATGACCAAAAAACAGCACTGAGCAACATGAAAACATCTTGTAATTTCTTAAGCTGTCAAATTGGCACTGAACACCAGTTTTCACTAACAAGAACTTCTTGGTTTTTAATAACAGCATATTACTAAAAGATGTATGCACTGAAATAACCAATAAAACCTCAGCATACAAATACATGCATTACAGTGTATGAAGTTGGACAAAGTTCAACGTGTATGAACTTGTTGCTCTTATTAACCTGGATATTAAATTTTAACAATTCACAGCATAATTTAAACATTTTA
This sequence comes from Anabarilius grahami, assembly GCA_003731715.1. Classification (NCBI taxonomy): domain Eukaryota; kingdom Metazoa; phylum Chordata; class Actinopteri; order Cypriniformes; family Xenocyprididae; genus Anabarilius; species Anabarilius grahami. The sequence goes on along the minus strand of RJVU01048958.1, from coordinate 771,471 downwards.
ACTACGTTTTTTCCTGAACATTTGCTTTACTAATTGTCTTCAGGCTAAGATGGCCAGCATTTACAAAACCAAACAATCAAAGTAACCAGAAATCAAAATGAGGGTTTTGATACATGTTAAACTATGTCCATTATCCAGATGTTGCTCTCCAGAACATCATTAAATTCTGAACGGAAGTCTGGAAAATTATCATAGTTCTCACACAGGTGAAGGAACATCCCACACGTACGACCAATAGGGCGCCTTGTGAAATCCGACATCTTTGCAAACTCAACAGAGATGCAGTCTGACACAATCAAGTGACATCCTGTGCAGAACCTCAGAAACTTTCCTAGTTTCTCATCATCCATTTCTCGGATGTACCTTTTGAGATGATGTGCCACTTCCCTTTGCTTTGCTGTCATATCAGCAGGGAACTTCAAAAGTCCTATGACCTTTTTAGCAGTTGGTAAGAGTTCAGCATACATCTCTTTTAGCTCCTCAAAAGTTAGGGAGATCTGTGATTGTGTGATTTCCTTCCAACAATCTAACACAAACATTGGCTTTTGGACGAGCTCTTTGTGAGAAATTTCCTTCAGAATTTCTGGGAAGTTATCAGCAGAGACTTGTCTGCGGCATTCATAGTTGTCAAGAACTTCCAACAGTTCATCAAATTCAACTGAAGAGAAATCCTGTAATGTGTGTTGAAGGATATCTCGTTCTTGGGTGCTTACAAATTGAAGGAAGCATTCTATCAGGTCACTATATACTGCACCAAAAAGCATCTCCTCCATAAAAGGAAGAGCCAGCTTTATTGGAATGTACTGGCAGTCTTTGTAACCTTTCAGGAAAATTCTGCCAACGGCTTTCCAAGTGTCAGCTTGGAAATCATGTCTAATGAATGGAACTTTCATTGTAGTTCCAAGTGTACACCGGTCATAGAATTCCTGCCAGAAGTTAGTATATACATCTCTGACAACCCCTGATCCAGAGCCAGCTTCCTCTGAATTGTCTGGTAATAAACGTCTAAATTCCAGCTGCTTGGTCAAAGTCTCTGGGTCAGAAAATTCACTGATCATGTCATGGAGGCAATTGCCATGACGTATAATTATTTCCTTTGTTTGAATGCCAATCTCAGTGGTTTCTGGAGGCACATAAACTACTGTGTTCTCCAGGTCAGATTCATCTCCAGGATTAGGGCCGAAAGTGATTTCAGGGTCAGAAATATTAAGTGGGTCACTTACTACACCATCTGTCACGGTGAAAACATCTTGATCTACTATAATGTTCTGGCTTGGTACTACTGCATGATCTGTGACAACTGACCAATCTGGGGAATTATTTGGGGGCATTGTAGAGTCTGCTACTTCTTCACTATATTCACTATGTAGTGAGATGATGCTTGCATCATCATTGTTTTCAGACTCAGTGTTTGAAGTACTGTCAGCTGACTCGATTTGCCTAGTAGCTATGTAAAAGCGCAAATTTGGCAGTTTCACTGTCTCATATATTTTGCTAATTGAGACATCAGTTGGAAGTCCCAAACTTCAAATGAGAAGTCACACTCGTCACCCTTACTTGATTTTCCACCTGGGAAGAAAAGTTCTTTACCTTCTTTAAGGATCTCATTGTAACCTGCATTAATGTCCATGGCAAGCTTTCTAGTACCCCCTCCTTGTTTTGTTCTGACTTGTTTTGTTTCTTTGTTATCTGCATGAATCCAGCCAATTTCAATCTGTCGCTTGCTTGCTTTGCCTCTGGATTTGGGTTTAGAAGTCTCTGGTGTCTCTTCAGATTGGGGTTCAGTTGTAGATTGCTTTCTCAGTTTCATCTTTTCTCTCAGTCTTTCAAACAGACCATGCTTCCTTTTGGAAGCAGGTTTTTGACTTCGGCAAAAATGAAAAAGAGCAAGTCTATCTCTATATGAAGGAATATAGCTGGCGAGAGCTGAGTCGTCCATTAGCAAGATAACATCTCTGTCAATCTATGGATTAAAAAAAGATATTGTTGTATGAAAGATATAGTACAGTCATGTGGGTCAAAGACATTTATATGTCATCAATAGAAATTTACAAAAGTGATTATATATATATATATATATATATATATTAATGATGCAGTATAGCTCCTGACAGACAGCGATCGTTGGAAGTGAAAGTGAAACTTTAAACCCGTTTTTCTCCAAATTCCATTCTGGAAAATCATAGCTATCAGCAGACTTCAGATAGCCATAACTTTTGTTATGTTCAAGCTATGGGTTTTCCCAGATCAAATCACATTTTTGTTGTACTTTTTTTTGGAATCTTTCTTTTGCAATATTACATTTAAGCTACACTTAGATTAACTATACTTTGTTACTAACGAACTGTAAATAAAACACTAGTAGCCCAATACAGTTTTTTTTAAAGCAAATTACACTGACTTTTCAATAAAGCATTTCATACATTTTAAATGAGCTATTCCTGTACATACCCTTTCTTCCTCCAGACGAGAAAGTATGTCCTCTGAAATACCGCGGTCTTTAAGAAATTCTGTTACAGTGATGATGGACATAATTGTGCCGTCTGCTCCTCCTGGGCCTGTCAAATTGATGTTGCGTTAAAGGCTTGACTTTGCAAACGTTAGCCTACTCGCTTAAACTTAGGCTACATAAATGAAAAGATAAATGGTCAATCGTTAAAACTACAACGATCATTAAAACAGCGTGTGTAGGCTATATGAAGAAAGCAATATTAGTTGTTTGACATAACCAGGCCCGTAAAGGCTTCGTTATTAAGAACTTGATACGTTAAACTGCATTATTGCCGCTCACATTATACAAAGTCCTCATTCAATAAGATACATGAATTAAGTCAAAGTTCACTCACTCCTCGTTTAGGAAGGGCGTTGATGGACCGCTGAAACACATGCAGCAGATGCTAATGAATGTAGCCAAGGCTATAATATGATTTACATCTCACAGTGTTCTCGAAATTTAATGAGTTTATTCTCGAAATGTAACGACTTTTTTCTCGTAATTTAATGAGTTTATTCTCGAAATGTAACGACTTTTTTCTCGTAATTTAATGATTTTATTCTCGTAATTTAACGACTTTTTTCTCGTAATTTAATGACTTTATTCTCAACATTTTATCTCGACTTTTTTCTCGAAATTTAATGACATTTTTCTCATTATTTAACGACTTTTTTCTCGTAATTTAACGACTTTTTTCTCGTAATTTAATGACTGTATTCTCAACATTTTATCTCGACTTTTTTCTCGAAATTTAATGACATTATTTTCTCATTATTTAACGAGTTTATTCTCGTAATTTAACGACTTTTTTCTCGTAATTTAATGACTATATTCTCAACATTTTATCTCGACATTTTTCTCGAAATTTAACAACTTTTTTGTCGCAATTTAACGAGTTTATTCTCAACATTTTATCTCGACTTTTTTCTCGAAATTTAACGACTTTTTTCTCACAATTTAACGACTTTAATCTCGAGATGGTTTTATTTTTTATTATTGCTTGGCCCTAATCCTCTTCCGTACGCTTGCACTAGATTGTGAGTCGAGTGAATCATTATATCCCCAATCTATACGATTCACGATTCGATTTTCTCACAATTTCTTTTTAACAAAATGAAATTTAAGACATTGTAAATGGAAAAGTGTTCTTTTATTATTTCTTAGACAAAATGCTGCATATTTCTTTGTGAAATTGAAATATCTCATGTCAAATAACAAAATTAAATTGAAATTTTAGAAAGATCTTCCAATGCTGTTACTTGGGAGGAGGGTTTGTTTCGGCTCAGCTCCTGCGATGTCTGTCTGGTCAAGAGGCTGCAGAAATAAGAAGTAAAATCTAAGTACAACAGTGACAGAGGTTTCACATCGTTATAAAGGCAAGATTTTAATATTTGATACAATTTGTATATTTACACTTTCAAAAATTACTTTTGAACACATTTAGAAAAAAATATGCTATAATAATGTACGTTATTAAAAAAATCAAGTAACATTTTACAGTAAGGTGTCACTTGTTAACATTAGTTAATATATTAACTAACATTAACTACCAATGAGAAATACATTTGCTGCAGTATTTATTAATCTTTGTTAATGTTAGTTAATAAAAATACTATTAATAAAAATATATTTCACTTTTTGTTCATGTTAGTTCACAGTGCGTTAATGTTAACAAATGCAACTTTTGATTTTAATAATCTATTAGTAATAGTTTAGGTTGGGTATCCAATTTCGATTCCGATTCCTATTGATTCCCAGTTTCGATTCCAATGTGGTAAAAAAAAAAGAAAAAAAAAAAGAAAGTCAAACATTTATATATATCAAAGTAAACATATTTATTTTGTGCCATTAGTTGCAGCGGAATACAATAAACAAAAATCAGCACTAGGCTACATAAAAACTGAGTACTACTTTAAGAACTGCATGTGCAAAACTGTTAAATTAAATTAAAGTTTAATACACAACACTTGTTATAATGACAACCAAATAAAGAAACGTTTAAAAAAAAAAAGAAAAAAAAAGTGCAGAAGACTTGTTTGTTAGGGTTCAAATGTAGGGGTATGGTTACCACCAATGCTTTAACAGTTTTTATTTAGAAAAATTAACATCCTTTTCTGGGAGTACACGAGACCTTTCAGGGCAAATAGTGTCTCCAGCAGTGGAGAAAACCCTTTTACTTGGGGTTGAAGAGGCCTGCACACATTAATATGAAGTATGATGTTTTTTTTGTTTCCACCACCGCTGGGTCATCAGATGTCATTGTAGGAGGCATGTCTTGGTACATCTTTAGCTCTGCATCCACTTTGGTCTCAATGGACAGTGGTCTACTGCTCTCTGTGGATTTCATTTTCAATTCATCATCAGCTGCAAAAAGTTCCTCCAATGGGGATATTGTGGCCCTTATGCAGGGAGGTGGCTACAGTACAGAGAGAAGACTTATTACTTAAAGGGGCTCTATGTGGGAATGACACCCAGTGTTCAAAATAGGTACTGCAGTCCAAATTCAAAATATTGTTTGGCCCGCCCCCTCGTTCAAAGACGCGGTTGCCAGCAACAAGAGGGAGCGCAATTCACAATGAAAGCTGAGGAGACTTAAACACTGTCAGCTGATGAGTTGATTTATCTGTTTTAATATGCTGTTGTTCATAGAGATATTTAGATGGATTCAGAGGCTTTTAGGTCAAGTAGAATCTGCGATTCTCTGACAGTTTGTTTGTTGGTTTCCATGGTTGCAATACGCGTGTTTTCCGCAAACTGGCAACCTGCGATGTCGAAATACTATTGGATAAACTGGCAGCGCACAGTTTCGCACAGACCAAAACAAAGACAGACATTCCGACACGGAACGCACATTTTCAAAGTAGAATATCTGGCTGTAGCATTGTTTTTCTGAGGTACAAGTAGGTGAACTTAGCATGTTTCCTAAATATTTGCAAACATATTGGGGTATTTTTATGCTTTATTAAAGTAAAAATCTTACATAGAGCCCCTTTAAGACATACTAAAGAAAAATTCAAAAATACAGAGATTATATATTGATAAGATTTTAGTTAATAAATATAATGCAAGATATTTTAATTATATTTTTACATGATCGTCCTCTCACTCACTCTCCTTTGTCAGTGTCGTCATTCTCTCTTTGTTTTCTTCTCTCCTCTTCCTCATTTGACTGCATTGTAACCCCTTTTTGTCCACAATCCACTCTTGGCTAGAGACAGTGCAATTAAGATTTAGACAGATAAGTATTTTGTCATGACTGAGGATATTAGACCTACATATTTTAGTGTAAATATCACAATTTTTACCTGTTTAGACTCTGATAGATTTGCTGCTATCAGGTTCTCTTTTATCTGGAGCCAGACCGTGCTGCTGTCCTCAACTTTGTGTTTAAAGCGTAGATCCAATGCAGTGGCCTCCTCAAGAAAGCTTCTGATGTCATCTCTCTGTAAAACAAATATTTATTGACAACAAGAAACTATTCAACTACTTCTCTACTATTTAGTAGGGGAAAAGCAGTAGGCGAGCGAAAAAGTATGTCTGAAGCAAAAAGAGTAGGCGAAATAGGTTACCTGGGTGACGTAATAATTCTCACGAGATTCGGACGTGCACCTACTTAAAGTGCGTCCGAAACCGCCTACTCACCTAATATATAATAGGGAAAAAGCAGTAGGCGAGAAATTAAGTACAGGTCCTTCTCAAAAAATTAGCATATTGTGATAAAGTTCATTATTTTCCATAATGTAATGATAAAAATTAAACTTTCATATATTTTAGATTCATTGCACACCAACTGAAATATTTCAGGTCTTTTATTGTTTTAATACTGATGATTTTGGCATACAGC
>RJVU01048958.1:710510-739925 GCA_003731715.1 Anabarilius grahami | reverse complement strand
GGAAGGGGAAGAGGAAGGGGAAGGGGAAGAGGAAGGGGAAGGGGAAGAGGAAGGGGAAGGGGAAGAGGAAGGGGAAGAGGAAGAAGAGGACGAGGGCAAATAAGAGAAGGAAGGAGAGCGATCTCTGATGAGATTAGGGCAACACTTGTTGATCATGTAATGCCCACGGTTTGACCATGAGAGAGGCTGGACTGAGAGTCCAGCCCAACTTAAGTCGATTTACAGTAGCGTCCATAATTCGAACCTTCAGAAATGAGAACAGGTATGCAACTAATGACTATTTTAGCATTATAGTAATGTACTGTAAAATACGTATGACTGAATAGTATTGCATAAACATTTGTAACTCTAAGCCATCCATTTACTGCACTGCATTGAATGAATGAGGTTGGTTATCATGCTGTACTACATTTTTTTGTAAATGGTTTACAGTTCCTATGCTGAACACATTCTGTGTTTGAATTCTGTACAGAGTGGAAAGGCAAAGACATCATCGAGGATGAGGACACTTGTTTACAGATGTACAAGAGACTGCAAATATAAATATGGTTTTGGCCAACAATGCAATTAGGATTCGAGAGATAAGAGAGCATATCTTGAATAATGACACCATATTCAACAACATCAATGCTGTAAGCCAGTCGACCATACAACGCATCCTCCAGCGGCACCAAGTGACGATGAAACAACTTTACAAGGTGCCATTTGAGAGAAACTCTGACAGAGTCAAGAATCTGCGACATGACTTTGTAGACGTATGTATGCAACACTACTTCCAGTACTTCAGACATACCATATTTACTCATCTGTATATAATTTTGTCTGTTACAGAGAGTATTGGAGATGGATGCCCATGTAATTCGCCACAAATTTATTTATGTGGATGAGGTTGGCTTCAACCTCACCAAAACCAGGCACCGTGGACGAAATGTAATAGGACAGAGGGCAATTACCAATGTCCCTGGACAGCGTGGGGGTAATATAACCATGTGTGCTGCCATCACTCAAAACGGGGTCCTCCATCACAATGCCACACTGGGTCCATACAACACCGGCCATATTCTCCCTTTTCTGGATGCAATTCACACAATGCCTGTCCCTGATCCAGATCAGGTGCCTGCTAGATTTGTGGTTATATGGGACAATGTTAGTTTTCACCGGGCTGTTCTGGTCCAAAACTGGTTTGCCACCCATCCACAATTTGTATTTTTGTACCTACCCCCATATTCACCTTTTCTAAATCCCATAGAGGAATTCTTCTCAGCCTGGTGCTGGAAAGTGTATGATCGCCAACCCTTTGCCCGCATGCCGCTTCTCCAGGCAATGGAGGACGCATGTGGGCACATAGAGGTGGCCTCTGTCCAAGGTTGGATACGCCATGCTAGGAGATACTTCCCTCGATGTTTGGCAAGAGAAAACGTATATTGTGATGTGGACGAAGTATTGTGGCCAGACCCAGCTCGGAGAAGAGATGAAGCTTAGCACTGGGGACTGCACCCCCCCCCCCCCCCCCCCCCCNCCCCTGCCAATTCCTGGACCAGGACCCCACACACAATTTACTGTATTCTACTGTAAAGAATATACTTTTGGTTTACATGTTTATAGTTTTGTTGTATGCTAATGTATACAACAGTAATGTTTGGCCTAATAAATATTTTCTGTTTCTACATTGCATTGGCGTTTCCTGTGTACTTGTTACCCCTCTGAGCAGATTACTTTCACTGTAGAACATTGTATTGAAATGTAGATATAAGCCTATGAAAGACCAAAGAGCTCTAGATTTAGAACAGCAGTGTTTACATGGTATATCCCAAAATGTATTATTATGAAAGAAGTGTTTGCCATTTGTGTTTATGGCATTTTGAATGCAGTGTTGCATTTTGAAGGAGATGTGAGGCATTTTGCATTTTGTGTGTGCAGTTTTGAGAATTGTGTGTAGAGTTTTGAAAAAAGGAGACTTAGTTTTGAAAATGTGTGTAAGCAATTGGTAAAAACTGTAATTTGTATTGTAATTTTTATTTTTTTACTGTGTTATGAATGAATAAAATTTCAATAAAAATGTGGTTGTGCAATTGGTTGTGTCTTTTGTGTTCATCGTGTGAAAAGGTTTTTGAGGGGGGGACCACAAGCAACATAACTTGCCAATTTTGGAAATGTTGTTTTGAATTTATTGCACCAGTGTGTAAGACTATGTTGTAGTGTGTGTGTTTTTGAGGGCTTGTGTGTGATGTCTGAGGGCAAAGTTTGGTTTTTCAGCAAGAGTGAATTGTTTTGAGTGTAGAGCTTCATTTTGACCTGAAAACAGGATGTTTGGGGAATTGGGTGAGACGTTATGGATTTGTGTTTACTGTTTTGAGAATACGAGGCATAGTTTAAAGAAATGTGTTTAAGCAATCGAGAAAAACTGTAATCAAAATTTCATTTTATATGAATATAGTACTTGAAAATTATAACCAAAAGGTGGAAAAAACTCAGGGGCTGCAGTGATAATAAAAAAAAGAATAAATAAAATACATTCTACACATTACTGTAACAACATGTGTAGTTGTTCATTATAGTAAATTACAGTCATGGTTCTAGTCTGCTCTCTCTCTCTTGCATTTGGCCACAAGTTCTCATCAACATCACCTGGGTGGAATTTCAGCTAAAATTGCAATTAGCTTGTAATGATTATTTTTCAAATTTTTGGCTATAAAATTGAGAATATTTTAAAATAATTACTGCATAAATGCTTGGAATTTGCCATCATTCTGTTTTGAATGTGTTTTTAATCATTTTGAATGCAGTGTGTTAGCATTAGAAAAATGTGCTGAAAATACATAGTATTTTGCATGTTGTGGAGTACGAATGGGAAAAGAGTTCCTGAATTTTGAAAAGTGTGGTCACTGAATGCATTTTGTCTGAAAGCAATGAAAAATGGTTCACAGTTTGGTCTGCATTGACTTCTGTTTCGCTGACTGTGTGAAGAGTTTTGAAAATGTGGTTTCGGTATTGAACAATGCTTGTTAGCAACTGAAAAAAACTAAGTTAAACCGGGTGTCCCAGACACCCACAATATTATACTCAGGTGAATGCCACACTGCCCGCAAAGATTGACGCCTAAGTGTAACTACTCTGACCGCATATGATGCCTAAGAATTATAGTTACCTGACCGCTATCGGAACCCCGCCTAAGAGTCTCACTCTGAGTCAAACGACGTCTCGTCCCCTTTTGAACACTATAACTTGGGAATAAGATCTTTAGTGTTCCCTAACTTGCTGCAAAGCAATAACCAGACAGACTGCAGACTATGCCTTAGAATATGCTTTAATCATGGCCGGAGGACATCATCTCAATCACAGAGAATCCCACCAGCAAAAAGAATACACCAGTTTATAAAGGATAGGAGCATGGCAAAGCATTCTACAATATGATTGGCTCTTCATATGTCAAACCCTTCTGTTACTAGGTTAAGCAAGATCTCCCCAAATCATGTGTTTATTAGTTAATTTGTTACTCAATATCATGGGGCTATTATATTTAGATAGTTGTCTAGATATCCCTAAGTTCAATTTCTCCTTTTGTTATATTCAGATATGATACAGACTAGTGTTGCTTTCGTCAATGAAAATTATGACTAAATATCGTCGTCAATGAACCTTTATCGAAAACGTGACAAAAACGAGATGAGACAATGTAAATGCTGGTCATGTGACGATGACTATAATTAAATGTATAATGCAATATTGTTGACGAATAAAAACGAGACTAAATGTAGTTTACAAAATAAAAACTATGCTAAAATGTCTCTTCACTTACGTTGACCAAAACAAGACGAGACGAAATGTTATACCATAATTTCGTCTCGTTTAGTCGCTCACTTCAGGGGCTGCATCAGGTCGCACTGCAAGCACTGCACTTCCTCAAGCCCCACTCGTGACATTATTTAAAAGATGCAGCTGCTTGCAGTGAGTTAGCATAAACCACAACAAAGTTAAGTCTGACAGAGAAAGGAACCAATGGCCGGCCAGGCGGGGTTCGTCTTTGGGAGAAAAAGAAGGAACGACATTTGGAAAAACTTTAATTACATAGAAGTAGAAAAGAAAACGGAATGTGTTGTGGCAAAAGATGGGGAGAAATGCGGCCACAAAATCACTGGAAAAAACACCACGAACCTTAAGAGACATCTCAAGGCATTCCATGGAGAAATTGAGGTAAGTCAAGACGTTAACGTAACGTTACTTACTATTTAGAAAGCTCATGCCAACTCATGAGGCTGTGGTTAATGTGTCTCATTTTAACGTTAGCTTTAGACATTAGCTTTAAACATTAGCCACTGGAGCTGAAAACGACTGAGACAAACGTGTGTGACTAGCGTGTGTGTTTATATTTGTTTGTGAGAGAGTGCGTGGGTTAACGTGTGACGTGTGTGTGTGTGTGTGTTTGTGTGAGAGACTGTAAAGTGGGTTAACGTGTGTGTGTGTGTGTGTATTTGTTTGTGTNTGAGAGACTGTAAAGTGGGTTAACGTGTGTGTGTGTGTGTGTGTGTGTGTGTGTGTGTGTGTGTGTGTGTGTTAGAGAGTGTAAAGTGGGTTCTTAGTTCCTACCTGACTGACTGACTCCATGTGTACTAAGCATCCCTTGTTGGCCAAATACTGTAGCTAGTTTTGTTATTCACATAGCAATCACACTGAACTGAATTTGGCATCAACAACATGACTCTGAATACCTTATTCTAGACCAATACATACATTTAAACAAATGGTATTGGCATTAACATGCCTGCCGAGACTACTGCTTAGACTACTTCTGTTTTGATTATGTAGACTTTTTTTTTCTTTCTTTTAGGGACAGTGAAGTCACTCACTCAGAGGTTAATTTACTAGGGTAAAAATCATAACAAGGATTTATGCTACTTAATATTTACAACAGATTTTCCAGAGGCTGCATCTGTCCTGAGATTGTATCTATTCTTGTGCTAGATTCCAGAAAGGATTTCTTTGCCACGAAGAGTGTTACTTCAACCCTGAGGACAACTAGGCTGAACATAAACTCCTGAACCTGAAGGAGATGGTTCAATCTCACACCGCAGAGTCGATTAGTACACTTGTGGAGGAGTCAATGGAAGAATAGGGGATCCCCAGAGAGAAGGTCCTCACAACGATTACTGACAATGGCAGCAATATGGTGGCTTCATTCAACACACATGCAGAAGTTGTCAAAACTTCTGAAGAGGAATGTGATGATGCCAATGATGACTATGAGCATCAGGAAGGGGATGATGACAGGTAAGGTGAGTCTGTGTGTGAAACTATGCTATTAATTCAGAATCAGTTTTATTGGCCAGGTTTGCATATACAAACAAGGAATTTGACTCTGGTTAGTCTTTGCTCTCAAAGTACACAACAAACACATTACATATAAAGAGTAAAAAAACAAGGGGACAGTAAGAAACATAAAAAAAATACTATATACAATATAATTCATTCAACATTTATGTAACTGGTCTTTTTTTATTATTATTATTATTTAAAAAAATATTCCATAGAAAGTTAAAAGATTAAAAATTATGCTATTAATTCATCATTTATGGTCATGATTTAATTTCATATACATAAAGACTAAAGTTCATAGGAACTTAACTACTAGAACTATTTCATTTGGTTCAATAATGTAAGGGCTAAAATGGTTAAATATGTACTTTTTTTATTATTATTATTATTATTTCCATGTAGATACGACTATGGAGCCAAAGAGAGGACCCCATGCGTGGTTCACACCATACAGCTTGTATTGAATATGGTCCAGAAGGAAGCCCCAATCCGAAGGCTGTTGGAGAAAGTGAGGCACTTGGTGAACAAATTTAGGAAGTCATCTGTCACCACAGAGCGGCTGCTGCAGAAGTGTGCTCTGGTTCTGGTAAAAGACTGTCCCACCAGGTGGTCAAGTTGCTTCTCACCACTTCCTGCAGCAGCATGCTTTGTGGACCCTTGTGTAGCTGAAACCCTTCTGGAAAACGATGACAATGAAGTACAGAATCTTGTCAGAAAGGCAGAGGACTACTGTAACGATTGAGACAAATCAGACACAATTATTGGTTAGTTAACCAATAGTTTTAAGCTCACTCTGGGGTCTGTCCCCTTCCCCCCGGGAAGTTCTCAGCTACAAGTTTATTGCGCCGAGGAATGTGGCTGCCGCATGGAGAGCAGAGAAGAGACACAGAAAATCTGCATCTTTCCTGCATTTTCCACACAGAACACAGCCTCTAGGGCATTAATGTATAGACAGACTGTGCTATAAATGAATCCTTCCCAGGAAATGGTATCCATTATTACTATTGTTGTATTGTACTCATTGTATTTACAGGTTTTATGATTATTAAATGTTATGACCTGCAAGGTAACTTCAATTATGCCATGTTTGGTGTCTATGCGTTTGTATCGAGCAGATTTAAATGCTTGTGTATGCGGTATGTCCATACCTGCACAAGACATAAGTATTACGAGAAGCTTTAATATTTCCTCTTCAAAGCTCAGCCAGTTTAATCCTACTTGGTCATAAAAGCCCTGACAAGGGGGTGTGTGTCACCCGGAAATACAACATCTTCATTGGCCCCCATCATTCCGAAGAGGTTGGACTTTGACCAGAGGTTAAAAACCAGCGAACAGTGCCACTCCTTCTTTTTCCTTGCTTCTGGACCACCGAACAGGTCACCTTGCGGCCGGCCTCTCTAGGCCCGGCCGCAAGGCTGGTAGGCCCCCGGCCTACAACACCCAGCCATGTGCTCATCACCCAACAGACTGGCAACCACTTCAGAGATAACCTCAAGATTTATCCTCAACCTGCAGATCCGACGCTCCTCAGCCTAAAGGCATCTTGCAAGTATCGTACATTTTAATGCTAAACAGCGATTTAGTATTGATTTGTAAGACTCACCTTTGCTATTGCTAAAAGAAACTGATGAGTCCTTTCCAGAGTGTCTTTGACTTTCCTATAGCTCTAGTAACAGTACCTCTTCCGGTTCAACTCTATCATTACTCATTCTGACCTACATATGTGTGTGACCCTTTATGTTATGTTATGTTATGTTATGTGTTTGCTAGTTTAGTTATGTGTTTGTGAGTTAGTTAATAAAGATTGTGCACAATACATGTTTGGTTCTGACTCCATCTGCTAATGAATTGCCTCTTAAGTGATATAGACCCGAACCTATGCTCTAAGTAGCACGGTGCGTTAAGAAGGTTATTTTTCCATAACCTGGAAATGAACATTTCTTAGAATTATTAAACAATCAACACTAAGTGTTCCCTGGACAACAGGTTAATTGATTGTAATATTAAGATTAATGTAGCTATATCCAGTAAATCTGATTAACCGATTTACATATTCATAATTAATCATAATTGATAAATCATATTGAGTTATGAATAATTATTAATATTTCCCCTTTTGAGTTAAATCGCTACACTACATTGCTCATCTTGTGCCACAAAGAGTGCAAGTACGAGAAGAGCAGTTAACCGATGATGAACAAGTCGCAAATGAGGGTACAGAGGCTCCAGAGTCAAAACGGTGTAGATTTAAGTTCTTTAGTGCTAAATGTCCATCGAGGCCCAAGACAGCCAAGACAACAAACATTAGGTGGGAGATTTTAAAATATAAAGAGGGGCTGTCCGAGTCCCACCAGACTACTGCTAACTAGTGCTGAGGTTGAGGAATCTGGCATTGAGTATTGGTAACTCAGTGTTGTTCCACTGCGTTTCCAACACTGAAACCTCTGGCCTTGGACCTCCTGACGATGCCAGCCTCTCAGGCATTTACAGAGAAGGTCTTCAGTGTAACTGGTTACCTCTCTTGTGGCCGCAGGAACAGGGCTAGGACCATTTTGGCAGAGGTGGAAGTAACGAATTACAACTACTCACGTTACTGTAATTAAGTAGATTTTTCGGGTTTTTATACTTTTTTGAGTAAATTTTTAAATCTGTAATTTTACTTGTACTTAAGTACAAATTAAGCTAAGTACTCTACTTCGCTACTTGTAAAATCACATTCCATTACTGAGTATGCCAATAATTTGAATATTAAAACTTTTGACCGACATATCGGTAGCCAATAAAGAAATCCGATCATAAACGGACCAATGAAAACCCTGATATTTTACCAGCGGTGCGTTCTCTTATATCTCCCCGCCCGACAGCGAGGTTGACACATACCCGCCTCCTCCTGTCACTCACACTTTCAGTTACAGAGCCTGAACGTCAGCATGAGATTGCAGGTATTGCGCATAATTTTAATCATTTAAATCATAAATATACAGGTTTCTATGCCGTATTTTAATTACAAATGTCGAGAGCGCATTGTTGTAATGCGCAGAAAATGACACGAGCTCTCAAATATACAAGTGAACTGCCTCTCCTCATATTGAGTGCGTGCCGTCAGACTGTGTAGTGTGCCATCGCGAATCTCTCCGTGCTCTTAAATTAAACGTTGTCAAAAGTTAACAATGAGAATAGACCTCCATGCCTGACCAATGTAAATGCTACAGGAAATCTTATTGGCTATAAGTGAAATGCACCAGAAAGTCTTTCAACAATTAAAGGTGGATCTTTAAAGGGTTAGTTCACCCAAAAATGAAAATTATGTCATTAATGACTCACCCTCATGTCATTCCAAACCTGTAAGACCTCCGTTCATCTTCGGAACACAGTTTAAGATATTTTAGACTTAGTCCGAGAGTTTTCAGTCCCTCCATTGAAAATGTATGTGCAGTATACTGTCCATGTCCATAAAGGTAATAAAAACATCATCAAAGTAGTCCATGTGACATCAGTGGGTTAGTTAGAAGTTTTTGAAGCATCTAATATAGATTTTGGTCCAAAAATAATAATAAAATGCGACTTTATTCAGCATTGTCTTCTCTTCCAGGTCAGTTGTATATTAGCTTTGACTCAACAGTGACGCTCCTGCTTCTTCTTCTTTCCTGTTTTACGGCAGTTGACATCCAGCTTATTGGTGCATTACCGCCCCCTTCTGCTCTGGACAGTGACGCTGATGACGTGTTATCTCGTGCGCCAGAGCTTCGTTTACAGTCTGAGGAAGACGCACGCTGTATTCAAGCTATTCTACATTGTTTGTATTTTGGTATATGTTTCAGAATTGGGCATTTGTATGCTTTGTACATAATAACCTAGTCTGTCTAACTACATCACTACATTGTGCAGGCATTACAGGTCAGACCCCTCTGATGTTCTTTTTATCTAAATAAACAACATATTATATAGCTCTTAAAGGGTTAGTTCCCCCAAAAATGAAATTTCTGTCATTAATTACTCACCCTCATGTCGTTTCACAGACGTAAGACCTTCGTTCATCTTCAGAACACAAATTAAGATATTTTTGATGAAATCCGAGAGCTTTCTGACCCCAGACTGCAATGTAATTGCAACTGTCAAGGCCCAGAAAGATAGTAAAGACATAATATTAAAATAGCCCATGTGACTACAGTGAACAGTTGAACACCTTAAGGTTATGAAGTGAAGAGAATAATTTTTCTGTGCAAAAAACTAAAATAACTTTATTCAACAATTTCCTCTCTCCGTGTCACTCTCTGATGCTGTTCATGTGAGCACCACATCATGTGATGCTGACGCAGAATCCGGCCAATAATGAGCCGACATTCTGACGTAGAAACCTGGAAGTGCTGCACTGTGTTTACTACGTCAAGACTGACATGGAAGAGAAGAAATTGTTGAATTAAGTCATTATTTATTTATTTTTATTTTTTTTCGCACAAAAAGTATTCTTGTCGCTTCATAACATCCTCATTGTTTGAACCACTGTAGTCACATGGACTATCTAAACAATGTCTTTACTGGACCTTGAATGTGGTAATAATGTTGCTGTCTATGGAGGGTTAGAAAGCTCTCAGATTTCATCAAAAATATCTTAATTTGTATTCTGAAGATGAACGTAGGTCTTATGGTGTGGAACAACATGAGGTCGAGAAATTGCCTTGCCCTTGACAAAATGGATGGACAAAAGTGTTAGATATTAAAATATCTATACAGTATGTGGTTTTCCCCATGGTATTTAAAATTATACTGAATATTGATCTTTTCAAAGTATTGTACTGAATTTGTAATTTTAGTACATTAAGTAGTTTTTGAGAAGAGTAATTTGTACTTTTACTTAGTACTTTTTTGACACCAGTACTTTTACTTGTAATTGAGTATTATTTCAGCAACAGTACTTGTACTTAAAGGGGACCTATTATGCCCCATTTTACAAGATGTAAAATAAGTCTCTGATGTCCCCAGAGTGTGTATGTGAAGTTTTAGCTCAAAATACCGCACAGATCATTTTTTATAGCATGTTAAAGTTGCCACTTTTAGTGGTTGAGCAAAAACGAGCCGTTTCAGCATGGGCCCTTTAAATGCAAATTATATGCTGCGATCGGCCTAAGAGGGCGGAGCTTCAAGAGCTCGTTCTCCCCTGTCAGGTTTCAGTCAGGATGCACTAATATGGGAAGTTCGGTTCTTTTCCGCGAACTGGTTCTTTCGGACAGTTCGATTCAATAAACCGGTTGAAAAAACCGGTTCACCGGTTCTTTTACGCGATGACGTCATCTATCGCGGGCCGGGATGAAAAAACAATTAACACATTCAAATAAAGTCAGTAATCATAACATCAGTCAACTAAAACATTATAATCTGAAGCGTTTCTTACAATTTAGTTTTGCATCTAAAGCATCCAAACACATATACAGGTGATGTGCAAACAAAGTTTTACAGTTATAAAGTGAATAAATTAGTCTTCATCAGAGCAGAAACCATGATCCTCTTACATTACGATTTATTTTTAATTAAATAAACTTACGTTTCGCCAGATTGGCCCCTCATTCGAGTCTTCTCATAGCATCAGTTAGTTAACCGGTGCTCTATGACAGTCATTACTGTTCTGTAGCTTCGGATCACACGCTGAATCACGCATGCGCAGTATCATCTGCTCATCGGTTCTCAAATCGGACACGTCCGAAAGAAGCGGTTCTCGGTTGTGTACTGATGATCCGAAAACCGTTGCAACCGATTCTACTCGAGAACGAGATTGAGTTTCGAGAACCGCGAGAGCGATCAAAGAGTCGCTTGTTTGCTCTCGCTGTAGTTTGATTACGTCATTTTTTATCTTTTTATCACCTTGTTTAGAAATTAAATAAGCTGTCCATGGAAAATTAATGAAACAAATAAATGTTTCCAATCTTTAAAAAAAATTAACTTGAAAGCACAACTGCACAGCTTTCACTATATTGCTTTTTAAATAACATATAGAAAAATACATTTGTAGAACTATTTCTGAACATTAGTTTATCTGTGTACAAAATATTATGTTCATGTTGGCATGTAGTTTATTATGTACAGTATTATGTACAGTTTTTCATGCTATTAATCTGTATAAGCACAATAAACTTTTTGTATTTTGAATTAAGTCATAAACATATTTCCAGTATGTTTTATATTATCACACTGTCCGATGTTCAACAAAACTTGACTAACGTGCTTTTCGTTCTCTTGAAAAATTACACGCATGCGCAGTATCATCAGCTCACCGGTTCTCAAATCGGACATGTCCGAAAGAAGCGGTTCTCGGTTGTGTACTGATGATCCGAAAACCGCTGCAACCGGTTCTTGACTCGAGAACGATGACAGGCCGTGTATGTTCGTTCGTCTACGCCGCGCATGCGCACTCACATCAGCTGCTCTGCTGCTCGTGCCCATCATCATCAGTTCTCTCTTTACTGTTGGAGTAACTGAATAACTCCGGGATGTTGGTTTATTTTGAGAGGTAGTGTCAGGCACGTCAAAAAGTGAGTAACTTTAGTCATTTGTGGATTCGTGTTTGCTAACTGGAGATGCGAACTGTTTGGAACGATTCAGACCGATTTGGTGAACTGGTTCGACCGGTTCACTGAAAAGAACCGGTTAAAAAGAACGATTCGTTCGCGAACCGGACATCACTATGCACTTTAATGTCAGAAACTGCGAATATATGATGCATGGAGATAGAACAGGTATAGTTTAGTTAAATTACGGTTATAACTTATATTGTCTCCATTTTTTCCCCACTATAACTAACAAGCCTATTGTACCGTCCGAATGATGGCCAAAACTATACAGATGAGTTTTATGAAGTTTATTGTACTTAACACAAAAGATGAAGCGTCTGTTTTCACTCTAGAAAATCACTGTAAGCGCTTAATAAAACACAGTACAAGTGTGCATTAAAATATTATCCATAAACTCTCTCTTTTCCCTTGTATTATCATCACCACCAACAAACATAGCGAAAGAACACAGAAACAACTAACAGTAAACGAATATATAAAGACCTTATGCCTTTCGGGTGGTGCTTAATAAACTTTATACCCGTAAATAAACTCAGATGAACTGTAATAAAGTGCCCTGACCTTCATTACTGCTATATCCAGTATCACTCTGGAGAATGTAAGCTGGATCACGAACAGTTTTAACTTGTATATCCTCCTTGAGTAACACATTTTTAGCAGTCTCTGTTTTGCATTGTCCCTTTGTGTTGATATTCGTTCACAAAGCAGTCCGATGTGAAATGATTCACGCAGACATAAACGAATTTCGACAGAACTGAGGGAGCATTTTCCTGGAAAACCAAGTTAATCCACCTCGTTTTCATCAGCTCAGATTTAGGGAGTAAATTAAGATAACTATGTGAATTAATTCATCCAGCTACAGAACACCTAAAACGCTTGGGAGTTATTCTCGTCAGTGCAGCAATGGTGGACTCGCTGTGAACGCGCTCAGGGCGGTTCTAGGTTCAAACTTCAGTGTCTGTCAATATTCGTGGGCGGGGCCTGTGGCTTTTGTGACGTCACACTGCCAGAGATCTGGAAACGGCTTGTTCTGAGACACTGCTTATGATTTATGGGGATTTTTAAAAAAAAGGAGTGGTTGGATTTTTATCACTATAGGGTGGTTGTGTACACACACTGCCAACACACATTTATGTCCAAACACCATGCAAAAGTGAATTTTGCATAATAGGTCCCCTTTAAGCAAAATTTTCCGTACTCTTTCCACCACTGCATTTTGGAAAGAAGTGCTTTCCTCAAAGTAAACAAGCCTAAGTAGTAGTTAATGGCTGGCCTGAACAGACATGCAAGAAGCATGCATGTATTGTACACAGACACACACACACACACACACAGAGCATTTTGATAAGCAACCTTTCCCATATCCATGCAAAAAAAACTCTGCTGCTCCTAAATTGTTGATACTGATTTGGTTGTGAAGACTTTTTTTTATTTTTTTTATTCCTGAACAAATATATTCAGGTAAGTTCAAGCCAACACACAGTGTTACTGGCTGAAAGCTGAAGATTTTGACAAATGTGGGTTTTATGGCAATCAAACAGAGATACTCTATCTGTGCCGGCCGGGCACCAGAGAAAAGAAAATCTGATGTCAAAAATATAGCCAAAGAGTAATGTGAACTGGACAGTTTTGTTTTTTTGTTGTTTGTGACAACCTGTCTTAAAATAACACATCCAGGAGGTCACAGTTTATATAGTTGCTGTTGACTTGAGACTGCTGGTTATTTGGTTCAGTAGTTGGCATAATTCAGTACTGTTTGTTCTTTTCTGTCAACGAATTCCACTGTATGCAGCCAGTGCTTCCCATCCCATTATATCTCTCTAAGGTCCAAACCATTTGTAGAGTTATATCTTTTAATAGTTTTTATGATGCAAAATCTGACTTCAGTTTACAAGCAATACAAGTAACAGACACACACATTTTATTTGCACTTTTTAGTATGTTATAGCTTGAGCATTCAAGCACCTTGTTTCTCTCTGTTAAACTTGAATGTATTAGTTTTTTTCTGGCATTGTCATGTGATGCTATTTTATTTATTATTTTATGTATTGTTTTTATTTATTTAAATTTATGTGTGTGTGCTTCTAACATGTTTGGTTGGTAAAATAAATATGTTGTAAATTCAACGTCTTCCGTGTCTGGAATGGAGGTATTCTTGAGTCTACAAGATAACAATAATATAATAAGAGAACCTCGTTTGTAATGGGTTTGGCTAAAAGAAAATTTGTTTTGTCTATACTACTAGGTACTTATACTATATTGACTGGGTTAAATAGAATTGCATTACTAAAAAGAGACTAAAATACAATTTTCATTGACTAAAACTAGACTAAATGTCATCAGTTTTCGTCGACTAAAACTAGACTAAAATGTCATCAGTTTTTGTCGACTAAAACTAGACGAAAATAGTCATGGATAATTCTGACTAAAATTAGACTAAAATGCTCAGACTTTTAGTCGACTGAAACTTGACTTGACTAAAAAGAGTATGAACGTGACTAAAACTAATCAAAACTCAAACAACCGCTTGACACAAAGACTAGATTAAAACTAAAATTAAAACAGGCCGCCAAAAACAACACTAATTCAGACACACACTGAATTTGGCCCAAGGTTTGGGACATTTAGGTTTCAAAAGTGACGCCATCTCCTCTTATGGAGTCAGAAACATCTGAGGTTGCTTCATGCCATTCACAGCCCAGGTATGTTCAACCGTGCAGCCGACGAGCTCTCACAGGCAGGGAGAATGGAGACTCCATCCCCAGGCGGTCCAGCTGATATGGCGTCACTTCGGGACCACATAGGTAATCAAACAGATCTGTTTGCTGCCCCGGACTCGACCCATTGCCAGCTGTTTTACTCCCTGACCAAGGGGACCCACAGCACAGATGCGCTGGCACACAGCTGGCCCCGGGGCCTTTGCAAGTATGCGTTTTCCCCAGTGAGCCTTCTTGCACAGGCATTGTGCAAAGTCAGGGAGGATGAAGAGCAGGTCTTGCTAGTTGCGCTGTATTGGCCCAACCGGACCTGGTTTCCAGAACTCATGCTCCACACGACAGGAAGGACCTTCTGACTCAGAGACAGGGCACCCTCTGGCACCCACGTCTGGACCTCTGGAATCTTCATGTCTGGTTCCTGGAGGGGACGTGGAAGTTCTAGGTTGATGGTGGAGGCTGCAGTTGATGGTGTGGTAGATTTTCCCCTACGCACCTGACTTAACTCTCTGGAGTCGTGTAACACAGGACGTTTTGCAGGATTTTTTTCACATTGCAGCAAAACAGACTTAAAATACTCCGTCATTTTTTGTCATGGAGACATAAGTAATATATCAATTGAAACTATAGAATATCTTCTTTTATTTGTGTACACTCAGAGTAAAAACTAAATGTTGTGCTTTTTGCAAAATAAAGAAAACTAACATGATGCGTGATCTCTCGTCTCCCTCTGAACGAAGTCCAATCTGATAGTTCTCAGAAAATGAACTGTAACTTAGTGAATACTAATGACACAAAAATTAGACTTATGTCTAAAGAAACGTTGAAATGTCAGGTTTTAAATCGTGTAAGTCAAATCGAAAACAAATATTTTGTTTATGTAATCTGTATGAAAAGAGACACATGTCAGACCTCCATGATTCAGCTCATTATCCACTAATGCGGCCATGACCACGCAGTGAGGGCTATTCAGACGCAAATTCTGAGGCAATACATGTATACATCGTCTCAATCGTGTATTTATTGTCTACAAAGGTGTTTTGAATAGCCATAGTTAGCGATCTCTGGAAGCCTGTTAGTTCCTGGATTGTCACATGGCCTCTTCTTCTTTAGGAGATATTTGTGGACTAAAGGTGCACAGAGCGCCCTCCAGGTGCAAGTATGAATTGAAAACACAGTATCCAGTGCTCATAGTGATGACAATAAATATAGAATAAATATTACTCCTCTGTATAGAACATTGACATAAACATATGAGAATCCATCAATATTTCTCCAAATGTGCATGCTTTTAAGCTAAAAGCCTATATGAAATGCAATAGAGGTAACATAATTATTTATACACTTTGCATCACAGAAATACATTATATTTTAAAGTATATAATAGAATACCATTATTTTAAATTGTAATAATATTTCACAGTATTGCTGTTTTTTCTGTATGTTTGATATACACCATGATGAGCTTGAGACATGATCACAGAGGGTTTTTTCACAGCCTACCTGACTGAAAGACCTCATTAATATGCAGCTCATTACAGTTCTTTATGCGATTCTTTTGTCTTTTCAGGTGTAAATCACCCATTATTCATGATGATTCACGCCTCCACGCATACTGTGTTTCTTGACAAAAAGTGTCTTACAAAAACTAAATCAATATATTACATATATAATATTATTATTTTGGCCTTATATCAGTGACTTAAGTTTTTTGTTTTTTCAATAACCACGCATAAACGTTATTCCTTCAAAAACACAAACATGCACATACATGTTCCTCACATATTATGGTGGCCTAGTTTGTGCTGAATACAGTGTAATGACACTTGTGTCATTAATATGTTTATGAACAACTGAAAAAAGCATGAATGTCAGGGCATGTCAAAACTTCTCCAGGCCCCAAATCAGCCTCAGACTCCAGAGGGTTAAGTTAAACCAGGTGTCCCAGACACTCACAATATTATCCTGAGGTGAATGCCACTCTGCCCGCAAAAGTTGATGCCTAAGTGTAATTACTCTGACCGCATATGATGCCTAAGAATTATAGTTACCTGACCGCTATCAGAACCCTGCCTAAGAGTCTCACTCTGAGTCAAACTACGTCTTGTCCCCTTTTGTGCACTATCACTTGGTAATAAGGTCTTTAGTGTTCCCTAACTTGCTGCGAAGCAATAACCAGACAGACTCCAGACTTTGCCTTAGAATATGCTTTAATCATGGCCGGAGGACCTCATATCAATCACAGAGAATCCCACCAGCAAAAAGAATACACCTGCTTATATAGGATAGGAGCATGGCAAAGCATTCTACAATATGATTGGTTCTTCATATGTCAAAACCTTCTGTTACTAGGTAAAGCAAGATCTGCCCAAATCATGTTTTTATTAGTTCATTTGTTACTCAATATCATGGGGCTAATATATTTAGATAGTTGTCTAGACGTCCTTAAGTTTCATTTCTCCTTTTGTTATATTCAGATATGATTCAGACACACACTGACTTTGGCCCAAGGTTTGGGGACATTTAGGTTTCAAAAGCATATAAATGTTGTTCCTGCAAGGAAAAAGAAATGTTAGTTATGATTAATTAAAAAATTCCATCACAATGGTAAGTATTTGTGAAAGCACGACCTGGTCGTCAGACTGAATCCTCCTCGTCCGCACTCTGTACCCTCTTGGGACTTGTCTCTGGTGCTTACCGCTCTGCAGAGACCACCCTTTGAGCCTTTGCAATCAGCTGAGTTGAAAACTCTGTCCCTTAAGTGGTTCTCCTGGTTGCATTGGCCTCTATCAAGAGGGTAGGGGACCTGCGCGCATTTTCGGTCGACAAATCATGCCTAGAATTCGGCTGACTCTCACATAATCTTGAGACCCCGGCCCAGATACGTGCCCAAGGTTCCTACCACTCCCTTTAGAGATCAGGTAGTGAACCTGCAAGCACTGCCATCAGAGGAGGCAGACCCAGCCCTGGCTTTGCTCTGTCCCGTACGCGCTTTGCTCCTATACATGGACAGAACGCGAAGCTTTTGGACCTCAGACCAGCTCTTCGTCAGTTACGGAGGCCAGCAGAAGGGAAAGGTTGTCTCCAAGCAGAGGATGGCCCACTGGATAGTGGATGCCATCGCCTTGCCTTATCATTTCCAAGACAACTCACTCCACCAGAGGCGTAGCTTCTTCCTGGTCGCTGGCACACGCCGTCTTGCTGACAGATATATGTAGAGCTGCGGGCTGGGCGACACCAAACACGTTCGCTAGATTTTATAGCCTCGGTGTAGAACCGGTTGCTTCCCACATGCTCGCCCCCAGTGGCCAGTAACGCCTGGAGCCCTTGTTCTTGTGTTGGCTTGCTATGCCTTTCCCCTCTTCTCGGAGTGGATAAGTGCGCTTTTTGCTTCCCCATCTGGTGAACCCTGTTTTTTTTGTTAACAACTGTTTATTGAATTTTCTTCTGTGAACAGCAGTGTAAAAAAAAAAGGAACTGTGCAAATTTAAAACCCATCCCAACCCATCCCACCCCCTGGTAGACTTAAGGGTAGAGGAGAAAAATAAATAAATAAATACATAAAGTAAAATATATAATAATAATAAAAATAAATTAAGTAATATTAATACATAAAATACAATAAAATATTTACAAAGATTTTAGAAAAGAGGACACAACCTTAAAAGATGAATGCCATAAATTGACAGTTTTCACATTAGATCCATGTATGTGAGAAGTTGAGAGTTCCATTGAGACAATGTCCAACAAATATACCACCCAGGTTCGTCTGTCCATTGTGTGAGGAGGATTCCAACGGTTGACTAGCAACTTTTTTGCTGCAGTGAGAGCAGCCAGCAGTAAACATCTTTGTTGGACGGACAAGGTGAGGTCCCAAAAGTCATTCATGAAAAAATGGCGTGAAGTCAAACTTATCTCAGTACCCAACAAATAAGAAAGGTCCTGTGAGAGCTGAGTCCAAAAAGGAGAAAGAGAGGGGCACTCCCAGAAAAAATGCAAAAATGTGCCTAAAAATCCTTGGGAACAGAGATTGCACTTAGGAGAAGATGACAACTTCATATGAAAGCATTTCATTGGAGTCAAGTAGACCCTATGCAGCAATTTCCAATGAATCATTTGGTGGTTAGGGTTTTTAGAAGACAGTTTAAACATTCCCCATATCTGATCTGAAAATAAAACATGCACATCCTCTGGTGAACCCTGTTGAGTTCATCCGCCATCCTCAGACATTGCGGCCTCAGACATTGCGGAGTGTCTGTCGCTAGGCCAAGCACTCGTGTACTTTGCCTGTGCTAGGCTGGGTGCCATATGTTGCAACTCCTACAGCGGTCCCATATGTGTATCTCCACGGTAAGTCTCCCTACGGTGAGCCCGTGTCTTTCCCTTGGCAGAGTCCACTCTGCCGTCCCTGCCAGATGTGTCTCCCCCCTGGCTGGAGCCATCCCAGGATGTGCTTTCCCAGTGTTATCCAAGTCCTATGGTGAGGCTTACGCCGGGCACTGAAAGGGATGTGACCGACTGAAAGGGAACGTCTCAGTTACATATATAACTCTCGTTTCCTGAAGGAGTGAATGGAGACGTACGTCCCATCACCACAGTTCCTGTGCCACCACTGAGCACGGGCCACCTGCTCGTCTCCTCAGCGAAAAACAAAACGTGGAGCAAAGCTCGCACGCCAGTGTGCATTGGCTCATTTAGTATACACTCGAAGGTGATAGGGCTCTCATGCAATATCCCAATTCATCAGTTCAGTTCTGAAGTACGTCTCCATTCTCTCCTTCAGGACGTTACATACATGACCGAGATGTTTTCTGTGCAATTGAAGCCTCGTTTACACTGGACGCGTGTGTGGCACGTCACGGCTGCGACGCGGCTACCGGAGCTGATTCGCGGCCACTCTAGTCAATGCTCGTGTTTACACCAGCTGCGCCGCGGTGCGTTTTAGAAGCGTCCCAGAAGCGGCTCACCGCGCCGCTTCGCTAAAGATAGGCGCCTCGCCTATTTTTGACGGACGCCGCGTCCAAGACGCGCTGCTCAAATACAAAATAAAGTCAAAATAATCACCCTGTGTAAACTCCCGCTCATATTTCACATCACTAGGAGGCCAGAAACTGACGACAAGAGATTCGGAGTTGAAAAACTTTGAATTTCTTTGTTCTTGTTGTCCATAACTGGACTTTTAAGTGTATTAACTTCATCTGCAGGGTACAGCAAAATAAAGTATGGCATAGCAATAAACACAATTAAACCGGACAAAATATAACCATTTAGCCATTAAAAACACAAAAAAATCAAGGAAAAAAACGTCAGACAGGCAAATCTCGTGGTCTCGCGAATCCAGCCGCTTCGCTTCTGAAATGCTTCTGGTGTGAGTTGACACCGCTCAGAAGACGGAACAACTTGCTGGAGCTGTAACGCAACGCAGACGCGTGCAGTGTAAACAAGGCTTGCAAGTTGATTTGTTGATACTTCCATTGTAGAAAATCTTTCAGCCAGTCATGTGATGCACTATATCTGATATCATGCCTTCATGCTACTGTGTTAAATATAGCCACATGTACTCGGAAGAACTTTAGAAAACCATTGTTGCTTAACACGGTCTGCCACTGCATCAAGAAATGCAACTCAAATCTCTGTTATGCAAGGAGAAAGCTAAACATCTGTTCAATGCAGAGATGCCGCTGAGTTCTCTGGGTCTGAGCTCATCTTAGATGGTCCAAAAGACCAAGACCAAGTGGAAATGTGTGCCGTGGTCAGATGAGTCCACGTTTCAGCTTGTTTTTGGGAAAAACGAACATCGAGTTCTTAGTCCCAAATGCCAGGCCTCATTCTGCATGTGTTATATCAGAGTGGTTTCGTAAACACTCAACACCACGGTGTGGATGTCCTTGACTGACCTGCCTGCAATCCAGATCTGTCTCCTATTGAAAATGTATGGCCCCATCCAGTGGTGTATAAAGTACTCGAAAACCATACTTGAGTAAAAGTATAGTTATCTTACCAGAAAATGACTTTGGTAGAAGTTAAAGTCGCTGTTTAGAATGTTACTTGAGTAAAAGTTGTAAAGTATGTGATATTTTTTGTACTTAAGTACGAAAAGTATTTTTTGGATATTAAACGTACTTAAGTATTGAAAGTAAAAGTACAAGTAAATATAAAATACAAAAGGAGCAAAAAATATGATTAAATTGTTCTATACACAGTTTGAGCAGCATGATTATGTTCAGTTTTAACTCTTTCTTACATTTTGTTTCTTTGAATTAAAAAAATGTCTAAATGTTCATTGTAATTTTTAAATATAAAAAATACTAATATATGAATTATACATTGATCGTTCATGTTAATTCATAGTGCATTATAACTAATGTAAGAGACAACTTTAAAATGTTAAAATGTAAATGTTGAAATTAAAAATGAACAATACTTTTATAAACCTTATTTATACAAATGGACTTTTATTGTAGTGTTACCATTTCATATAAATCCAGTCATGCTTAAAAATCACCTTTACACACAAAGGCATAGCCTACGTCTATTATATGTATACTTTCACACATGATTTGCCTCTATTTTAGAATACTTGATTATCTAATCAAAATATGTGTTACAGTGCCGAAAAAAAAAAAACTGAAATCGAATACATTTCTCATTTATGTTTCTGTCGCTGCATGATGAGAATACAGTTTAAATATGCAACTTCGCTGGATAATGAATGCATAACAGCGAACAAATGGATATAAACTGATGCAAATGAATGAAAACAATCCTGACATTAAACAGTTGGTGTTTTTGTCACATTGTTTTAACCGCTTGAGGGACTAATGTTAGCATCCTCTCAGCCTCGACAGCGAACATACTGCTGTTCTCCACTAATGCAGCATCTACTCAACAAACTAATTACTTTATAATGATATGAAAACATGTACTGCAGTGTGCACTGTATAACATACCGTAATGTTTTCCGTTTTAAATCCATTTTTTTTAAGTTCCCACTCTGTGCAGCGCGCAGCCCCACGTCACGTGTCAAAACTAACTCTCCTAGGCATCAGTGATAGTTTTTATTTCGCCTCTAGAGGTCGCTCTCGTGCTGTATAATGACAGCGCACACTTCTCAGCCGCTCCAGCAATGGACGCAACCCGGAAAATGAAATCAACTGCGGTTGTGCGAGCACTTGTTTGCACATGCTTGCTTGCAGTCTGTGTTCTTCCGACTTTATTTTGTAGTAAGTAACGAAAATGCTTTGGGAAAATGTATCGGAGTAAAAGTATACATTTTATTTAGGAAATGTAGTGGAGTAAAAGTAAAAGTTGACAGAAATATAAAAACTCAAGTAAAGTACAGATTCTCCCAAAAAATACTTAAGTAATGTAACGAAGTATTATTACTTCCTTACATTACACCACTGGCCCCATCATGAAAAGGAGAATCAGAAAACGATGACCACAGACAGTTGAGCAGTTGTCTTATATAAGGTGAGACTGGCCAAAAATTCCACATGCAAAACTGCATTAATTAGTATCCTTAATTCTCAAACATTTAAAAAGTGTCATTAAAAGGAAAGGTGATATGACACAGTTGTAAACATGCCTCTGTCCTAACTTTTTTGGAGTTTGTTGCAGCCATCAAAATCAAAATTTATTTACAAAATACAAAATGTATTTACACAGTATGTTTTCTTTGTACTTCTGTCAGTTAAATAAAAGTTAAAGAGAATTAAAATCACAGATTCTTGATTTTATTACATTTTACAAAATGTCCCAACTATATGAGTAGTAGTTAACCCTCTGGAGTTGGGAAACGCGTCGGCGCGTTTTGCAGGATTTTTTTCACATTGCAGCAAAACAGACTTAAAATACTCCGTCACATTTTGTCATAGAGACAGAAGTAATATATCAATTGAAACTATAGAATGTCTTCTTTTATTTGTGTACCATCAGAATAAAAACAAAATGTTGTGCTTTTTGCAAAATAAATAAAACTAACATGATGCGTGATCTGTCGTCTCCCTCTGAACGAAGTCCAATCTGATAGTTCTCAGAAAATGAACTGTAACTTAGTGAATACTAATGACAAAAAAATGAGACTTATGTCTAAAGAAACGTTGAAATGTCAGGTTTTAAATCGTGTAAGTCAAATCGAAAACAAATATTCTCTGTTTATGTAATCTGTATGAAAAGAGAGACATGTCAGACATCCGTGAGTCAGCTCATTATCCACTAATTCGGCCACTCCCACGGAGCAATCGCTATTCAGATGCAAATTCTGAGGCAATACATGTATACATCATCGCAATCGTGTATTTATTATCTTCAAAAGTGTCTATCATGTTATAGCCATGGTCATAGCGATCTATGGACACCTCTGTTAGTTCCTGGAATGTCACATGATATGCCTGTTCTTCATTAGAGTAATTTGTGGACTAAATGTGCACAGAGTGCCCTCCGGCTGCAAGTATGAATTGAAAACACAGTATCCAGCACTCATAATGATGACAATATTGAATAAATATTACTCCTCTGTATAGAAAATTGACAAACATATGAGAATCCATCAATATTTCTCCAAATGCGTATGCTTTTAAGCTAAAATCCTATATGAAATGCTATAGAGGTAACATGAATGTTCAGACGCTTTGCATCACAGAAATACATTATATTTTAAACTATATTAAAATAGAAAACCATTATTTTAAATCGTAATAATATTTCACAGTATTGCTGTTTTTTCTGTATTTTTAATATACAGCATGATGAGCATGAGACTACTTTTAAAAACATTATAATAGTAATGCGTCCAATCTTTTGACTGGTACTGTAATTTAAACTATAATAGGCCTATACAAATTTTTCTTCACATGATGTGCAATAAAACGTGCATGCATGAGATCACAAAAATCATGTTTTCTGTCAAGAGTGGACATTATATTAACGTTAATACAGCTGACAGAGGGTTTTTTCACATAGCCTACCTAACTGAAAGGGCTCATTATGCGGGTCATTATGCAGGTCATTATTCGGGTCTTTGTCTTCTCTCGTGTGAATTCCAGCATTATTCATGAAGATTCACGCCTCCATGCATACTGTGTTTCTTGACAAAAAGTGTCTTACAAAATGTAAATCTCTATATTGTTTTATATGAACGAGTAGGCAGGATAATTTTTACATCATTTTGAAGCAAAAATTCTAGTCTACAACCTTCAGTTCCCAGAAGTCTTGTGAACAAGACAATCTTCAATAACCACGCATAAATGTTATTCCTTCAAAAATACAAACATATACATACATGTTGCTCACATATTATGGTAACCTAGTTCGTACTGAATACAGTGTAATGACACCTTTTCCATTAATATGTTTATGAACAACTGAAAAAAAGCACAAATGTCAGGGCATGTCAAAACTTCTCCAGGGCCCCAAATCAGCCTCAGACTCCAGAGGGTTAACACTCTGAGGTCTAAAGGTATCGCCGGCGATACCACCGCGGTTTTTTCTTACCAGTGTGAAAGAGACTCAAAATACTCCGTCGATGTTGCACATACAATTAAGAGTTATACACCATTTTAATCTGTGGAATATCTTCTTTTATTTGTGTACACTCAGAGTAAAAACAAAAAGTTGTGCTTTTTGCAAAATAAAGAAAACTAACATGATGCGTGATCTCTCGTCTCCCTCTGAACGAAGTCCAATCTGATAGTTCTCAGAAAATAAACTGTAACTTAGTGAATACTAATCACAAAAAAATTACACTTATGTCAAAAGAAACGTTGAGATGTCAGCTTTTAAATCGTGTAAGTCAAATCGAAAACAAAAATTTTCTGTTTATGTAATCTGTATGAAAAGAGAGCCATGTCAGAAGTCTGTGATTCAGCTCATTATCCACTAATGCGGCCACGCCCACGGAGCGAACGCTATTCAGACGCAAATTCAGTCAATACATGCATACTGTTACAGTGGTATACTCTCAAAGACGAGGAAGGCAGGATAAGTAACAATAACGTAGTTTAATCTCATAGACGAGTCAGGATACATAGGAATACATGTAACATAAAACAATACCGGACGCTGGACTGAAGACAGGGAGGAACTTAAATACACAGACTAATAACAAACAGCTGAGGGTGTAATCAGTGTCCATGGTGAGTGATGAGTGGCGGGAACAGAACACAAGGATCACGTGACAGTGAAAGACAACCTAGACGAGACAGATATGTAACATTAGCTCCCCCCTCCGGCAAGGCGCGTCCTCGCGCCGTGGAAGAACATCATAGGGGTGGCCGGAGGGGGCTCTGGAGGTGGACGGAGTGATGGTGACGGAGTGAAGGGAGGACGACGATCCCCTGGCGGCGTAGGTGGAAGACCGCTGGCACAGACCCAGAGCTTCCCAGATTTGACAGTCCACGGCCGAGTAGATGAAGGGCGGAGTCCAGATGCTGTAGGGCGGACTGACGGCATCTGGAGGACGACCGGCGGAGACTCGGCAGGTGGATTCTGGGGCGCAGACGGAGAGCTGACGAACTCCCGCGACGTCGCTGGTCTAGGAGGCCGCGGCGATGTACTGGCGACGATCGGCGGAGGTGGAGCTGGAGATCCCGAGGGCTGTGGTGACGTCGGCTCGACCGAGGACAGAGGCGTCTCCGAGGGGAAGGAGGAGCCCTCAGTAGCTGAAGGGGTGGAGGGACTGAGTGTAGACAAAGTCTCGTAAGTCCGTTGCGGAGGAGGAGGGACGACTGACCAAGGGGGAGCCGGCCGGACGAGGGAGACCGGAGGAGCCGTCAGTCGGAGGGTCTCCGGTGGAACCGTAGATGGGCGGAGCCGGCAGGTCGACGGGCCGAGATGGAGCGACGAGGACAGCAGCTGGAGGCGAAGCCACCGGAACCTCTGGCCAACGTGTTGCTGGTGGGAGTGTGACCTGCCGCTCTACGTCACAGGGGTTCCCCGGAGACGGCGCAGGGCAGATGACATCCAGCAGCGATGTTGTAGGAGGACTGGCTGAGCGAGGTGTTGACAGCGTCGATAGGAAATCTGTAAATAGAACACAGTCCATGGTAATGTCTCTGTTAAGTAACAATGATGAAAATGATGGGTGGGTTTGGGTGGGCGTTGACTCATCGCTGAAGTCAATCAGCCAGTCCTCCCTCTCCGTAGTCGATTCCCCCTCGTCCGCAGATGTCGTGGGCTCACACCCCTGGTCAGACGTCTGGTGGAGTTCCACTTCCTGGGCGCTGGTCACCTCTGTCCTCGGGGTCTCGGGATCTGGCTGACCATTAGCTGCCGGTGGTAACTCTCCGTCTGCGGGGGGCTCGCACGAGTACTCCGCGGTCCGTGGGGAAGATACGGGCTCTGGGTCTGGCTGTGTTCTGGATCGGGGACGAACACTCTCCAGACACCTAACGATATATTCCCTCCAGTCGAGTCCGGAGGTGTCTGGGAGGTCCACGGGATGATGGTAGTTGGCCCCGATCCAGAACAACGACTTCAGGGTTTTGTCGTCGAAGGGGCAGGCAAGTGCAACACTGATGAATTCCTTGGTGAACGAACACAAATCGTGGTTATTCCGTGCTACGAGCGTGAACATGCCGCCGAAATCCATTTTCAGTATTTTGGTCCGGTATTCTGTTACAGTGGTATACTCTCGAAGACGAGGAAGGCAGGATAAGTAACAATAACGTAGTTTAATCTCATAGACGAGTCAGGATACATAGGAATACATGTAACATAAAACAATACCGGACGCTGGACTGAAGACAGGGAGGAACTTAAATACACAGACTAATAACAAACAGCTGAGGGTGTAATCAGTGTCCATGGTGAGTGATGAGTGGCGGGAACAGAACACAAAGATCACGTGACAGTGAAAGACAACCTAGACGAGACAGATATGTAACACATACATCGTTTCAATCGTGTATTTAGTGTAGCATATTGCACATGTATCAGGATAATCAATAAACTTTGGAATGTTCAGAACGCTTTTAGCATGCTGGACTGGGTTGTGAAGTCTCATCTCGGCTCCGGCCGGTCTAGAGAAAAACAAACAATCTGACACCTTTATTACCCTTCGAGGTAAAACAAAGGGCCCAATTTACTAGCTCTTGGGACATCAAAGGGCCCCCCATGTGGACTACGGGCCAGATCCACATTCCAACACCCACCACACACACACACAGGCACACACAAAAACACACAAACATACATTATTGACTGTATATGTAAAATATAACTATGCCAAGTCACATCCATGTATGCACCCATCATGTATCTCGAGTGTGTGCACGTTTCCTAATGTTTAGACTTAGTAAATAACTGTAGTTGAGTTAGTTTTAGTTTTAATGATGGAATTTTGTCTGTTAACCATAACTTCTTTTATATGCCTTTCTGATCTATTGAGTTTGATCTCTCCGTAAAGCTCCGGACTCGAGCTATTCACTGAAGTATGTCACATAGCTGACAAATGCATTTTTCTATGTGTTTAATGATATTGTGAAGAAAATACTCCATCTCGGAATCCGATCTGATAGTCATCAGTATGCAAATTCAGCTAAAAGACCAGACAAAGGGAAAAGCTTGCCCGCCAACTTTGCACCTATGTCATTGGCTATTCCACCTCAAGGAGGTGTGTCGGCTTATCTGTCATAAAAGAGGAACACCAGGATTCTCCCGGTGTGTTCTCCCGACAGCCCTGAATCACTCACGCACGTCTCTCCCGGACGTCACGGCGACGCGGTTCCATCGCGCTCCTCACGGGACCACCAGCTCTCCGGCGAAACTAACTTTCACGTCCTCAGTTCAAACCCTCCCGCGGAAACGGAAGAAGCCAATGAACTGCAGCCGCACTGACCTGAAACTACGCAAGCAAACTGATGCAAGTACCGTTTCTGAATCTTCGATAATGAAACTGATTTCTGTGCTGGCTTTCAAGGACTGTTAGATTTTGCTATTTGCCTTCTCTCTTTCCTTCCTTTCCTGTCTCTACGTTCCCTTTTTGTATATATTTGTATATTATGTTGTAGTAGAATTAAGTTCGTAAGTATGGGAAGGAAGAAGACAGGGTCGACGAATAACTGCTGACTGAGTTTTTATTAATGTTCAAACGGCTCAACAGAAAACACAAAATAAACAATCCACAATGGGCTTCACTCCAGGTTCAGTTCAGATAATCCACAAAGGGCTTCACTCCATAAAGGTTGTCGTGTCTCAGTCAGCAGTTCCCCTCTCTCTCACACACTCCTGCTTCTCACGGCGTTTTATCCTGTCTCCGCGCCAATCACTGGAACGAGAAACAGGTGTTCGTGATTTACATTCACCCCACTCATTCACCAAGCGTCTCCTGACGCTCTCTCCCGCTGCAGACCTCGCTGAACCACGCCCCCCTCGCCACATATGTATTTAGACGTATAACCTCTGTAGTCGTAGTTTGCATATATTAAATACATTATATCCATGCTCTTTGTTCTCTTGCTCATTCAGCAAAAACCAGGTCACTTTAACGTTTTGATCCTATATCCTTGCTTTACGTTTGGATGCTAGAATAGGAAGTCTTTCTTGTGGCCAAAGAACAGACCTTCCTTTTTATAACATTCTGAGGAGCTATAGTTTGCCGGACAAACGAACAGTTTCTCTAAATAATTATTAAACCAGAACTAATCATATATATAATTGATTACAATTCGTTGTGATTAATTCACCATATATGGTTAATTCCCCCTTGGGTCGGTATGTGCATAATAATAATTCATAAAGCATTATGAATTATTATATTCATATTCCACCCATAAATTGATTAATAACTGTACGAACCGCTACAGATTTGGTGGAGAATTTAAAGGCACGTTTTAAACTTGGTTTTTGGTAAACGAGCAATGTAGAATAATTTGTGTGTGATTTTAATGTGTAGGCGCGCTTTATTCAGTGAGAAGACGCATGCGTCCTCCTCACTTTGAAGATACGTTAACAAGCTGCTTTGTGTCTAAAAACACGGTAGTAAATTGTTGAACGTGAAATAATACTGCAGTCCATTGATATGCAGACTCGTATGCAAGAGGGCGACAATCTTTTGCAATACAGTTTTAATATTAATTTTCACTTGAATAAACGAATTGAATCGTATTCAGCGCGTTTAGAGAGTCGTGGCGAAATTCCTGCGTCTCTTTCAAAAGGCCTTATCTGCCGCTATTATATCTGAATTACTTGTGTCGTCCAATAATTCACAATAGTTGGCTCGCTCCTGGGTGACGTCATTTGGCCTAGCTACCCAAACCACGTGATCCCCCTTACAAATCTAATCGGAGAGCAGTTCATCTGGTTTATCGATTGATGTGTAAAATTTTGGAGCTGGTCCACGTCCTGATCCAACGTGACCCGTAACCGCGGCGAAGAAATCCCGCAAAAGTTACATATTCGTGTCGTGTGCATTAAAGTTTGCACCAAAAGGGACTGATTTCCAAAGTTGTGTACCCGTGAGTAAAACGGTACATATATATTTATGAAAGAATCTGCCGAGATTCCAGAAATTGTGTACTCGTGATTAAATGTTGCATAAGTTGTGTCCAGTAAATCGGCACCAAAGAATCCGCTGAGATTCTAAAAAGTTTGTAATCGTGATCGTGCAGTTAAATCAGCCGTAAAGGGTCAGAGCCCTACAGACGAGCTCATTTTTATATCACGAATTAAAGAAGGTGGATGCAGTAACTCTTGACCAGATGCCAGAGGGCAGTCTGTTCAGGTGTGGCACCCCTCCCTACTTATTGGTTGTGTGGACTCATTGACGCCACCGTGTGGACGTTCTGAGTTAAAGCTGCTCTCCATACTTTGAACTGAATTGT
>RJVU01048958.1:682623-709560 GCA_003731715.1 Anabarilius grahami | reverse complement strand
GCGGAAACGGAAGAAGCCAATGAACTGCAGCCGCACTGACCTGAAACCCCGCAAGCAAACTGATGCAAGTACCGTTTCTGAATCTTAGATAATGAAACTGATTTCTGTGCTGGCTTTCAAGGACTGTTAGATTTTGCTATTTGCCTT
This sequence comes from Anabarilius grahami, assembly GCA_003731715.1. Lineage (NCBI taxonomy): Eukaryota > Metazoa > Chordata > Actinopteri > Cypriniformes > Xenocyprididae > Anabarilius > Anabarilius grahami. Next base: position 709,413 of record RJVU01048958.1, on the reverse strand, counting down.
CTCTCTTTCCTTCCTTTCCTGTCTCTACGTTCCCTTTTTGTATATATTTGTATATTATGTATTTAGACGTATAACCTCTGTAGTCGTAGTTTGCATATATTAAATACATTATATCCATGCTCTTTGTTCTCTTGCTCATTCAGCAAAAACCAGGTCACTTTAACGTTTTGATCCTATATCCTTGCTTTACGTTTGGATGCTAGAATAGGAAGTCTTTCTTGTGGCCAAAGAACAGACCTTCCTTTTTATAACATTCTGAGGAGCTATAGTTTGCCGGACAAACGAACAGTTTCTCTAAATAATTATTAAACCAGAACTAATCATATATATAATTGATTACAATTCGTTGTGATTAATTCACCATATATGGTTAATTCCCCCTTGGGTCGGTATGTGCATAATAATAATTCATAAAGCATTATGAATTATTATATTCATATTCCACCCATAAATTGATTAATAACTGTACGAACCGCTACAGATTTGGTGGAGAATTTAAAGGCACGTTTTAAACTTGGTTTTTGGTAAACGAGCAATGTAGAATAATTTGTGTGTGATTTTAATGTGTAGGCGCGCTTTATTCAGTGAGAAGACGCACGCGTCCTCCTCACTTTGAAGATACGTTAACAAGCTGCTTTGTGTCTAAAAACACGGTAGTAAATTGTTGAACGTGAAATAATACTGCAGTCCATTGATATGCAGACTCGTATGCAAGAGGGCGACAATCTTTTGCAATACAGTTTTAATATTAATTTTCACTTGAATAAACGAATTGAATCGTATTCAGCGCGTTTAGAGAGTCGTGGCGAAATTCCTGCGTCTCTTTCAAAAGGCCTTATCTGCCGCTATTATCTCTGAATTACTTGTGTCGTCCAATAATTCACAATAGTTGGCTCGCTCCTGGGTGACGTCATTTGGCCTAGCTACCCAAACCACGTGATCCCACTTACAAATCTAATCGGAGAGCAGTTCATCTGGTTTATCGATTGATGTGTAAAATTTTGGAGCTGGTCCACGTCCTGATCCAACGTGACCCGTAACCGCGGCGAAGAAATCCCGCAAAAGTTACATATTCGTGTCGTGTGCATTAAAGTTTGCACCAAAAGGGACTGATTTCCAAAGTTGTGTACCCGTGAGTAAAACGGTACATATATATTTATGAAAGAATCTGCCGAGATTCCAGAAATTGTGTACTCGTGATTAAATGTTGCATAAGTTGTGTCCAGTAAATCGGCACCAAAGAATCCGCTGAGATTCTAAAAAGTTTGTAATCGTGATCGTGCAGTTAAATCAGCCGTAAAGGGTCAGAGCCCTACAGACGAGCTCATTTTTATATCACGAATTAAAGAAGGTGGATGCAGTAACTCTTGACCAGACGCCAGAGGGCAGTCTGTTCAGGTGTGGCACCCCTCCCTACTTATTGGTTGTGTGGACTCATTGACGCCACCGTGTGGACGTTCTGAGTTAAAGCTGCTCTCCATACTTTGAACTGAATTGTTTCCAAATGATCTTTTGCTGCTAATCTGCTTGGGGGTAAAAGTAATTTGCTTTTGATGGTTATGCTTTTCAATCGTTTTTGGAATAGGGTTTACTGATTTAAGTTTGATTTCAATTAGGCCTGTCAAATGATTAAAATTTTTTATCAAATTAATCAGAATTTTCAGCCAAATAATGGTGGTTTAAATCAAGCTGAAACATACTACACACCATTATATTTGTCTTTGTAATGTCCCATCGCTTCCTCTTTGGCATTCCTCTTAACCAGGATGTACAATTTACAGTATTCAATTGAACAGAAAGCAATAAATGTAGTCAAATCATAACAGTGGCCTACCACATTTTTGCACAATTTGAGTCATCTGTTGCGTTTTTATGTGGAAAAAAACATGTTCAATAAAACTTTTAAATCAAACCAAAGAGCAATCTTTTACCTTTTCCTCCATTCTTTAATCCAGTTGCTCAAAAATCCAGTTGCTAACTACTATAACATGTTGCACTGAAACTGGTCTTTTTGTTTGAACATCACCTTTCAAATCTACTGAGCTTTATCATCTTTCAGCCAGTTGCTGAGGCAAACTAACTTTTTCACATTTTCTGAAAGTAAAGCTGACCTTTTCTTGTTCGCAATGTGACCTGCAACTGAGAAAAGTCGTTCACAGGGAACAGTGGTTGCAGGAGTGGCTAGATATTTGTGAGCTAGTGAGGCCAGCTTCTCATGGGCTCCTGAATGAGATGCCCACCACCTCAAGGGGCAGTCCTCCAATTTAATGGTGGGCTCTGCTCTGTACCTCTGTATGGCAGGTTGGACCTCTTCATCTTCTGATTCTGAATCTGAGCCCATTTGCAGAAGGCTGATTTTCTTCCTGGGTGGCCCATGTGTCTGTGAAGACTTTCTGGGTGATTCTTGTTGCAGCATCCCTTCAAGTGTGGTCCACACCGCTTCCCTGTCTGTCTTGGGCAGGCATTTCAAGTCTTTGAAACGAGAATCCAAAACTGTAGCAATCTGGAGCCATGCATTGTTGAGCTGTTCTTGGCGGGATGCTAGGTCCTCCTTGAACTTGGTCTTGAATCTCACCACATATGCAGGGTCCTCATCACAGGCTTCCATCTTGAGACGCAAGTGGCAGAGAGAAGGTAGTACCACAGAACAGGAGACATAGGCCTCTCCACCCAGGAGCTCAGTTACATATCTACGCACACAAACACACACATGCACACAGAGACAGTGTATTATTAGAACAGTGGTTATCAACATATTATTAATATTATTATTATTATGCAAAACATTTTCGTCTCGTCTTTTTTCGTCAAATTCATGTTAATTTAGTCTTAGTGAGCGTTTTTGGACAGTGGTGCAGTCTTGCCATCGTCTCGTTTTAGTCATGAAAAAAAAGGTAGTTGACGAACATATTTCGTCTTGTCTGACAAAATTAACACTACATACATACATACATGTTATTGATATTTGACTTGGTTTAATTCATTCCAGAAAATAATCAAAGCAATGTTATTTGATAAGTTACAGACTGATTTACCTGCATGGCTCTAGAAGTGTCTCCAGCCTCTGCAGTTTATCCCACTCTGCTGCGGTAGGCAAAACGAGTTTGTGCTCCTGATTGTCCAGGGCTGCGATGACAGCCTCTTTATTTCTGCTCACGCGCTTGACCATTTCCAGCGTCGAATTCCAACGTGTTGGAACATCCTGAATCAATGGCTCTTGCTTCTTTCCCAGGCTGACTTGTTGTGCTTGAAGCTCCGTAGCATTTGCTGGGCTGTGCTTAAAATGACCGACAACTTTGCGAGCCTTGGCCAAAGCATTTACAAAGCCGCTGTCAGCAAGACTTACTGTGACACTTCTCTGCACCATGTGAGCGACACAGTTCGTGTGTTCATAGCGTGTAAGTCGAATTGCGGCAACCATGTTGCGTGCACTGTCAGTCCCAATGGTTGTCGTCTTGCCCTCGATGTCCCACTTACGTGCAACAGACAGGAACTGTTCTTTACAAGCCTCCGCAAAATGACGCTCCTCAGTTTTTAATATAGTCAGCGCAAAAGACTTCAGTTCCCACGTGTCACTGATGAAATGTGCAGTTACTCCGAGGTAATTGTTGTTACTCACTGATGTCCAATGGTCTCCTGTCAGGGCGATATGATTTACTCTTTACCAAGACCTCTTTCCTTTTTCTTTTTCGTTTTCATAGAGCTCGTGGATTTTCGTCATAACTGTGGCTCTTGACGGTGGCTTATAGGATGAGTCTTGAGACGCCACTTGCAAAACATCAAGGAAACCTGAGTCTTCTACAATGCTAATGGGTCTACAATTCTTTGCAATCCATTTTGCTATTGTGTTGGTCAAATTATCTGAGGTTGATTTTGTTAATGGCCTGCGAACATTCAGCGTGGTCTGGCGCAAACCACTTGCTGAACCTGACGGCCCAGCAAACGCATGTTTGGCGTTGACATGGTACCTCAAGCTTGAACAGCTCCGGTGAAATTGAAACTCCTTGTTACAAATCTTGCAAATAACCTTGTACTTGTTAACTGTACCATCATCATTCTTTTTATATTTGAATCCGTCAATAGGCCCACTTTGCTCACCTTGCTCCATCTCGCCTCTAGCTCCCAACCACTTCCCTGACTTTCCTGACCTGAATAATTTGTCACACTGCGCATGCGTGAAATGCGTTAAAAAAATTGACGCAATTAACAACAAACAACTAATTAACGTCGTTAACGCGCTATTTTTGACAGCCCTAATTTAAATACGTTTAGATTTTTAATTTAAATTTAGTTTCCCTTCCAACAAGAGAATTTACTTTCTGAAAGTGCTCCCACTTGTGGACATTTCCGGAAGTCAATTCCCTGCCATCTGCGTGTCTTTTCCTCCTCTTTTCCTGTGTTCACAGATATACTCTATTCGATTTTTCTTTATTTTATTTTACTCTATTTGGTTTAACTTATTCCCTTTTTACTCTTCTCCCCCTCTTTCTCTTGAGTTTTTTTATTTACTTTGGAAATTCTTTCCTTTGTATTACTTAATGCTTTATTGTATTCACTCTTAGTTCTGTGTCCTGTTTGTTATTGGCTTCTGCACGACAGAACCGCCCATTTGGAGTAACTGCCCGTAAAGGGGACAGACTCTGAGTTCAGGGAAAACTCAATTTTGACCGGTCAATCTGGCCGTTGGCGCAAATACCTTGCCGAAGTGCGCAATTGTGCTGATGTTCCCTGTTTGAGAGGTTGCACCGTGGTACAAAGGGGACGGGTTGCCACGGACGCCGCAGTCCAGTGTTTGAACGTCTAGGAGAGGTTGAGTTCTTATCTGAGCACCCACGATTCACCCAGGCATAAATTAATGATATAGTCACTTCACCTAATTGAAAACCACAGAATATTACATATTCTTCGATCATTCAGGTGCCGGCCAACCCTTATACTCTTAAGCCATACCACCCTTCTAGGTTTTATGACGCAACAGTGCACTCGCCTGGCCTCGTCATAAACCCCGCTGTGGTAGGAAGTTTAAGTTTCACTTCTCCCCTCTAGCCCTTCTTGTTTTATTTTATTGCTATTCTACTCCTATTCCTTCCTATTTGTTGACTGCTCTATTTCTCATTTAATTGCAGCCATCCTATTCTGTTCTGTTTTGCTTTTCTACTGTGTTTGTTTTCTTTCAGTTCATGTAAAGGCAGAGCCTGTGAGAGCCATCACGGAAAACTGAATAATAGATAGACGACCGAGCAGCGAGAGTCATCAAAGGACTCTTAGAACTACCGCCTGTCAATCTTTATTTAAATCCGGCACTCACCCACACAAATTGACCCACGTGGTCCTTTTGGCTATCGACAATTAAGTGTCTAGCCTACATTCCACTAACTGTCTGCACAGTTAACGGGAATCAAACCAAAGAATTATATAATCATGCATTATTATAAGTCGTTAGTGCTGCGCGTGCTTGCATTGGTTCTGTTTGTGCTGTCTTTCTCTCGCCAACAGCAAGCCAACGTGTTCAAACCAGCCAGCCCTGGCAACCACTGGGACCGACTCAAGACCTGGTTGGGCTCCCTGACCAGCACGTTCCTGCCCAACGACGCTGTGGATCCCTAGCACCTAAGCAACGAGCAGCTGGACGACAACCTGAATCGACTGATGGCCCACGATCCGACGCCGAGCTACAAAGAATAGGCGAAAGTCATCCGAGCCATCGCCCACAACCTCAAGCTCCAGGCGGAGGATGCCCGGAGAAACCAGGCCCAGACTCAACGTCACCACGATCAGCGACTCGTCAAGACCCAAGACCAGCGGAGGACAGCGGGTGAATCCAAACCCAAGCTACAGGAGGAGCTGCAAAGACTTCAAAAAGCCCTTGCAGAGCTCCACCTGGAGGTGGAGCGTAGAGAACTGTTGGAAAAGGTATCCAGAGAAGAACTGACTGGAAAACTCCAACACAGCGAAGCTCCCCTAGCCAAAGCAGAGACTAAGCTGAAAGACAGACACACCAAAGCCATGGCCTGTGAAAATCATCTTAAAAAGGCCCAGAAAGGAGTTATGGCTCCGAAACAACAGAGAGACTATGTGAATGAACTTGACACTGGTTACAGAGAACTGAAAAGTGGCCTGGGAGGGGAAACACACATCACCGAGTTTCCCCTAACCAGTCAAGAAGCCCTAATTCCAAATGGGGTTAAAAGTCCACTGCCCAAAATGTCCAGCGGCCAAGAAACTTTGCCAGCAGCTGTCACATCCAACTGCCAGCACCTGCGACAGGCTCTGATCCAAAAGCTTTCTGACCCGGCATCAGATCAAGGGCTCCCTGCTGCCATGGACCTAAAACGGGGCAGACTGAAAAACCCATACACTTGCTACAGCCGAAGGCAAAGAGGGTACTACGGAGCACGTAACCAGCCAGCAGTGGAGGAAGATTTCATCTTCAAAAATCTGTTTCTCCGAGAGCTGCACCCTGCGGTGAGTGATCATCTGGCACCCTTGGCCTGCTCACGCAGCATGTCTACTCAGCAACTGCGAGACGTGGTCAACGAAGCTCAAGCCAAGCAGAGAACTGTGTCTAAAAAGACTGTAGAAAATCCAACCAGTTACCCAGGCTCCGATCACTGCCAAGAAACCTGTCCTTACCTTTTTGAAAGACTGATAAATGAAGCTGAAAGACAAAATCAGACTCTCAATTCACAAAGATGTGAGCTGAATGTGCAGTCGCACAGTCCAAATGAGGTCCGCTTTGAACACATAGCTCCCATGGTCCACCATTGGTCGAGTGAGCCTGGTACCTCCTGTGTGCATAGCACAAATTGACACGTTTCCCTGTTTCATCCGCAAAGACCTGCTAAACTCCTTTGAGTCCTTATTGAACTCCAGACCGCTGAAAATCTGGGCTCAAGTGTGTGAACTTCTGCCTTTCCAGTCACCCAGACCACCTGAGCCAGACGGTCAGGTCACAGAAGTCATGGGAAACCTCACAGCTAGCCGCGGGAACCCCGTCTCAGGGCCAAGTTCAAAGTCGCTACCCTGCACACTTCAACTCACCATAGACTTTAACTCCTTCTGCTCCAAGGTCATCACAGACTCACAGCTGAATTGTGTAACTACAACAGACATTATTCTCACACTGTGGGCAGACAACTCAGCCTTCAGCCACATGCTGTTAAGTGCTCTCATTGAAGGAACACCGGACCTCCCATTTGTCAACAAGCACACACGCTTCCCATTGGACTTTCGTCTGGCAACCATGACAACTGCCAAGGACACCTGCGTTTTTAACTTGAAATGGAATGACCTGCTTCTAACCCAACACGTCCTGGTCCTTCCGGACCTCCTGACGCACTCTAAAGCTCATATGGACATTGCTAATGAGTTGGTGTGGGCCCCAATGACTGTACAGCCCCATGTTGTTCCTGTCAACACTGCCGTGTCATCCTGTGTAGCTCACAGTTGGCACAACGACTGCATGGCCACAGACACCAGCAGTCCCAAAGCCTATCAGCGGGGATGGATATTGAACCACAACCTCCATGACTTTGAACTCAGGTTAACAGTCATCGGCTCAATACCAGATGCAATGGTCCCAGAAGGAAGCTTGCACAACACAAGTTTCACAGCATCCTTCAAGAGCATCTCCATCACTTCCATCAAACTTGTACCCACAGAACAGGTGCGCAGAACGGAGCTGATGGAGGACCAACACCTTGCGGTACCCACAGTCTCTAACCAGCCTGCCTGTGAAACTCAAAAAAGCGCACCACCTCTGACAGCCAACCTGACAGCTAACACTACAACGGAGGAGCCATTCCCAAGGTTTGAGTCTAAAGGCCAACAGATTCAGAAAGATCTGAAGAATGATGCAGACTGTCAAAAACTTCAACAGTTCTCGAACGAATTCAAAGTGTCATTTGCCAAAGACTCTTTAGACTGTGGGCTCATTAACTTTCATACAATGTGTGTTTCCACACACCCAAACACTCCTCCCACCTGCATCAGACAGTACAATGGTCCTATTGCCTCACATGAACCAGTGCAGGAAACTATTTGTTTCATGGAAGAAAAAGGTGTTAGCTACCCATGCAACAGCACCTACTCCACCCCCATCTGGTCCATTGTCAAAACAGACGGCAAGTGGCGACCCACCATCGACTTCAGGAAGTTGAACCAGCAAAAGCTACTGTCACGACATGCAAGATATCACAAGTCTGCAAAAGGAAGAGATTCAGCCGCCTGCCAAAACTGCTACAACAGCACACCAGCATTGACACTTGAAACAGAGGTACCCCAACAACATCAACCAACCTGTCACAGGTACTTTGAAGAGAATGTGTGCCAAGGAATGCCCACGGCCTACGTCGATGGACGTTTCTACATCCATGAGGGCATCCTACAGGCAAGTGCAGGGGTACGATGGTTAAACAACCAACCCTGCCAACCACAGAACATCAGGTGGGGTCCCAAGTCATGTCAGTATGGTGAAGCAGCAGCTACCCTCATAGCCCTTCAAGTCTCCTCAGCCCATAACATCAGAGAACTCATGTGCACAGACTCACACTATACCAGACCTCGTTTCACAGGCCATCTTCTGGGCTGGAAACAAACTGGTTTCAAGACTGAATGCAACAAGCAGGTGAAACATCAACACCTGTTCCAGACACGTTATCACCTCACCCAAACACACGACATGATCGTTTACTGAGAAAAGGTGAAAAGACGCTCAAAGCAACCAGGGCGTGACAAAGGTGTGAACGACCAAACTAATGCCCTTGCCAAGACTGGCACGCGGCATAACAATCTATGGTCACACCCACCCCATTCACCCACCCTTAGTGTGGCAGCAACAACCCGCAGCCAGCGTACTGTTCCTGCAACAGATCCTGCCTTACTGCCACTGCCACTGACAACTAAACTTTCCAACACTTCCATACGAACTGTTTTGCACCTCCACTCAAACCCCTCCTTCCTCCCGATCACGGCATCTGGTCCCACAGCGGCCCCTAGCCACAGACGGCTGCATGGGATCAACCAGATGCTGCGTATGGGAATAAACTTTCTAAAGTATGCCCCTGATGTCCTCACAGTGCCAAAGCTTGCACTGCCACAGGGCCAAAAGGGGGGTGAACTGATATACACCCACGACACACCATGTGCCAAACACCATGGTACCAGAACCACGGACGAGACATTAAAACAAGTGGCATACTGGCCCAGCATGTAGCAAGATGTGGCAGAGCACACCAGAGGATGTTGAGTTTGCTGTCAAGTCCAGACTGCAAATGCAAATTACAGAGCTCCACTGCAACACAGAGGAGTCACGTTTCCATGGTCAGTCAACCAGAAAGACTTGACTGTAGAACTTCCTCTGATGCTCATGGCCATCACAGACACCATACAAGAGTCAACTCAGGTGTTCCCCATGGAACTACTGATGGCATGGCAGGTGATACTGCCATTGCACCTGTACCAACCAGGAGACTCGAGTCTCATCACAACATACTCCACTCATCAGCATCTCAACAAGCTCCGCCTACAACTGAGAAAACAACTCGCAACACAGAGCCAAACCATCTGCAAATACTGGAAAGGTATTGTGGTGGTTCCCTGTACTCACAGTTTCCTGCTGATCCAAACTGTGAACTCAATGAAGCAGCTGTTTACAGTCTTCCAAAATGACTTTGCCCAAAATCAGCTGGTTATGGCTCTGATGACAGACCTGCTGCGAGAAGTTAGTTTCTCTATGGACAGAGTGGCTATGAATAGGATTCCTCAGTATCCTATGCAAACTGTGCTGGACTTTGCTACTGGCAGACCCACCAAGACTGTTCCAGCCCACCTCGCTAACTCTCTGGGTGCGGCCATCCTACTGCACATCGACTCCAAGCAGAATGAGGTGGCTGTCCTTCTCAATCTACCCAGCGGTGAACCAGATAACATCTCCAGACCCAAAGACAAGGTCAATGTCAGATGGTGGCAATGTAACACCCATGCCAAGAAACACACCTCAGATGTGGTAGCCTACCACAACAGCAACCCACGGCTGTGCCTGGCTCCCCACTTTTGCAGGTGTAGTTTCACCAAAGACTTTCAGTACTTCTGCCCAAACCAGCTTTTCCTCAGAAACCCCACTGAAGGAATGGGCCGGTTGCAACCCATGACCAGCGACACGCGCTGCCCTGCCGAGGCCAAGCCTCGCACCCAAGTCATCGGAACACAAGCCGAGATTGTGGGTGATCGAATGCTCGTCCACACCCCCACTCATGCTGCCACCCTAACCTACAATCAGCACAACACCGCCACTCGGGTCAGCCTGCCCAATCCAAGTAAGTGGATCCAGGTACCCCTGGGTTCCATCCTTCACCGCTGCAGTCTGGCAGTGTACTGTCTCTCAGGCAAAGAGGACCAGTCAGAACCGGAAATCCCATCCCCCTCCAGGAATCACCATCACACCTTAAATCCAGGACTGGAACTGAGGGTTGACAAAGGGGGGTCCCAGCTAAGTGACAGTACTCCCGTCGATGCAGCCCTCCAGGCACTCTCCCGACTGCCTGTCCTGACCAGCTCACCTAGAGCCCAAGCTTGGACTGCTGCCAACACAGCCCTTTGCCTCTCCATGGCAATCAAGTACGCACTCGCCCTGGGCCTGGCCTTCATCCTATTCAAAGGGATCAAAGGGATGCAAGAGTCCACGGACAAGTGCCTATCTGCCCTTCCTCAAGGACCAGTAGGAACCACCTGCTGTGTGACCATCCGGATCCATGTGCCATCAAACTTGGTTACCGTCCAACGAAGTCGGCACAGGAACTTCGTTGGCCGAAGGGGGGGTCTGTAGCATATTGCACACGTATCAGGATAATCAATAAACTTTGGAATGTTCAGAACGCTTTAAGCATGCTGGACTGGGTTGTGAAGTCTCATCTCGGCTCCGGCCGGTCTAGAGAAAAACAAACACTCTGACACCTTTATTACCCTTCGAGGTAAAACAAAGGGCCCAATTTACTAGCTCTTGGGACATCAAAGGGCCCCCCATGTGGACTATACTATATTTAATAAAGGCACGCAATGTTTTCTAAATAAAATGCCCCAAAACAAATAGTAATAAAAACAAATAATATATATAAAGAAATAACAAAATTGATTTATAATCTGGTGTAACAACATAACCCTGCTACATCAATGGTGACAGCTCAAAAATAGCAAAAAGGGAAAAAACAAAAGAAGTGCTTAAGTTTGCATGCCTGTAACTCAAGAAGTATTAAAGGTATCTTAATATCCTTTTAGATTCTGGTTCTTAACAAACTTTCCTTTTGATGTCTTCATTTGAAAGGCCCTGGATGGTTCAATCTCAGAGATATGGAGATCTTAATGTGGCTCCATGAGTAAATTCGTAAATTGTACACATTTTCAAAAACCAAATGAGGGTCAATATGCATACAGCTGATACTTTTTTCTTTTAAAGAGGAATATCTGAAGAACAAAATGTTAAAACTAGAAAAGCTGTCATGCTGTAAATCTAAAAGTATTCAAGATATCTTAATATCCTTCTAGATTCTCATTCTTAAAGGATAAGTTCACTTTCAAATGAAAATTAGCCCAAGCTTTACTCACCCTCAAGCCATCCTAAGTGTAAATGACTTTCCTCTTTCTGATGAACATAATCGAAGAAATATTAATAAATATCCTGATGCATCTGAGCTTTATAATGGCAGTGAACGGGACCCACGAGTATGAGCTGAAGAAAAAGCTTCCATCCACATCCATTCCATACCTCATGAACGTGTACTCCACATGGCTCCGGGGGGGTGGTTAATAAAGGCCTTCTGAAGCGAAGCGATGCATTTGTATAAAAAAAATCCATATTGAAACAAGTTATGAAGTCAAATATCTAGCCTCCGCCAGAACGCCTTCCGTATTCAAATTATGCAAAAACGGAACTGCCGCCGCGTTAGTTCCGTAAGTTGAATAGGGAAGGCGTAGGACATACAGCGTACGTTTTTTTAAGTATACGGAAGGTGGTCTGGCGGAAGCACTTGCAAGGCGAGCATTGTGGTTATAAAGCATATACATTTTTATTTTTTTTTTAGAAAATGACAGATCGTTTCACTAGATAAGACCCTTATTCCTCTTCTGGTATTGTTTAAAGCCCTTTGAAGCTGCACTGAAACTGTAATTTTGACCTTCAACCATTTGGGGTCCTTTGAAGTCTACTATAAGGAGAATAATCCTGGAATGTTTTCATCAAAAATCTTAATTTATTTTTGACTGATGAAAGAAAGACAAACATCTTGGATGACATGGGGGTGAGTAAATTATCAGGAAATTTAATTTGAAAGTCAACTAATCCTTTAATAAACATTTCTTTTGGAATCTGCATTTTTAAGGCTCTATAAAGTTCAGTCCATAGATATTGGGACCCCAATGTTACCCCATGTCCAAATTGTTGAACTGTATCCATTTTCAATGGTCAAGAACCAAATAGGTAAACCAAATAGGTTTTTAAATAGCTGATAGCTATTGTGTTTGAAGAATGTCTGAAAAAAATAACACTGAAACTAGAAATGTATCTTGTTTCTCTCCATCAAAACAATTGAATACAACATACCTCCCTGAGTGCCAAAAACAAACATTTTTCCGAAGTTTTCTTTTCTTTTGGAATCTTCATTTTTAAGGCCCTATATGGTTAAATCTCATAGATATAGGGATATCAACACGGAAACCTGTAGTTACGATTCTGCGTATTTAAACTCTTGGTAGCTTCAGAAGCTGTTAAAATGAACAAAATCCTATCTTCCAAATATCCCTAAAACTGATTGAAATATAGATTCTTATAAATACTCTTTTGAGAGCAAGATAATGTGCCTCAAATATTCTAAGTGGATTTTTGGTACTCAGATAGGCAGGTTTTATGCAATTCTTTTGATAGAGGGAAACAAGATACATTTCTAGTTTAAACATTATTCTTCAGACATTCCTCTTTAAATGCAATAAGTATCAGTTGTGTGCTAAGTAAACCACATTTGGTTTTTGATCACTGAAAATGGGTAAAATTCAACAGTTTGAACATAGAGCTGCTTTGAGATTGAACTATATAATGAAAATGAAAGATTTCAAAAGGAAAGTCTATTAAGAATGAGAATCTAGATGGATATTAAAATATCTCGAATACTTTTAGAGTTACAGGCATGTAAAAGGAAAAGGAATATTTATTACTACAACCCACTTGAAGAAATTACTGATGGAAATATATTACTGTTGTACAGTAGAAAGTGTACTTCTCAAAATAATGATAATAAAATTGTTAAAACTTTAAGTAACAATCACACACTTTTTGATTTATAAAAATTTTAAAATGGAACTTAATTTTTTTAATGGAGTCCAGAACAGAGTTTTGGAAAAATAGAACTGAATTTGGAAATAAAAAAGGGGGAAAAGAAACAGATTTCATAGAGTCCTAAATGTACTCACCATGTGCACGAGTTCACTCTACCAATAGTGGGTTAATTGAACTAACTCTTCACAGGTGTTTTGGAACTGACAAGTAAGCAAGGTTTGGGTTAATTAACCGAGAGTTCAGGATCCATTGCTGGACAACCCTCTGGGATCCAAATGCAAATCGAAAATGTTTTTTTTTTATTATAGTAATATCAAAATTACACAAAAAATCAGGAAACGGGGCATGAAAATTAACTGTCCTTGTCCTGTCTATGTCTATGTACAGTGCATCCGGAAAGTATTCACAGCGCGTCACTTTTTCCACATTTTGTTGTTACAGTCTTATTCCAAAATGGATTAAATTCATTATTTTCATCAAAATTCTACCAAAAATACCCCATAATGACAATGTGAAAGAAGTTTGTTTGAAATCTTTGCAAATTTATTAAAAACAAAAAAATCTCATGTACATAAGTATTCACACCCTTTGCTCAATACTTTGTAGAAGCACCTTTAGCACCAATTACAGCCTCAAGTCTTTTTGAGTATGATGCTACAAGCTTGGCACACCTCTTTTTGGGAAGTTTCTCCCATTCTTCTTTGCAGGACCTCTCAAGCTCTATCAGGTTGGATGGGAAGCATCGGTGCACAGCCATTTTCAGATCTCTCCAGAGATGCTCAATCGGGTTCAAGTCTGGGCTCTGGCTGGGCCACTCAAGAACATTCACAGAGTTGTCCCGTAGCCACTCCTTTGTTATCTTGTCTGTGCTTAGGGTCGTTGTCCTGTTGGAAGATGAACCTTCACCCCAGTCTGAGGTCCAGACCTATTACGCAAAATTCACTTTTGCATGGTGTTTGTACATAAATGTGTGTTGGCAGTGTGTGTACACAACCACCCTATAGTGATAAAAATCCAACCACTCCTTTTTTTTTAATCCCCATAAATCATTAGCAGTGTCTCAGAACAAGCTGTTTCCAGATCCCTGGCAGTGTGATGTCACAAAAGCCAAAGGCCCCACCCACAAGTGTTGACAGACACTGCCATTTGAACATAGAACCTCCTTGAGCGCGTTCACAGCGAGTCCGCCATTGCTGCACGAATCATTTCACACCGGACTGCTTAGTGAACAAATACCAATACAAAGGGACAATACAAAACAGAGACTCTGCTAAAAATGTGTTACTCAAGGAGGATATACAAGTAAAAACTGTTCGTGATCCAGCTTACAGTCTCCAGAGTGATACTGGATACGACAGTAATGAGGGTGAGGGCACTTTATTACAGTTCATCTGAGTTTATTTACGGGTATAAAGTTTGTTAAGCACCACCCGAAAGGCAAAAGGTCTTTATATATTCGTTTACTGTTAGTTGTAATGAGTGTTTCTGTGTACTTCACTATGTTGGTGATGATAATACAAGGGAAACAGAGAGAGTTTATGGATAATATTTTATTGCACACTTGCAGTGTTTTATTAAGCGCTTACAGTGATTTTCTAGAGTGAAAACAAACGCTTCATCTTTTGTGTGAAGTAAGTTACAATAAACGTCATAAAACTCATCTGTATAGTTTTGGCCATCATTCGGACGGTACAACAGGCTTGTACTAATATAGTGAATAAAAACAAGAAGACAATATAAGTTGTAACCGTAATTTAACTAAACTATACCTGTTCTATCTCCATGCAGCCTATATCAGCAGTTTCTGACATTATAGTGCGTCCTGACTGAATCCTGTCACCGGTGAATCAGCTCGTGAAGCTCCGCCCTCTTAGGCCGAGCACAGCAGCTCATTTGCATTTAAAGGGACCACACTGAAATGGCTCATTTTTGCTCAACCACTAAAAGTGGCAATTTTAACATTCTATAAAAAATTATCTGTGAGGTATTTTGAGCTAAAACTTCACATACACACTCTGGGGACATAAGAGACTTATTTTACTTCTTGTAAAATGGGGCATAATAGGTCCCCTTTAAGAAAGTTCCTGCTGCTGAAAAACATCCCCACAGCATGATGCTGCCACCACCATGCTTCACTGTATGGATGGTATTAGCCAGGTGATGAGCAGTGCCTGGTTTCCTCCAGACATGACGCTTGCTATTCAGGCCAAAAAGTTAAATCTTGGTTTCATCAGACCAGATAATTTTGTTTCTCATGGTCTGAGAGTCCTTTAGGTGCCTTTTGGCAAACACTTTGAGCTGTCATGTGCCTTCTACTGAGGAGTGGCTTCCGTCTGGTCACTCTACCATACAGGCCTGATTGGTGGAGTGCTGCAGAGATGGTTGTTCTTCTGAAAGGTTCTTCTCTCTCCACAGAGAAATGCTGGAGCTCTGTCAGAGTGACCATCAGGTTCTTGGTCACCTCCCTGACTAAGGCCCTTCTCCCCCGATCGCTCAGTTTGGCCAGGTGGCCCGCCTTAGGAAGAGTCCTGGTGGTTCCAAATTTCTTACTTTTACACATGATGGAGGCCACTGTGCTCATTAGGACCTTCAATGCAGCAGAAATTTTTCTGTACCCTTCCCCAGATCTGTGTCTCGATACAATCCTGTCTTGGAGGTCTACAGACAATTCCTTGGACTTCATGGCTTGGTTTGTGCTCTGATATGCACTGTTAACTGTGGGACCTTATATAGACAGGTGTGTGCCTTTCGAAATCATGTCCAATCAACTGAATTTCCCACAGGTGGACTCCAATCAAGTTGTAGAAACATCTCAAGGATGATCAGTGGAAACAGGTTGCACCTGAGCTCAATTTTGAGTGTCATGGCAAAGGCTGTGAATACTTATGTACATGTGATTTTTTTTTCCACCCCGTTTTTTATTTTTAATAAATTTGCAAAGATTTCAAACAAACTTCTTTCACGTTGTCATTAAGGGGGATTGTTTTTAGAATTTTGATTAATTAATTAATGAATTTAATCCATTTTGGAATAAGGCTGTAACATAACAAAATGTGGACAAAGTGAAGCGCTGTGAAAACTTTCCGGATACACTGTATCATGGTTGAGTTCTTTTGCCTGCCTTCATCTGAGTTTGCTTGTGGATTTAATAATAAAGTCTATTTTGATTCTTTCACTCCGTGTACCATTTAAATGGCTTTATTGATTACATAGAGCAGCAGCAAGCTCGAGGTTGTAATGGCAACCAGATACATTGCACGCAAATTACTTGAGCTACGACTATTTTTGCAGGGCTAGCAATAAACACATTGAAAATATTGCACTATAAACATGTTTGTAAACAGAATCTCAAAGTAGGCTTTTATTAAGAAAATCAAGGAGTGAATTACTCACCCACTGCTTTAAAACCAGGCTTAGGAAGATTACTTTAAAAATGTATTCAGTTACAGTTACAAATTACTTAATAAAAAAAGTATTTAGTAACGTAATCCAAGTACCACAATATAAAAGTAATTTTGAATTACTTCAAGGTCACTTGAAGTAAGTGACCTTGAAGTTAGTGACCTGTCTGCGCCTGTCTGCCTCGCTGCTTAGAGTGGTTTGCGTCTATAACTCTGTATAACTTTGTTTTGAATCGCTTACTATCATTCATTGTTGTATATATTATCATTACCATATATCTAATATTGCCTACCACATTAATCTAACATCGCTAGCTTTTAATCTTTTAATCTAAATCGCTATCAAAACGCGTTTGCATCTCGCTAGCTTGTTAACTTGTCATCAGTCTCTCGCGCGCTCCTTTTTCTACACGTTCATCAAACAGCTGTGGTAAGTCGGATCAGTCTACAAACACGGTGAGTCATGTCATCCTCTCCTTCTATTGCAACATGCTCTGCCTGTCACATGTTCAGTATAGCTTTCTCTGTCAGCGACGAGGGATTTACATGTCATAAATGTAGGGAAATAGTCAGGCTGATAGAGAAAATCTCAGAATTAGAGACACGCATCCAAACTTTAATCGAGGATAGTCAGAATGCAAGGGCTTTAGATACTGTTTTGGATGCGACTAGCTTAGTAAACTCTGTACATTGTTCGGTTCCGGCTGTAGAGCCCATGCAGCAGGGCAATTGGGTAACGGTGAGGCGGCCTAGCCATGGAAAACACCACTCTTCCGTTCCAATAAGAACATTAAACAGGTTCTCCCAACTCATTGACACACCCACTGAGAATCCTGTTGAAAGTGCCCTAGTTATTGGCGATTCTATTACACGGAACGTGAAAATAGAGACACCAGCCACCACAGTCACATGTTTGCCGGGAGCCAGAGCACCTGACATCAAAGCATATTTAAAAGTGCTGGCTAATGCTAATGGTAAATACTCTAAAATTATAATTCACGTCGGCACTAATGATGTTCTAAAATTAACATTAAAGAGGTGTGTGAACTTGCAAGTACAATGTCAGAAACAGTCATTTGCTCTGGCCCTCTTCCTGTTCGTCGGAGTGATGAGATAGTTAGCAGATTATCATCACTCAATGGCTGGCTGTCTAAGTGGTGTCCGCAGAATAATATAGGTTTCATAGACAATTGGAAAAGTTTTTGGGGCAGACCTGACCTGTTGAAAAGAGATGGTATTCATTCCTCCTGGGATGGTGCTGCTCTTCTCTCTAGTAATATGGCACATAGTCTTAGAGCTGAAACATGACAAACTGGGGCCCAGGTCAGGAAGCAGACAGACCGGGTAAACCGACCGTCTGCTAGCTGCCTCACGTAACAGAAGTCAGATAATTCCTAACACATAGAAACTCTTCCACCTAGATATTATCACATAGAGACTGTGTCTGTACCCTGAATTAGTAAAAACAAAAAGCTTCCAAACCAGTTTAAGGGTAAAAATTGAATTGATGTTCAACAAATAAAAAATAGAGATAATACTGATAAACAAATGATAAAGCGTGGGTTGTTGAATATTAGATCCCTTTCTTCAAAAGCACTTATTGTAAATTACATTATCAAAGACAATAATCTAGATTTGTTGTGTTTGACAGAAACCTGGCTAAAACCGGACGATTACTTTAAACGAGTCTAGCCCTCAAGGTTACGATTATCGACACAATCCTCATCAGAAAGGCAAAGGGGGAGGTGTTGCTGTAATTTATAGTAATATTTACAATATTACTCAAAAGTCTTTCTAATATAAATCCTTCGAAGTGATGGTACTTTATGTAACGTTATGTAAGTTGACATTTGTGCTGGCTACTATATACAGGCCACCAGGACACCATACAGACTTTATCAAAGAATTTGCTGATTTTCTATCGGAGTTAGTACTAGCTGCGGATAAAGTCCTTGTTGTTGATGATTTTAATATCCATGTAGATAATGAAAAAGACGCATTGGGATTGGCATTTACAGACATTCTAAACTCTATTGGAGTTAGACAACACGTGTCAGGACCCAGTCATTGCTGTAATCATACTTTAGATCTAATATTGTCACATGGAATCGATATTGATGCCGTTCAAATTCTGTAGCAGAGTGATGACATCTCAGATCATTATCTAGTCTCGTGTATACTACATTTAGTCAAGGCTGCTAAACTGCCTCCCTGCCACAAATATGGTAGAACCATCACTTCTACCACTAAAGATCGCTTTATAAATAATCTTCCTGATCAGTTACATTGCCTTAGCATACAAGATAGCTTAGAAGACCTCGATGTTGCAACAGAAACTATTGCCTCTGTCTTTTCCAGCACATTAGACTCAGTTGCTCCTTTGCACTTAAAAAAGATTAAGGAATTTAATCCAACACCGTGGTACAACGAGCACACTTAGGCCCTAAAGGGAGCAGCCAGAAAAATGGAGCGCAGCTGGAAGAAAACTAAACTAGAAGTTTTTCGCATTTCGTGGAGAGAGACAATGATTGAGTACAGAAAGGACTTAAAAACTGCTAGATCTGCCTATTTTTCAAATCTTTTAGAAGAAAATAAACACAACCCTAGGTATTTATTTGATACAGTGGCTAAATTAACAAGAAATAAAGCTTCAACTCCTGATGTTTCTAAACAGCACAGCAGTAATTGTCACAGTTCGCAGGTCTGTGGATTCTTGTCCTGTTGTTGTGGTGTGTGTGTGTGTATGCCTTGACTGTCACGTGTGGTTGCTGGGCAACTCACGAGCGTTGATGAGCGATCAGCTTCAGCTGTTGCTCGTCAACGCTGCTATTTAATGTCTCTGTGTTTGTTCGTTCATTGTCGGATTGTTCTGTTGGCTCACGCTGTGTTCCTTTCAGTTCTGCCTTTCGTCTCCAGGGTTCCTGTCGCTGTTCTGAGTGGATGTTTATCTCGTCTGGAGTTCTTACCGCTGTTCAGAGTGGATGTTTATCTCGTCTGGTGTTCCAGCCTCTGTTCAGAGTGGATGTTTATCTGTCTGGTGTTCTGCCCTGGAATGCATTTGGAGGTCAGCCCATTGTAGTCCCTGTGCTGCCAAAGGACCAGCTGTACCACACACTTCCGACCATTCACGTTTTTCATCTTTTCCTGTTCATATCCTTAATAAAGGAGCTTGTCACTTGCAATTGAATCTCGGGTTTTCTATCCTAACAGTAATGACTTTATGAACTTCTTTACTTGCAAGATTGACAATATTAGAGAGAAAATTATAACCATGCAACCATCTACTACAGTATCATGTCAAATATTGCATTGTAGTGTCTCTGAGGAAAAATTTAATTCATTCACTGCTTTAGGAGAGGAAGAATTGTCTAAACTTGTTAAATCATCAAAATCAACAACATGTATGATAGACCCTATACCGACTAAGCTATTGAAAGAAATGCTTCCAGAGGTCATTGATCCTCTTCTTAATATCATTAATTCATCTTTATCACTAGAATACGTCCCAAAAACTTTTAAGCTGGCTATTATTTAACCTCTTATTAAAAAACCACAACTTGATCCCAGAGAATTAGTCAATTACAGGCCGATCTCAAATCTCACTTTTCTGTCAAAAATACTAGAAAAGGCAGTATCATCACAACTACAGGTCCTTCTCAAAAAATTAGCATATTGTGATAAAGTTCATTATTTTCCATAATGTAATGATAAAAATTAAACTTTCATATATTTTAGATTCATTGCACACCAACTGAAATATTTCAGGTCTTTTATTGTTTTAATACTGATGATTTTGGCATACAGCTCATGAAAACCCAAAATTCCTATCTCAAAAAATTAGCATATCATGAAAAGGTTCTCTAAACGAGCTATTAACCTAATCATCTGAATCAACTAATTAACTCTAAACACCTGCAAAAGATTCCTGAGGCTTTTAAAAACTCCCAGCCTGGTTCATTACTCAAAACCGCAATCATGGGTAAGACTGCCGACCTGACTGCTGTCCAGAAGGCCATCATTGACACCCTCAAGCGAGAGGGTAAGACACAGAAAGAAATTTCTGAACGAATAGGCTGTTCCCAGAGTGCTGTATCAAGGCACCTCAGTGGGAAGTCTGTGGGAAGGAAAAAGTGTGGCAAAAAACGCTGCACAACGAGAAGAGGTGACCGGACCCTGAGGAAGATTGTGGAGAAGGACCGATTCCAGACCTTGGGGGACCTGCGGAAGCAGTGGACTGAGTCTGGAGTAGAAACATCCAGAGCCACCGTGCACAGGCGTGTGCAGGAAATGGGCTACAGGTGCCGCATTCCCCAGGTCAAGCCACTTTTGAACCAGAAACAGCGGCAGAAGCGCCTGACCTGGGCTACAGAGAAGCAGCACTGGACTGTTGCTCAGTGGTCCAAAGTCATTCGGAAATCAAGGTGCCAGAGTCTGGAGGAAGACTGGGGAGAAGGAAATGCCAAAATGCCTGAAGTCCAGTGTCAAGTTCCCACAGTCAGTGATGGTCTGGGGTGCCATGTCAGCTGCTGGTGTTGGTCCACTGTGTTTTATCAAGGGCAGGGTCAATGCAGCTAGCTATCAGGAGATTTTGGAGCACTTCATGCTTCCATCTGCTGAAAAGCTTTATGGAGATGAAGATTTCGTTTTTCAGCACGACCTGGCACCTGCTCACAGTGCCAAAACCACTGGTAAATGGTTTACTGACCATGGTATTACTGTGCTCAATTGGCCTGCCAACTCTCCTGACCTGAACCCCATAGAGAATCTGTGGGATATTGTGAAGAGAAAGTTGAGAGACGCAAGACCCAACACTCTGGATGAGCTTAAGGCCGCTATCGAAGCATCCTGGGCCTCCATAACACCTCAGCAGTGCCACAGGCTGATTGTCTCCATGCCATGCCGCATTGAAGCAGTCATTTCTGCAAAAGGATTCCCGACCAAGTATTGAGTGCATAACTGAACATAATTATTTGAAGGTTTACTTTTTTTGTATTAAAAACACTTTTCTTTTATTGGTCGGATGAAATATGCTAATTTTTTGAGATAGGAATTTTGGGTTTTCATGAGCTGTATGCCAAAATCATCAGTATTAAAACAATAAAAGACCTGAAATATTTCAGTTGGTGTGCAATGAATCTAAAATATATGAAAGTTGAATTTTTATCATTACATTATGGAAAATAATGAACTTTATCACAATATGCTAATTTTTTGAGAAGGACCTGTATGTTCCTTTTTAGTAAGAAATGGTATCTGTGAGGATTTCCAGTCAGGATTTAGACCGTACCATAGTACTGAGACTGCTCTCATTAGAGTTACTAATGATTTGCTCTTATCATCAGATCGTGGTTGTATCTCTCTATTAGTGTCACTGGATCTTAGTGCTGCATTTGACTCTATCGATCACTACATTCTTTTAAATAGACTCGAAAATTTTGTTGGTGTTAGTGGAATTGCATTGTCATGGTTCAAATCATACTTATCTGACCGTTATCAATTTGTAGTAGTAAACAAAGAGATGTCATATTGATCACATGTTCAATATGGAGTACCGCAAGGCTCAGTACTAGGACCGTTATTTTTCACTCTGTACATGCTACCCTTGGGAGATATCATTAGGAAGCATGGCGTTAGTTTTCACTGTTACGCTGATGATACTCAGCTCTACATGTCTTTGCGCTCTGACGAAACTTACCAATTCACAAAATTAATGGAATGCATAGCTGACATAAAAAATTGGATGACCAGTAATTTCCTACTACTAAATTCAGAAAAAACAGAGATTCTAATTTTTGGACCAAAAACTTCTTCACGTAATAACCTAGAATACTGTCTAACACTTGATGGCTGCTCTGTTAAGTCTTCGTCTTCAGTTAGGAACCTGGGTGTGCTCTTAGATACCAATCTTTCATTTGAAGGCCATGTTTCTAGCATCTGTAAAACCGCATTCTTCCATCTTAAAAATATATCTAAACTACGACATATGCTCTCAATGAAAAATGCAGAACAGTTAGTTCATGCGTTCATGACCTCAAGGCTAGAATACTGTAACACTCTACTGGGTGGTTCTTCTGCTCGCTTGATAAATAAACTACAACTTGTACAAAATGCAGCAGCTAGAGTTCTTACTAGAACTAGGAAGTATGACCATATTTGCCCAGTTCTGTCAACACTGCATTGGCTTCCTGTTAAACATCGTATAGATTTTAAAATCTTGCTAATTACTTACAAAGCACTAAATGGTTTAGCTCCCCAGTACCTGAGCGAGCTCTTAATGCATTATAGTCCTTCACGTCTATTGCGATCTCAGAATTCAGGCCAGCTGATAATACTTAGAAAATCAAAATCAACCTTCTGAAATAGATCCTTCTCCTATTTGGCACCTAAACTCTGAAACAATCTTCCTAGCATTTTTCGGGAAGCAGACACACTCTGTCAGTTTAAATCTAGACTAAATACGCATCTCTTTAACCTAGCATACACATAACACATTATCAATTTATATTTTCTAATCCGTTAAAGGATTGTTAGGCTGCATAAATTAGGTCAGCCGGAACCGGGAACACTTCCTATAACACTAGATGTACTCGTTACATCAGAAGAAGAATGGCATCTACGCTAATATTAGTCTCTCTGTTTATCCCGAGGTTTACCGTAGTCAGCCGGATCCGGGCCGGATCCAGGTGAGATCGTTGGCGCCTTGACACGACCACAACGCAGCCCTGAAGTGTCAGCAGAGATTGAGTCAACTAGATCATCCACTGTGAAGGCCTCATCGACACGATAGTCAGTGGCAGAGTTCCTCAACAAACCGTCCATACCACCGTGATGAATACGATCCTCAACTGGATGGAACTGGAATAAATACTTTGACTGTTGCGATCCCATCGGATTTATGATAGCTGCGTGAATCATAACAAAGCACTGTTCGCCAGAGGAGGACTGGTCCCCTGACTAAGCCTGGTTTCTCCCAAGATTTTTTTCTCCATTTTTAACACCTGTATGCCACCTGATGTCACCTGTTGGAGTTTGGGTTCCTTGCCGCTGTCGCCTTTGGCTTGCTTAGTTGGGGACACTTGACATTTGATATTCAACAGTGTTTTGATCTGCCTGCATTGACACCATTGTATGCGAACTGAACTAAGCTGGATGATGACATCACTGTTTACTCCAGTGCTGATATAGATAAATTAACTAAATTAATGACTATTGTTTCTTACATCGGAATGAATCAATACTGAATTTACTTAAGATGGATACTGACACCATTTTCTTTAAGAGCTGTTGTGCAGCCAAAATTATATACCAATTATCACTGTAAAGCTGCTTTGACACAATCTACATTGTAAAAAGCGCTATATGAATAAAGGTGACTTGACTTGACTATAAAGAAAGAAAGCGAGAGAGAGAGAGAGAGAGAGAGAGAAAGAACGAGTTAAATTGCATTTTTAAATTTAATTTTAATTATTTCTTCTTAATTTCTGGCAGTTTTTAAATGTTACACGTTTTGTACTTTTGAATGGGTCTCAACAATACGTTTTTTTTTTTTAAATCTGATAAATTATCTATTGTAATGATCTGCATAAACCTAAACCAGAAGGAGGCGGATAAGTTGCTTACACAATTAAGCTAACATGATCTTCAAACATTCAACAGGATATAAATCAAAACTGAATACAATTTTTGATATGTTGTATGCTCATATTCATACAACAAAATATTCTGGGGGCCATGAAAGTTTTGTGAATGTGATAAAAAAATGCTGGCAACTTTTTTTTCTTAGAAACGCTTGTGGGGAAAGAATTAACTAATATTTGCATGTAAATTGCTGTGATGTCATCAGACATTCTGCTCAGAGCCACGATGAGAGACTCGCTGATTAAAGTGAGCGTCTCTGTCTGTCTGATTGGGATGTAGGTTGAGTTTCTCTCATAATCTCTGGGATTTCTTCAGGCGAGAGTCTAGAGACTCGTCTGATCCTGTGAGAATCACTTGCGCTTCTTTGAACATCCCAGTAATAGATGCAGTGAAGACTGCAGATGAGTGTGTTCAACGACATGTCCTGCATGTAACCGTATTGCAAAAACATGTTGTACACTTAACACACAGCCATAATGATGTACACCGGTGAAATTTTGTCTGAAATCTTGCCCTGCATGTTCAGAATGTGTCAGAATGGTCTCTTGTTTTACTGTCACTGTTTGTACTTTTTCTTTCTTCCTTTCTTTTCTGTCTTTGACTAATCCAAAGTCTAAAGACAAAACTGGTTTCTCCTTTCTTCCTCAGACAGCAAATGTGATGCTTTAGGGCTCTGACTGTCGTATGACTCACTAATACTCATATTTCTCTTGATTGAGCCCACAAACCTCCAGAGCCGATGGAAACAGTATCGCTGACATTGTGAAACCAAGCCTGATGACAGGAGTCACTTCGCTCTGTGTTAAGAAGCCTATAAAGGAAAACAAGTGCTTAATCAGAGATGAACAAGCAAAAGTTAATTAAAAATTTAAAGTTAATCCCTTGGATGGACGACATGAATGCAACTCTGAATCTTCTGTAAAAGTCTTCTGAATAATCTGTTTTAAAGGACTAATTGTGTTTGTTGTTGTACTGGATCACAAGTTCATTTCATTGGACACTGGTTCCCAAACTCTCCATAATTGCTTTACAATCTTTGTACTCGTTCAAAACAGCTTTACAGAAATTCATGCCTTTAAAGGGTCATTAATTATTCACCCTCATATCGTTCCACACCCGTAAGACCTTCGTTCATCTTCAGAACACAAATTAAGATATTTTGATGAAATCCGAGAGTTTTTTTTAACCTCCATTGAAAGCAACAAAATAAGTAGAAAAACATAGTTAAAATAGTCAACGTGACTATAGTGGTTCAACCTTAATATTATGAAGCGACGAGAATACTTTTTGTGCGCAAAAACAAAACAAAAATAACGACTTTATTCAATAAATTTGTCTCTCCCCTGTCATTCTGCTACGTTATATATGTTGCAGAGCTTCTGTGTTTATGTCCAAACGCGGGCTCACTATAGGCCAAACCCGGTATTGCGACAGTCATCACGGCGTTTCAATGTCTATCACCAATAAAATTGTATTTTGAATTTGATTTGAGTAGATTAAAACAATGTTCAGTAACATGCATACTGTATATAACCATACTTATTAGAGAATAATCAGAGTAATGAAAATTGCATGGAAACTGCAGTGAAGAGTTCTGCTCGTGTCATGTAAACATCTTACTGCAATTAAGACCTTACTCTGATTATTAGAAATAATCACATTATTGATGCACATGTAAACGTAGTCACTGAGGAAGGCAGACAGCCGAAACATTTTTACACAAAAGTACCGTTTTTTAATCACCTACTTGAACTTAATAAAACATTATTTAATCACCTACTTGAACTTAATAAAACATCATCTGCTTACGGCGATGATGGTGCCGCGCATGGCAGCCTCAGTGCTGAGCTCTTCAGTGTTTGTTCTGTTTTTGTTCGTTTTTCCTGTTTTTTGTTTTTCAAACACCATCAGTTTTACCAGGGAGGAACTGCTGAACATTCGGCAGTACACACCACAAAATCTTTTACCGGATTTCGATTATTCAGACGTTTTGTTGAACGTTGTAGTCAGCGGAGCGGCAGCGCTGTTAAGACGCTTCAGGGCGTGCAGACGGGGGAAGCGCGCCGGAGCTCTCGTGAAACTCAGACAGCGCGGATTAAGAACGGCGCTCCCCAGCATCCATCTGGCAAATCTCCGTTCTCTGACCAACAAAACGGATGAACTCCTTCTGCTCTCCCGGACAAATAAGGATTTTTCAAACTCGGCTGCTCTGTGCTTCACGGAGACCTGGCTGAACGACGCCATTCCGGACAGCGCGTTAAGTCTGCCGGGCTTTCAGCTGTTTAGATCAGATCACGACGCAGAATCAACGGGGAAATCACGCTGTGGTGGTACGTGCTTTTACATCAACGAAAGGTGGTGTTCAGATGTAACTGTGTTAAAGGAGATGTGCTGTCCCGATCTTGAAACACTCTTCATTAACTGCAA
>RJVU01048958.1:654339-681052 GCA_003731715.1 Anabarilius grahami | reverse complement strand
CCAGACACAGGAACAGTTTCTTCCCTCAGGCAATCCATCTCATGAACACTTGACAAACACGGAACACACAACACTATTACACATTATTTACTTAAAACACTTACTTATATTTCAAATTTGCACATATAACTGTACATACAATTGTCTATTTTTTTTTTTTTTTTTGCACTTTGTCTATCTTGTAAATTTGTATATTATTATTTTATTCTTTTTATTATGTGTCTTGTCTTGTCGCTGTCACTCTGTTGCACTGTGGAGCTTCTGTCACTAAAACAAATTCCTAGTATGTGTAAACAACATACCTGGCAATAAAGCTCTTTCTGATTCTGATTCTGATTATTTTAGAGTGCAGACCATATTTGCATTTTTTTTAGCTTGCAAAAAGAAAGCTTTTACCTTGTTTCTATGCCTGTCAACGGTTTTGCTAGACCCACATTTAACTAGAACTAAATTTGTTTATTGTATCATAAGGAAAAAATTAAGTCAATTAACCAAACAAAACACATTTTTCATCCTAGCCACAGGTGAAGCTGTATTTAATGTTGTCTGGATTTTATTCTCATTTATCTCGTGTAGTTTTGTTCATGTTTTTTGCAGATCGTGTCACACAACCTGTTCTTGTTGACATATATCTAATTTAACAAGTCAATTTATATCAAAATAATACAGTAGTGTGAGCCTTCATATCATTAACAAAAGATATGGGAAGTGTTTTCTCCTCTTTTAAAAGTCAACAGTCTCAGGCTGTAAGTTTGAGTAGGACAGCACTATTAAGTTTGTATCCAGCATGATAATGCTAAAATTCATACACTCTTAAAAAATAAAGGTTCTAAAAGGGGATTTTCACAATGATGCCATAGATAATAATTTGCATCTCTGTCTTTCTACCCTCAGCAGGACAATGGCAGAACTGCATGTCATCCCACTGTGGCCTTCAGGAAGTTTTTTGCACACTCAAGCACATTATTTTACAGATGCCTAGATGCACTGTTTATTCTTTATTCTTCTTCATCATGTCCTTCTTTGTCCTCCTGAAGCCATGTCCCACTTCCCAAACAGGGAGTTCATTCTCTCGGGCTCCTCTGTCAGGACTGTAAACAGAATAAAAGAAATCAGGCTCCTGTCCCATCTGAGAATATGATAAAGGTTTAAAAATGTGTCTTCAGTGTCCTGGAACTGACTGATTAAAACTCAAATACAGATTCAAGGAAACAACTGTAGAAATACACATTGAATACAGGAGATTTTTTTTCCTTAGGAAAATTTAAAAGGCGTTTGCCTGTTCAGAACTTGCTGCCAACTGAATTGTTCAAAAACATTGATAAATTCAGGAATGAAATGCCACAATTGATTGATTGGATTGTTTGATTCTGCTTTGCTTGATTGCTTTATTTAAATGATGCTTTCATTTGAATCTGTTTTCATTGGTGGAGAAAAGGTATTCTTACTGGCAATATTGTGTGTAAAATGTATAAAATATATACAAATATTTTAATCACTTTTGTGCAGAAAATTAATTTATCAAACAAATTTTTAAACTACAAATTGCTCTTAATTTAAAGGGTTAGTTCACCCAAAAATGAAAAGTCTGTCATTAATTACTCACCATCATGTCGTTCCACACCCATAAGACCTTCGTTCATCTTTGGAACACAAATTAAGATATTTTTCATAAAATCCGATGGCTCAGTGAGGCCTGCTTTGCCAGCAAGATGATTAACACTTTCAATGGCCAGAAAGCTACTAAAGACTTTTAAAACAGTTCATGTGACTACAGTGGTTTAACCTTAATGTTATGAAGCAACAAAAAAATTTTCTGTGCACCAAAAAACAAAAAAAAACAACAACACTTTATTCAACAATATTTAGTGACGGGCGATTTCAAAACACTGCTTCGTGAATCTTTTGTTTAGAATCAGTGATTCGAAGTGTGTATCAAACTGCCAAAGTCACGTAATATCAGTAAATGAGGCTTCGTTACGTCATAAGTGATGCATGACTTTGGCAGTTTGATACACGCTCAGAACCACTGATTCGAAACATAAGATTCGTAAAGCTTTGAAGCTTCTTGAAGCAGTGTTTTGAAATCGCCCATCACTAGATATTGTTGAATAAAGTCGTTATTTTGTTTTTTTGGCGCACAAAATTATTCTCGCCGCTTCATAACATTAAAGTTGAACCACTTTAGTCACATTAACTGTTTTAAATATGTCTTTAGTAGCTTTCTGGGCATTGAAAGTATTAATCGTCTTGCTGGCAATGCAGGCCTCACTGAGCCATCGGATTTTATGAAAAATATCTTAATTTGTGTTCCGAAGATGATCGAAGGTCTTACGGGTGTGGAACGACATGAGAGTGAGTAATTAATGACAGAAATGTATAGCCTAATAATGAAATGGGTTTTCACTTTCACTTTAAATTTCATACTTTCATGTTAACCCTCTGGAGTCTGAGGCTGATTTGGGGCCTGGAGAAGTTTTGACATGCCCTGACATTTGTGCTTTTTTCAGTTGTTCATAAACATATCAATGACACAAGTGTCATTACACTGTATTCAGCACAAACTAGGCTACCATAATATGTGAGGAACATGTATGTACATGTTTGTGTTTTTGAAGGAATAACATTTATGCGTGGTTATTGAAAAAACAAAAAACTTAAGTCACTGAAATAAGGCCAACAAAAGTATAGTAAATCTGTGTTTACAATACTTTAGGGTATTGGAGGTTGTAGACTAGAGTTTTTGCTTCAAAATTATGTAAAAATTATGCTGACTACTCTTTCATTTATAACAATATATTGATTTAGTTTTTGTAAGACACTTTTTGCCAAGAAACACCGTATGCGTGGAGGCATGAATCATCATAAATAATGATGAATAATGGGTCATTCTCACCTGAGAAGACAAAAGAATTGCACAGTAATGAGCTGAAATGACTTGCATATTAATGAGGCATTTCAGTCAGGTAGGCTGTGAAAAAAACCTTCTGTGATGTCTCAAGCTCATCATGGTATATGAAACATACAGAAAAATATTATTACAATATAAAGTAATGGTTTTATATTATACTTTAAAATATAATGTATTTCTAATAATTATTTAGAGAAACTGTTCGTTTGTCCGGCAAACTATAGCTCCTCAGAATGTTATAAAAAGGAAGGTCTGTTCTTTGGCCACGAGAAAGACTTCCTATTCTAGCATCCAAACGTAAAGCAAGGATATAGGATCAAAACGTTAAAGTGACCTGGTTTTTGCTGAATGAGCAAGAGAACAAAGAGCATGGATATAATGTATTTAATATATGCAAACTACGACTACAGAGGTTATATGTCTAAATACATAATATACAAATATATACAAAAAGGGAACGTAGAGACAGGAAAGGAAGGAAAGAGAGAAGGCAAATAGCAAAATCTAACAGTCCTTGAAAGCCAGCACAGAAATCAGTTTCATTATCTAAGATTCAGAAACGGTACTTGCATCAGTTTGCTTGCGGGGTTTCAGGTCAGTGCGGCTGCAGTTCATTGGCTTCTTGCGTTTCCGCGCGAGGGTTTGAACTGAGGACGTGAAAGTTAGTTTCGCCGGAGAGCTGGTGGTCCCGTGATGAGCGCGATGGAAGCGCGTCGCCGTGACGTCCGGGAGAGACGTGCGTGAGTGATTCAGGGCCGTCGGGAGAACACACCGGGAGAATCCTGGTGTTCCTCTTTTATGACAGATAAGCCGGCACACCTCCTTGAGGTGGAATAGCCAATGACATAGGTGCAAAGTTGGCGGGCAAGCTTTTCCCTTTGTCTGGTCTTTTAGCTGAATTTGCATACTGATGACTATCAGATCGGATTCCGAGATGGAGTATTTTCTTCACAATATCATTAAACACATAGAAAAATGCATTTGTCAGCTATGTGACATACTTCAGTGAATAGCTCGAGTCCGGAGCTTTACGGAGAGATCAAACTCAATAGATCAGAAAGGCATATAAAAGAAGTTATGGTTTACAGACAAAATTCCATCATTAAAACTAAAACTAACTCAACTACAGTTATTTACTAAGTCTAAACATTAGGAAACGTGCACACACTAGAGATACATGATGGGTATCTCGAGTGTGGATGTGACTTGGCATAGTTATATTTTACATATACAGTCAATAATGTATGTTTGTGTGTTTTTGTGTGTGCCTGTGTGTGTGTGTGGTGGGTGTTGGAATGTGGATCTGGCCCGAGTATGTACGTCGGCTGACATCTTGCGTGGGTGAGGTGTTCAAATCGCAGCGCAATCGGAAGTTCGTTCTCTTTTCTGCAATGCCACTAGAGAGCAGAGGTACGATTTCATGAGCTCCGCTCATCAAATGTTAAAATGTGTTATAAGGGTTAATGTCATGTTTATATGATCAAATACGAGAAAGTATTCTGTGTGATGTTATATGTGACCATTAGTTTGTGTTATCAACCTGGTAAATGTAGTTTATTTGAGTGCTCTTTACGGGTGAATAGTGCATTGCATGAGATGGCGGCAAAGTGTGTGCGTCTCGTGTGTGAAGGATATGTTAGCGGCTATGCGGCTAACATCTCTATTAAGTAATATTTTTATATAGATAAATATAGATTGATAAATAATAGATCGATATGTTTAAATAAAAAGACGTGTTTGTATAATTAAATATATTTTGTAAACTAAATATATATTTTAGTCTTAATATATTTTGTACACTTAAGAGATATATTTTATATATTGTACATTGCATTCATTGTGTGATCTGTGGTTAACTACCTGGGTGTACTTAACATGTATTTTGTGGTTAACAGGCACAATTAAGAGCAGAGTTGCAGATAACAGTGCCTGTCTGTTTGTGTGTTTTACCACACATGTTAAATGATATTCAAGAAACACTGTAATGCTGCTGTGAATTATTGGTATATAAGAATTATATGTTTGTAAATGTATTATTATATTATATGACTTAATATTATTCATATTTTTATTACTCATACTATTATTATATATTATATTATATATATTATGTGTTTGTGTGTTGTAAAGTGTGTGTATGTTACTCTCTTTCCTGCAATGCCGCTAGAGAGCAGAGTTGCAGATAACAGTGCCTGTCTGTTTGTGTGTTTTACCACACAGGCACTGCAATTAAATTACCTTGGTCAAAAACCAGCTTTGTGTGGACGATTCTTTTATTCAACATCAAACTAACACAACGCAGAGGAACTACCGCTACATTAGCATATAATGAAACAAAGATTGCTAAAGTCAACAGATTTTAGACCTACCAATCTCTGTGTAAAAAATAAAATAATGATGCTGCCATTGTTACAGTGGTATACTCTCAAAGACGAGGAAGGCAGGATAAGTAACAATAACGTAGTTTAATCTCATAGACGAGTCAGGATACATAGGAATACATGTAACATCAAACAATACCGGACGCTGGACTGAAGACAGGGAGGAACTTAAATACACAGACTAATAACAAACAGCTGAGGGTGTAATCAGTGTCCATGGTGAGTGATGAGTGGCGGGAACAGAACACAAGGATCACGTGACAGTGAAAGACAACCTAGACGAGACAGATATGTAACAGCCATCTTTCTAAAGTCCTTTTTACACCCCTTTAATTTGGCTCCAAATCTCAGGTGAAAATTGTCATTTTGACCCCCCTCTACAAAATAGTGGATTACTAGGTAAATATACATCGGTGACATTTAATATTTTGGCATTCATCACTATTTATGTTTGTCTTTCTACAGAAAAAAATATTAACAAAATCAAAAATTTGAGCCAGGGACTGGTTGAGTTGACACAGAATGACCGAAATGAATGTTATAAGTGACCCAAACTCACAGCAGATGCAGAGAAACTGAAACTGTGTCTCAGTCCATCCCTGAATATGATGTCAGACAATGAGAGACTAAACCAGCTGAATGAAACCAGCATCTCCTTCATTACGTGTCTTTATTACAGGTTTTCTCTTCTTCAAGTCTCTTCCTCAGCTGATGAAACATACTCTGTTTGCTCTCATCGTTCTGTTGGCCTATTTCTTCCTCTCTTCTGCTCTGTTTATAAATAAGATGTCAGTTTGCTCGTCCTGGAGGGAATCTAATGCGTTGAAGTGTAATCCAGTGAGCAGCAGTAAATCTGAGCTGTTTACCACGCGTTCAGGGTAAATTACTGCTATGTAAATCTGCTCAAGTGCCGCGTGGAGAACCTCCGATTGAAGCGGCTGCAGGAAACACTAAGTGGACAGAAAGCCAATACTCTCAAACCAAGAGAGAGACAGGCGGCTCTCTGCCATCTATCACTGCCTGTGCTTAGCCAGCGACAAGCCATTTATCAGAGAATCCTGTATATGGAAACAGAGAGAGAGAGAGAGACAGACAGAAAGAAAAAAAAGACTGTTAATGAATGCTACTGATGCACATTGAGAAACGAGCCATTAAAAAAAGTCCTCTAATTCAGGTGGTCCTGAAGTTGCAAAAACAAACTAACAAAACTAACAACAGCCAGCATCAGGACACAACATGCTGATCCACAAAATTCTTCCCAACCAAATTATAAAAGTACAAAAAGAAAATGATCTGACTTACTGGACTGAAGCAACAGAAAAACAAACTAAACTAAACTTGTTATTTGGCCCTAAATAGAGATTATACAACAGAAAAATATCTGAGTACAGTGAAAGACTAAATTAAGAATAACAATGACAAGGTACAGACTGAGCAATTCAGTCACACTGGGACCATAGAGACAGGCAGATATCGACAGAACTGGCTGCCCAAAAAAGCCAGATCTCCCCATATACTGTAACCAAGAAGATGTAGAGACAGAGCAACACTCACACATACAGCACACTGCATTCTAAATTGTTCCTAGAATCATAAAATTCTATTACTAATTACACACACACATGCACACGTATAATATATATGGGTCATTCCACGAAATCGGTGCCTTTTGCGTCCCTAAGAAATAGCCAGACGTAGAAGTACTATAACAGCAAATAAATTTGTGATTTAAAAACATATCAATACTGTGCATTAAGTCAATTAAATATTATTTTAAATAATTAAAATTGCATTTATTCTCATAAGGGTAAGGTGTTTGGCCTGTCCCTTGCTATGATTGTTCTTTTTCAGCAGGACTTTTAATTTGCAAATTGAATGCAAAATGATACAAAAATCACTTTTGCATATTGTTCTAAGTATAGTCTTATTGTCAAGCAATGTTTTAGCATAAGTATACATTATTTTTTATAAAATATATATAATTTTATCGGTGTCCCCTATTTCATGTCAGCCCTGTTACCCTCACCAAAGAACCCTGTATAAATAATAGTACATTCCAGTGACATTACTTCCAGGAAGTTACATCATCTCTAAACCAGGAAGCCAACCGTTCAAATAAAAATAAGTTTCTCTCTCTCTTCTATAATTTTCTATTTTTTTATGATTTATGAGGTTTGACTGAGGGGGGATATCATGCAATGTCAAACCTGTTACCATTTTTGAAGTATACATTTAAACACTTATAACATAATTATTATCTACAAGTAATATCCCTTTAAAGTGTACAAAATGTGTTTTTGTGATCTGGTCTGTAAGCTAGCAAATAGCAAATTAGCTTGAAATTGTCAAACCTGTTACCGTCAACCCTGTTACTTTTTAGGGTAACAGGTCATGACATGTGGGTAACAGAGATTATAATCACCTAATCCACACTATATTTAACATTTATCTGTGTCAAATGCAAACATTTTAAAAGGTCATCCCAGGTGTATTATTGTTGTCTATATCATTCAGTGTGGGTGGCATATGAGCATCAGTTACATTTTTAGTTAGTATTTGTAGTATTGTTAGTATTACTATTGTTGGTACAGGAATCTTGTAATTCAAGTATGAACTATTTAAATGTATTATATAAACTTAATATATAATATATTTTAACCCTAACAGAGTGTGTAGCTTTTCATTTCTTAAACAACCATGTTGGAATATGTATCATGGCCATATTCCAGAATGACAATGCCAATATTCATCAGGGTTAAAGGATGGTTCAGAAAGCACAAAGAATCATTTTCACACATGAATGGGCACTTCTGAGTCCTGACTTTAACCTCAATGTAAGACTAACCTCTTGATGGAAATAAATGTTCTGATGTCATTTCCAACAGGAGGTGCATACATTTTTGGTTAAGATCTTGTACTGACAATGCAAGAGGTGAGCACTCTGTAAAGTCTCCTCCAGCACATCCCAAAGACTTACACTGAGGTTAAAGTCAGGACTCGGAAGTGTCCATTTCCTATGTGAAAGTGATTCTTTGTGCTCTGTGAACCAATTTTTCACAGTTTTAACCCTGTTGAATATTGGCATTGTCAGCCTGGAATATGGCCATGATACATCTTTCAACACATTTTTTTAAGAAAAGCTACACACTACATCTCTTAGGGTTAAAGAACCATTACCAAACATATAACCTGCTAGAAACATAATAATCACTGTAATAATGATCCATTCATTGGTTCTTAAGTATTTACCTATTAAAATCCAAACAACAACCTTTTTTTTGGCCGGGCACGGGGGGCAGTGAATATTTTAAGCTCTGTGAGGGGACACACTGACACAGACAAAACATATGGACGTATGGGTCTAATTACAGTAGCCTTAAAACAATTAAAGCATGCATATGCACAGATTTGATCTTAGAGTGTTAAATCCACACCAACGCTCATATTTATATTTATACTGAACAGACGTACAGTACACACTTTTCCTTGTCAGATTACTGCAGGTTTTTTGGAAATCTAAGCTATTCTTACAGCTCGCCATTCTAAATTAAATGATTTGGACGATGACTGGTGATCTATTATATGTAAATGACATTAATTAGGTGTTGTTTACAACACCGAGAACTAAAACCATTCAGCTGTGCACAAATTCAAGATTATTTGCGATTTAGGCTATATATTTCACATCTGAAAGAGAGACATACGCTCGTTTTCTGTGTGTACGATCATTCTAAGAATCTCACATACGCACATAAATGATCGTAAGATCAAATTTAGGATGGTTTCTGTGCAACATTTTATAAATAAGGCTCTTGATCTCTTAGAAATTGAATGTTTCACTAATACAGCCATGCAAAGTGAATGCAAAACAATATAATGTAAATTAAAAAGTAAGAAACTTTACAGTATTATGTAAAAAAAATATGTAGAATGTATGCTGAAGAATGTGTCCCGTCATCCCTGTTACTCTGGTCAGTCCTGTTACCATTATGTCAATCCTGTTACTGTCATTAATTTCATAAATAATGTAAAAATAATATTTGAAATGGCCTTCCAAGTTTTTCAGTCGTAACAATCGCATTATTTAGTTTTGGACAAAGCCCTTCTTTTAATATCTCTCTTGTAAATATATATATTTTTCTTAATTGACAGGTGATCAGCCTTCAAAATTAGGATGTTTTTGGTCATCTGAATGACAAATATAAGATTTGTTTAAAAAATACCAAATTTGAAACAACCCCAGTGAAAAAAGGGACAAAAATACTGCTCATATATGTAAAAACTATTACATAGTTCTAATTAAAACTGTAGTATATAGTGATGATTATGTCTGTAACAGGGTTGACAAAAGTAGTAATAAAATAAAAAATTATATAGCCTGAGATGGCCCAATACAATTTCTTGTCATTTTAAGTTGCCTTCATTTCATAGATATAATTTTATTTTATTTTTTTTTATTTTATTTTTTATTTTTTTAATTTTTCAAAGTTGAAAAGGCACCGATTTCATGGAATGACCCATATATATATATATATATATATATTTATGCCGTTCAGGAAATTATAGTATTTATAATATGATTGGTTGTATATATTGAATGAAAATCTGAATATATGGAATGAAAGTGTGAATATATGGAATGAAAGTCTGAATATATGGAATGAAAGTCTGAATATATTGAATGAAAGTCTGAATATATGGAATGAAAGTCTGAATATATGGAATGAAACTTATATTCAACTGCTATTCGACTGCTATGGGGCAGTCGTGGCCTAATGGATAGAGAGTCGGACTTGTAACCCAAAGGTCATGGGTTCGAATCTCAGGTCCGGCAGGGATTGTCGGTGAGGGGAGTGAATGTCCAGCGCTCTCCCCACCCTCAATACCACGACTGAGGTGAGACCCTTGAGCAAGGCACCGTACCCCCAACTGCTCCCCGGGCGCCGCAGCAATGGCTGCCCACTGCTCCGGGTGTGTGTTCACGGTGTGTGTGTTCACTGCTGTGTGTGTGCACTTGGATGGGTTAAATGCAGAGCACAAATTCCGAGTATGGGTCACCATACTTGGCCACATGTCACTTCACTTTCACTTTCACTTCACTTTCAATGAAAACTGACGTCATCAAAGCGCCATCTTGTGTTTTTAATTTGTGATTGTTCAGATGTTGAACTATGAGCGAGTCTGCGCGAAATCTAGTAGCAACAATTTTAAGTAATAACTAATTAAAATACATGCGTGTACGGGCCAAAATGCTGGCACCCGGGCTCAATACGCTTCTAAGGATGAAGAAATCTGTTCGCTATTTAATCGCGGTACATTTAAAGTGGTAAACCTCACAGGCCAGCAAGTTCCTGCTTGTCCGGCAACAGAAAGAAACATGCCTTCCACCTCGACCTCACATGGACCACCCACAGCATCTCCTATCTACAATCTTCAGCCATTCACTCAAAAGGGTCCTAGACAGAAGAAGTAAGAATTGAACTGAATGCATTTGAATTGCAGTTGGAAAGAGTTTTATTTCAATCAGTCACAGTAAAACTCATAAATATAAGTATTTGCAAACATATGTATAATATCCAGATTTACCAAGTTAATATGGATCTGGATTGGACGAACACTTCCATACGCATATGACCCTGTCCGACTCATTTTCACAGATCGGTTTGTTATTAGGCTATATCATCACAAATGAGACACGATGGAAATGTTGTTCATTTTCTTGTTTACTGTAACGCTTGTCTATACACAAGTTTTGTTACTGCCTGCGCTCACTGGAAGACTACATTATCCAGCATTGCTTGAGATCTACAGCAAACTATGGCAACTCAAATAGCTCAAAATACACAGCAGTTTTGGTGGTTCTAAATGGTATAATCATGTATAACAGGGGTGTCCAAACTCGGTACTGAAGGGCCGCCGTTCTGCGGAGTTTTAGTTCCAACTTGCCTCAACACACCTGCCTGAAAGTTTCTAGTATGCCTAATTAGACCTTGATTAGCTGGTTCAGGTGTGTTTAATTGGGGTTGGAGCTAAACCAAAGAATATACACTAACAAGAAGCGAAACTCAATAGAATGTTCCATTGCAACACCGGTGCCCAGCAGCAGCCCTGCATTTCCGCCATTTTGGGGTGAAAGCGATTCGGCAGTCCACTAGTTTCTATAGCAATATCACCTGCTTTGTTAAAAAAAAAAGTACAGGTCCTTCTAAAAAAATTAGCATATTGTGATAAAAGTTCATTATTTTCCATAATGTAATGATAAAATTAAACTTTCATATATTTTAGATTCATTGCACACCAACTGAAATATTTCAGGTCTTTTATTGTTTTAATACTGATGATTTTGGCATACAGCTCATGAAAACCCCAAATTCCTATCTCAAAAAATTAGCATATTTCATCCGACCAATAAAAGAAAAGTGTTTTTAATACAAAAAAAGTCAACCTTCAAATAATTATGTTCAGTTATGCACTCAATACTTGGTCGGGAATCCTTTTGCAGAAATGACTGCTTCAATGCGGCGTGGCATGGAGGCAATCAGCCTGTGGCACTGCTGAGGTGTTATGGAGGCCCAGGATGCTTCGATAGCGGCCTTAAGCTCATCCAGAGTGTTGGGTCTTGCATCTCTCAACTTTCTGTTCACAATATCCCACAGATTCTCTATGGGGTTCAGGTCAGGAGAGTTGGCAGGCCAATTGAGCACAGTAATACCATGGTCAGTAAACCATTTACCAGTGGTTTTGGCACTGTGAGCAGGTGCCAGGTCGTGCTGAAAAACGAAATCTTCATCTCCATAAAGCTTTTCAGCAGATGGAAGCATGAAGTGCTCCAAAATCTCCTGATAGCTAGCTGCATTGACCCTGCCCTTGATAAAACACAGTGGACCAACACCAGCAGCTGACATGGCACCCCAGACCATCACTGACTGTGGGAACTTGACACTGGACTTCAGGCATTTTGGCATTTCCTTCTCCCCAGTCTTCCTCCAGACTCTGGCACCTTGATTTCCGAATGACTTTGGACCACTGAGCAACAGTCCAGTGCTGCTTCTCTGTAGCCCAGGTCAGGCGCTTCTGCCGCTGTTTCTGGTTCAAAAGTGGCTTGACCTGGGGAATGCGGCACCTGTAGCCCATTTCCTGCACACGCCTGTGCACGGTGGCTCTGGATGTTTCTACTCCAGACTCAGTCCACTGCTTCCGCAGGTCCCCCAAGGTCTGGAATCGGTCCTTCTCCACAATCTTCCTCAGGGTCCGGTCACCTCTTCTTGTTGTGCAGCGTTTCTTGCCACACTTTTTCCTTCCCACAGACTTCCCACTGAGGTGCCTTGATACATCACTCTGGGAACAGCCTATTTGTTCAGAAATTTCTTTCTGTGTCTTACCCTCTCGCTTGAGGGTGTCAATGATGGCCTTCTGGACAGCAGTCAGGTCGGCAGTCTTACCCATGATTGCGGTTTTGAGTAATGAACCAGGCTGGGAGTTTTTAAAAGCCTCAGGAATCTTTTGCAGGTGTTTAGAGTTAATTAGTTGATTCAGATGATTAGGTTAATAGCTCGTTTAGAGAACCTTTTCATGATATGCTAATTTTTTGAGATAGGAATTTTGGGTTTTCATGAGCTGTATGCCAAAATCATCAGTATTAAAACAATAAAAGACCTGAAATATTTCAGTTGGTGTGCAATGAATCTAAAATATATGAAAGTTGAATTTTTATCATTACATTATGGAAAATAATGAACTTTATCACAATATGCAAGTTTTTTGAGAAGGACCTGTACATTAAAGCTAAAATCCAACCTGAATGATGACAACACAGAATAAAATACTAACGCTAATGATCATCAAATCTTTTTAACCGTTTATTTTACAGACTTTGTTTTTAAGTATTCCCCTTTTTTCACAAAACCGTTGTTCTCTAGAAACCCAGTCAGTTTGGGTTAAAATTATTTGAAGTTTATTAGCATTATAAACACTGAATTAATACCAACATATGAAAATTAAATTAAGTACATGCATCAGAAAAATTGGGAATGTTGGACAATAAATATATAACAGAATAAAACAGCTTGACAGTAAACTGTTTCTACAGTGTTGTCTTATATTAATGTCCGTTAAAGCAACACTATGTAAACATAAAAACACAGCCACTGTGTCAAAAGTGGCAATTTGGGGATAACAGACACACCAATGCATCATATTCTATAAGATCATTATGTTTGTAGTGTGATCCAGGGGATTAAAACATATTTCAGACGTAGTGGAGTAATTTACTATTACTATATTACTCCACTAGGTCTGCCTATATACGTTTTAATCCCTTGGATCACACTACAAACATGATGATCTTAACTTTATAGTAAATTAATAATTAATAAATAGTAAATATGAAAAGTTGCATAAAATGGAAATACTCTGGCTAACTACGTTACCTCAAATGTGTAATGGTTGGATTACACAACTGATAACATAAAACATATATAGGTTAAGACAATACAACATTTACTGTAGGTGTCATAAAATTTACTGAATTTGAGAAATTTTCTATTGCATTTCTGATTTGGCTGTGAGATTCGCCGATTTTGGGTGCGTAAGTGTAACGAAGCTGGACTCAGGCAGGGATCCAAGTGCAAAGCTTTTATTAAAGTGAGCGTAGTCGTACAGGCAGGGTCAATCAGGAGCAAACAGGAACAGCAAGGGACAGGCAGAATCGTGGTCAAGATACAGGCAGTAGATCAGGGCTGGGAGATATCATTTACAGAACAGTAGACAAGGCAAGGGTCAGGACAGGCAGCACAGCATCGTAGACGGTAGACAACAAGTTCAGTAACAAACAGGCAGACAGGAAAGTAATGCTCGGAATTGCACACAAGGTAAACAAGACTTCGCGATCAGGTGATGAGTGTGTGAGTCTTTTATAGTCCAGGTAATGTGTGGCAGCTGGGTGTGGTGATTAGTGTAGTAATTGGTGGAGTGAGTGCAGGTGATTGGCAGAGAGGATTATGGGGAATGTAGTCTGGGAAGTGACAGGACAGACGGTGACCATGACAGTAAGATGTGATGGATTCTATTGTCCAGTTGGCATTTTCACCCCAAAATGGCTGCCGCGCTACCGAACCGCCACCTCGTGGCTGTTACCAAAGAGTATAGAACCCAAGAGGCGACGCTTTGATACTTTTTGGGTAACAGCCACTAGATGGGGCTCCGGTAGCGCGGCCCCCATTATGGGGTGAAAATACTAACTGGACCATAGAATCCTTCACATCTTACGCACCCAAAATCGGCGAATTTCACTGCCAAATCAGAAGTGCAATAGAACAGTTTTTTTAATTAAGTCACCAGTAAATTGTATAGCTCCTACAGTAAATGTTGTATTGTCTTATGTATGTTTTATTTTACCAGTTGTGTAATCCAACCATTCAACCATCTGAGGTAACATAGTTAGCCTACTTTATTGAGTATTTCCATTTTATGCAACTTTACACATTTATTCATAGTAAATTAATAATTAATACATTTAAGATCATCATGTTTGCAACGAACAATATATTTCAGACCTAGTGGAGTAATAGAATTTAAATATACAAACCTGATTCCAAAAAAGTTGGG
Organism: Anabarilius grahami; assembly: GCA_003731715.1. NCBI lineage: Eukaryota > Metazoa > Chordata > Actinopteri > Cypriniformes > Xenocyprididae > Anabarilius > Anabarilius grahami. The sequence goes on along the minus strand of RJVU01048958.1, from coordinate 666,154 downwards.
ACACTGTACAAATTGTGAATAAAAACAGAATGCAATGATGTGGAAGTTTCAAATTTCAATATTTTATTCAGAATACAACATAAATGACATATCAAATGTTTTAACTGAGAAAATGTATCATTTTTAGGGAAAAATAAGTTGATTTTAAATTTCATGGCATCAACACATCTCAAAAAAGTTGGGACAAGGCCATGTTTACCACTGTGTGGCATCCCCTCTTCTTTTTATAACAGTCTGCAAACGTCTGGGGACTGAGGAGACAAGTTTAGGAATAGGAATTTTGTCCCATTCTTGTCTAATACAGGCTTCTAGTTGCTCAACTGTCTTAGGTCTTCTTTGTCGCATCTTCCTCTTTATGATGCGCCAAATGTTTTCTATGGGTGAAAGATCTGGACTGCAGGCTGCCCATTTCAGTACCCAGATCCTTCTTCTACGCAGCCATGATGTTGTAATTGATGCAGTATGTGGTCTGGCATTGTCATGTTAGAAAATGCAAGGTCTTCCCTGAAAGAGACGACGTCTGGATGGGAGCATAAGTTGTTCTAGAACTTGGATATACCTTTCAGCATTGATGGTGCCTTTCCAGATGTGTAAGCTGCCCATGCTACACGCACTCATGCAACCCCATACCATCAGAGATGCAGGCTCCTGAACTGAATGCTGATAACAACTTGGGTTGTCCTTGTCCTCTTTAGTCCAGATGACATGGCGTCCCAGTTTTCCAAAAATAACTTAAAATTTTGATTCGTCTGATCACAGAACAGTTTTCCACTTTGCCACAGTCCATTTTAAATGAGCCTTGGCCCAGAGAAAACGCCTGCGCTTCTGGATCATGTTTAGATATGGCTTCTTTTTTGACCTATAGAGTTTTAGCCGGCAACGGCGAATGGCACGGTGGATTGTGTTCACCGACAATGTTTTCTGGAAGTATTCCTGAGCCCATGTTGTGATTTCCATTACAGTAGCATTCCTGTATGTGATGCAGTGCCGTCTAAGGGCCCGAAGATCACGGGCATCCAGTATGGTTTTCCGGCCTTGACCCTTACGCACAGAGATTGTTCCAGATTCTCTGAATCTTTGGATGATATTATGCACTGTAGATGATGATAACTTCAAACTCTTTGCAATTTTTCTCTGAGAAACTCCTTTCTGATATTGCTCCACTATTTTTCGCCGCAGCATTGGGGGAATTGGTGATCCTCTGCCCATCTTGACTTCTGAGAGACACTGCCACTCTGAGAGGCTCTTTTTATACCCAATCATGTTGCCAATTGACCTAATAAGTTGCAAATTGGTCCTCCAGCTGTTCCTTATATGTACATTTAACTTTTTCGGCCTCTTATTGCTACCTGTCCCAACTTTTTTGGAATGTGTAGCTCTCATGAAATCCAAAATGAGACAATATTTGGCATGACATTTCAAAATGTCTCACTTTCAACATTTGATATGTTATCTATATTCTATTGTGAATAAAATATAAGTTTATGAGATTTGTAAATTATTGCATTCCTTTTTTATTCACAATTTGTACAGTGTCCCAACTTTTTTGGAATCGGGTTTGTATATATTGTACTTGTGTTTTATATTGTGTTTTAATGGATCACGCTACAAACATAATGATCTTATAATACATGATGCATTGCTGTGTCCTTTATCGCATAATTCCCACTTTTGGACACTTTTGCTTTAACGGACATTAGACAACACTGCAAAATCAAGCTGTTACATTCATATATTGTCCAACATTCCCAATTTTTTTTGATGCATAATTTAATTTCATATGTTGTATTAATTCAGTGTTTATAATGCTAATACTTGAACTTCAAAGAATTTTAACCCAAACTGACTGGGTTTCTAGAGAGCATAGGTTTTGTGAAAAAAGTTAAAAGGACTTAAACACAAAGTCTGTAAAAAAAACTGTTAAAAGGATTTGACGATCACTAGTGATAGTATTTTATTCTGTGTTGTCATCATTCAGGTTGGATTTTAGCTTTAATGTATGTTTTTTTTTTAACAAAGCAGCTGATATTGCCATAGAAACTAGAGGACTGACGACTGGCTTTCACCACGAAATGGCGGAAACGCAGGGCCGCTGCTGGGCGCTGGTGTTGCAATGGAACGTTCTATTAAGTATCGCTTCTTGTTAGTGTATTCACTAACACAAATAATACTTCCTGCTTCGCTACAGTTCAGACGCTCTTGCTTACAGCTCCGCGCTTTGCTCTATTGCTTTTATATTTTATCTCCTAATTTTAACTACAGCAAATCAGCACAGTGCTTAAACGACAAATCTTGGCACCAACAAACTTTTTAACTGGAAGAATTGCTACAAAAAAGGGGAATTTTTATCCAACCAGCCTCCCACTGACGGCAGCCATCAGCTTACATTGCGGAGAAGGGAAAACACAGCTGCCTACATCCAAAAGGATTAGAAATAATATGCCTTCTCTGGTTGAAGAATCTACCTGCTGCACAAACTGCCACAGACTTGTACAAAGGATTGCAGTTCTTGAAACAAAGTTACTTGCGGGACTACCAAACCAGACGGAACACACAACAGAGCTTCGTCATGGACATCCTCAACACACAGCCGGTGAGTCCCATGAATCCAATGCTCCTAAACAGGCCATGCTGAGTGTCGTAACTGATCAACATACTAATCGATGGCACAAACAGGGAGCAAGACCCAAAGGCACTCGAGACATCAGACTATCAGGAGTATCACATATTGCAGTAGCATCCTCTACCCCAAACACTGGTTCCCTACCACCACCAATACATCTGGAAAACAGATTTGAAGTGTTAATGAATGTGGGTGAGGAATCTCCATATGTGATGAATGTGGGTGAGGAATCCCCAAACATGATCGGACACAGATCAAATCAGACAGCAGCGAGCACCGATGCTAACTGCCACTCAAGGTCGAGCAGACAGCGGCACTCAGCTCTTAGAGCAGCCGAGCCCAGGACTCTGATAGTGGGTGACTCTATTATCAGAAACATTAGCAGCAGAGATACAACTACATGCTGCCTTCCACAAGCAACAGTTTCTGATGTAAACAGGGAACTTAAGAACATTCTGATGAAATATAAGACTGCAAATCGACTAATCATTCATGTGGGGAAGAATGATATTCAGAAGGAGCAGTCAGAACTCCTTAAAAGGGATTTCAATGAACTTTTTGAAATGCTTAGAAGACTAAAAGTTCAGTCATCCATCAGTGGACCACTCCCAGCAAGAGGAACAAATCAATTTACACGGTTGCTTGGGCTTAACACATGGCTGCAAAAAACCTGCAACTTAAAGGGACTGAATTTCATCGACAACTTCAATCTTTTCTGGAGTCAGAGACAAATGTTCACACATGATGGCCTGCACCCAAACAAATTGGGCTCAAGAGTGCTAAAGGACAATATCTACTTCTCCCTCCATCATCCTTCAGCAGTGTGTGCAAATCCACTTAATTTCAGCACCTAAATGGGCATGCGGTTGACACATCCCACAAGGACAATGATAACACCACGCAGCCACAACAACCACTGCTCACGGACACAATCCTGACTGAGCCCTGCCCACAGAGCTCACCGATAGACAGTGACGTGTTAGAACTGCTCCAAGATTCAGCACCCAAGGACGACTTTTGGGAAAACAGCCAGGGAAGCCAGCACAACATCTTACAGCCTCCTGTAACACCAGAGCAACAGCCCCTCTCACCGGACACGTTATCCCTCTCTCCAGCATCCCCTCTTCTGTGCTTCTCAGAGAAAATGGAGGAACTGGTGTATGCTGGAACCAAACTCTCCCACTCTTTTGCTGCGAGCCCCCAGATATTAACAAAAAAGCGAGCCCCGAAACCACCAAAGCCTGTGGGCCTAGCTCGGCCTCCCCCTCCTCCTGCGAGAGCTCTTCGGCCCCTGCCACAACGCCAGGGCCCACATCCTCCTCCATCTGTTCTAGGTGAACCACAAACAACCGACAACAGCTCTCAGTGATGTGTGTTGGGTCCCCGCTATGATAACAGTGACTTTGTCAAATGTTTACAGAACAAGCGGGAACCCAGTGTGCCTGTTGCTTTCTCTATTTCTGTTTTATTACGTGATAGAAAGCCTAAGGCCTTCTTAAACTGTTTGGCAAACTCATTTAATCTAATGCCTATTACATGTCAAACTAAGATTACTGCAGAGACAGAAAGTAAGACTGTTAAGTTAGCACTTTTAAACATCCGCTCACTTAAAAATAAATCACTTCTAGTCAACGACTTAATAACCACAAACAACCTAGATTTTATGCTTCTAAATCAGGGATGGGCAACTTCGGTCCTGAAGGGCCACTGTCCTTCATGGTTTAGCTCCAACCATGATTAAACTCACCTGCCTGTAGCTTTCTAGTAATCCTAAGACATTGTTTAGCTTGTTCAGGTGTGTTTGATTAGGGTTGGAGCTAAACTCTGCAGGACAGTGGCCCTCCAGGACCGAAGTTGCCCATGCCTGTTCTAAATGAAACATGGCTTGAAGACAGTTGCAGTTCAACAATCTTGAATGAAACAGCCCCTCCTAACTTTACTTTTATGAGTGTCTGCAGAGCTGTTAGGAGAGGTGGAGGTGTAGCTGCTCTATTTAAAGATGTCTATCAATGCAAGCAAGTGTCATTTGGTGATTACCTGTCATTCGAATATTTGGGTATTGTGTTAAAAGGTGCTCCTCGCATTCTACTTATAGTTATTTACAGGCCTCCAAAATACTCTCCAGCCTTTGTGGAGGACTTTACAGAACTGTTATCAGCAATTTCCTCAGAGTTTGACTGTTTTGCTATTACTAGGGACTTTAACATCCACATAGAAAATGCAGAATCCAATATGGCAAAATAAATCCTAACAGTTTTGAATACTTTTGATCTGACTCAGCATGTACATGGACCCACACACAATTGTGGACACACTCTAGATTTAATTATCAGTAAGGGTCTAAACATTTCATCCATTGTCATTAAGGATATAGCACTATCTGATCATTTCTGTATTTTCTTTGATATATTGATCTCTCCTAATGTTGAAGCTAGATCTATCTTGGTCAAAAAGCGATGCTTAAATGAGAATACTAGTGTACTGTTTATGAAGGCCATATCTTTAACACCAAGCATATCTGCAGACTCTGTTGATTTTCTCCTTGATTCTTTTAACTCAAAAGTACAGAATGTTATTGATAACATTGCTCCTGTGAAAGTCAGGAAGAAGAGTGGCAGACAAAAAGCACCGTGGAGAAACTCAACAGCAGTGCAAAATATGAAAAGACAATGCAGAAAAGCTGAGCGCATGTGGCGAAAGACAAAACTTGAAATCCACTATAACATCTATAAAGATAACCTTAATGCTTTTAAATGTGGAACTAGGCAAAGCTAGACAGACCTTCTTCTCAAATATTATAAACAAAAACTTAAACAACACCCGCACTCTTTTTGCTACTGTAGAGAGACTAACAAACCCCCCAAGTCAGATTCCCAGTGAAATGCTCTCAGACAGCAAATGCTGTGAGTTTGCTTCCTTCTTCTCTGAGAAAACTAATAATATCAGAAAGGCAATCAGCACATCCTTGAGCTGCACTGGGGTAAAACAGATCAGATCACAACCTCAGAAAGTAGCTATTATGTCTGTTTTCGAAGCAATTAATGGTAACCTTTTGGAAGAAACAGTACAGCACCTTAAAACATCAACCTGCGCCCTTGACACACTTCCCACATCTTTTTTCAAAAGCGTGTTTAACTGTTTAGAAGCAGATCTTCTAGAAGTGGTAAACGCCTCACTTCTCTCTGGGACTTTTCTAAAATCCCTGAAAACTGCAGTTATTAAGCCCTTCCTGAAAAAGAGCAATCTGGATAACACCATATTGAGCAACTACAGACCAATCTCAAATCTTCCTTTCATAGGCAAGATCATTGAAAAAGTTCTTTTCAATCAGCTGAACAAATTCTTAAGCTTGAATGGATACTTTGACAACTTTCAATCTGGTTTCCGACCGCATCACAGCACAGAGACAGGGCTCATAAAGATAATAAATGATATTCGCCTAAACACAGATTCAGGTAAATTATCAGTGCTGGTTCTTCTCGATCTCAGTGCTGCGTTTGACACTGTTGATCACAACATACTTCTTGACAGGCTGGAAAACTGGGTTGGGCTTTCTGGGATGGTCCTTAAATGGTTCAGGTCATACTTAGAAGGGAGAGGTTATTATGTGAGTATCGGTGAGCATAAGTCTGAGTGGATATCCATGACATGCGGAGTCCCTCAAGGTTCAATACTTGCACCTCTCCTGTTCAACCTATATATGCTGCCACTGAGCCAAATAATGAGAAAAAAACTAATTGCATATCACAGCTATGCAGATGACACCCAGATTTACCTAGCCCTATCACCTAACGACTACAGCCCCATTGACTCCCTGTGCCAATGCATTGATGAAATTAAAAATTGGATGTGCCTAAACTACCTTCAGTTAAACAAAGACAAAACTGAAGTCATTGCGTTTAGAAACAAAGATGAAGTTCTCAAAATGAACGCATACCTTCAATCTAGGGGTCAAACAACTAAAAATCAAGTCAGGAATCTTGGTGTGATTTTGGAGTCAGACCTGAGTTTCAGTAGCCATGTAAAGACAGTAACTAAATCAGCATATTATCATCTCAAAAACATTGCTAGAATTAGATGCTTTGTCTCCAGTCAAGACTTAGAGAAACTTGTTCATGCTTTCATCACCAGCAGGGTGGATTATTGTAATGGGCTCCTCACTGGTCTTCCCAAAAAGACCATAAGACAGCTGCAGCTCGTACAGAATGCTGCTGCCAGGATTCTGAGCAGAACCAGAAAACATGAACACATCACACCAGTCCTCGGGTCCTTGCACTGGCTTCCAGTTGCATTTAGAATTGATTTTAAAGTACTGCTACTTGTTTATATATCACTTAATGGCCTAGGACCTCAATACATTGCAGATATGCTCATAGAACATAAACCTAACAGATCACTCAGATCATCAGGATCAAGTCACTTAGAAATACCAAGGGTTCACTCAAAGCAGGGAGAGTCTGCTTTTAGCTGTTATGCCAGCCGCAGCTGGAACCAGCTTCCAGAAGAGATCAGGTGTGCTCCAACAGTAGCCACATACAAATCAAGACTCAAAACACATCTTTTTACCTATGCATTTGCTGATTGAGCACTGTGCTATGTCCGAACTGTTTATACTTTATTTTATACACACTATCTTTTTATTCTTTCAACTCTATTTATTTCATTTTTAATGCATTTTATATATTTTATGTATCTCTTTTATTTTCTGACTTTTAATGCATTTTATATCTTGCTGTCTGGTTGAAAGAGCTGGGAGAATTAGGAAGTAAGTTTTTTCTTCTTTTTTTTTGTTATCCCTGGATGCAGCTCTGTGACAAATATTTATTTATTTTTTAATTTATTTTTAGTTATCCCTGGATGCAGCTCTGTATAGAGTTAGTCCAGGAAGATTTGTCTGCAGAGTTAGTCCAGGAACATTTGTCTGTAAGGGTAATGTTTAAACGCACAGATACCTGACAAATATTTTTATTTTTTTAGAGTTATCCCTGGATGCAGCTCTGTATAGAGTCAGTCCAGGAAGATTTGTCTGCAGAGTTAGTCCAGGAAGATTTGTCTGTAAGGGTAATGTTTAGACGCACAGCTACCTGACAAATATTTTAAGTTATCCCTGGATGCAGCTCTGTTTAGAGTTAGTCCAGGAAGATTTGTCTGTAAGGGTAATGTTTAAACGCACAGCTACCAGACAAATATTTTTAGTTATCCCTGGATGCAGCTCTGTTTAGAGTTAGTCCAGGAAGATTTGTCTGTAAGGGTAATGTTTAAACTCACAGCTACCTGACAAATAAAAACAGTTATCCCTCTGCGTGAGGAAGATTCATTTAGATCCGCCCTGATGGATAGATCCGTTTAGATCCGCTCTGACGGACAACAAAAAACTCCCTGAAATTTCCTAATACTTCCATCTAGATAGCGAAATTCTCTGTTTTTACTGTTATATCCATTTCTTATGTGTTCCATTATTATTATGTATTTGGTTCTTCTTTATGTAAAGCACTTTGAATTACCATTGTGTATGAAATGTGCTATACAAATAAAATTGCCTTGCCTTGCCTATTCTTTGCTGTTACCCAAAAAGTATCAGGGTTTCACCTCTTGGGTTCTATACTCTTTGGCTAAACTCTGAAGGACAGTGCCCCCCCAGGGCCGAATTTGGACACCCCTGTTGTATAAAGTTGGAAAGTAATAGTAATGTTTAAGTAAAGTTTAAGTAATATTTTGTGTGCTTTATTAGGCAATTTTAAAGTAATAATAATCTATTTTGCTATTTCAATACACTGTTAATTAGCCTACAATAACAACTAGCTGAAAAACACTTGACTTCAGATTTGACTTGGACCCTAAAAAGACTTGACTTGGACCTTAACGATTTGAGATTTGACTTGGACCACAGGGAATTGTGAACATGTATGATATATACATCCACGTGTGTATTCTGGCTATGCCAATATCCAGAACCAAAAATACACCAAGTACTCCTCCCACACGCAAACTGTTTTCAAAACACTCCAAAAAAAAAATTTTAATGGCTGCCAGGAGCCCTTTTATAGAGTTAGGCTCCTCCCACTTCTGTAACATCATGGGGAGGTGAATGAAAATTTTAAAGCAAGATAAAAGTATACAAATACACAAAACGGTATTAAAATGCAACATATGCATCACACTATTGGTTTAAAGGGGCATGAAACCCCCCTGTTTTACCCTGGTCGTTCACACCTCAAAGCTCAAAAAAGTCTATTAAAATGGGTGTGTAAAGCTCTGGAAAAGTGGGAGTGAAGAGGGGGTGAAGAGGGGGTGAAGAGGGGAACACAGACATAGAACACACTCATTATACAGAATAATGAATATTGATATATGAGCACGGAGAAAATAACAACAAACTCCCAAGCACAAGGGAGAAATGCGAAAAAATATTTAATAGGGCTAATAATAGACTACTTTGATTACGTTTACGAGCACTGCAGTCTCAAAATCAGTCTTTTGTCTATAAGAATAACCTTGTCGTCGCGTTCAGATAGGCCACACCACTGTATCAGTGTCCAGTTTGCAGATATAATTCATTTGAAGAAGACTTGATGAAATATGCGTGCATAACTACACCGTGCTGGTTAATATTTGGTGCAGGGGAATGTGTGAAATAAAAACTTTAAACACGGATACTTTATTCTGTATATGAGCTATCCACGTGACTAGTGTTGTTAAACACAACACGAAGCTCCGCGCTGAAACCGATCATATGTTCGCTCCGGGTGTATATCATAACAATCGTATTTTTCATGTGTTAGTATTCAAACTCCAGTTCTGACCACACCGCGGGCAAAATACAAAACAAAACATACACACGGCTTGCATGTTTGAACGCAGCTAGAGCTGGCAGAGGTGAATGAACAGCACTTTTGTGACATTTGAATTCTTCGCTGTAATGCGATCTCACGCGAACATATTTTCCATTTGTGCTGGTAGATCACAGCAAAACAATCCACATGCACCCAAAATTCTGCTCTGGTCGCGTCGCAGGAAAACACATTTTTGCTGTTGTAGCACTGAGGAAACTAACACCAACAATATCTCTGAATGACAAGAGACCGAGGCTAGAGAAGTGATACTTCCTCATGCATAATACCGCAATTATAATCTTATGCATACTACAGCACAGTGATTGGATTGAATGAGCTTTAAGTCATGAAAAAAATTCAGAAAATATTGACGTCAGCATGTTCGACCAGCCCATACTTGGAGCCAACCAGCACTCCGGATCTTGCCTGTGGTACACGATGACGTCAGATTTTGTGACGTTGCTCCGACTTTGCTTTTCAAACCGGAAGACAGAAATCGCTCTGAAAAATAATTTTAACTTTTAAATAAAATTAATGAGTACCTTTAGTGTTTTCAATGATGTGCAGCCTATACATATCTGTTCACAGCTCAAAAAATGTGTTCTGGGGTTTCATGACCCTTTAAAAGTGATTCACAAACAAAAATGCAGAAATTCTAGTTTTCTTGATTTTCCCCCTGTGATATCACTGAAAATTAAAGAGCCCTTCCTACTCATAGTCATAATAAATACATAGACAACTCATTGGCTTCCTTGGACTGTTGCTGCGATACATCAACAAGTCCGCCATATTGCTCTGGGCAAAACTGCTCAATAAACACATGCAAGTAAAAGGGGAGCTGTGGCTTTTCTGGACAGAAAGCGCAATAAAGTTTACATTTCTCAACTGATTTCAGTGGTGTATGATCTGCGTGGAGTACGTAAAAAGTTCTGTCTCCAATTACTCGCTAGTTAGAAGTTGAAAATTATTTTTTTTTTTNTACTCGCTAGTTAGAAGTTGAAAATTATTATTATTATTTTTTTTATTTTTTTTATTGAACAACATCAATATACAAACTCAAGTAGGGAACAGCAACATGCATATGAAAATATACACAAATGACAAGTAATTAAATCTCCATTTGTATATCTGTGCATATAGATCTATGCTTAGATAGGTTCATGTGTACAAAATAAACAACAGCATGTTAAACAAAAGCACAATCTTCAAACCTTTAAAGGGGTGATGAACTGAGAAATCAAATTTTCCTTGAGCTTTTGACATATAAGAGGTCATCATACTTTAAGAATATTCTGTAAGTTTGAGAGCTGAAAACTTTCTTGTTTGTCCAATAAAAGCTTTAGTTGACACCAGACCCAGCAAACGACAGAATTTTTAAAGTCGGGATCTATGACGTTAAACGGCAGCAAGCACCACCTCCGCAGAAGATGATCAACGGCTACTTCATCACTGCCTGTTTAGCCCCGCCCACCGATTCACGCATGACATGCAATAGAATAGTAGCCTAAGTAACATAGGCCTACTTGGTGCTAAACCGGATCAAGCTACCAAGCAATAAACATGCCATTGAGGATCACAAAATATTGTGCAGTGCCTGGACTCGACAGTAATGTAACATGTAAGTAACTGTGTTAATTCTAATGCCTGATCTGACATATGATTCATGTACAGTCAGAAGTTCTTTGTCTGTGTGTCAGTAAATCAAACCATTGCGTTGTTTCTCTTAGTAGGATGGAAATAATCTGCTATTTAACGGTGTTTAAATTATGTAAAGAAAGCAATCAAAGAAAGCACCCTTTGTAATCGTTGGAGCAGCGCGCGCTAAAGCTGTCCATCAAACAGCGCGAGTTTATCAGTGACTGATGCGGAAAACTCCCGTTTTATTCAATGAATCACTTAGTTATATCGCGTTTGCACTGTTAGAAATTGAGTTACAATGACGAGATCATTGCTTTCATGCGCTCAACAACATGTGATCGGCTACACAGTGTTCATCTCTGCAACCTTTCATGTCACGATCTAATTATAATGCCATAGATCTAAATGTAATGCAACAGGAGCTGTAATAGTAAAAACGAGCTAAAAGAGAGAGTAATGCTGCGTTCACGCCACCTTGTACCGTAATCTTGAGATGACAACACATGATGTTATATTTGGAGCTGTTCACATCCTTGGACTGGGATGTTTATGAGTTTCCATGGCACCACTATCAACGCCTATGAGTCTACAGCGGTCAAGCGGTACAGCGGCCACGTGGTACATCTGCGAGCCTACAAAATCTTAAAAGGAAAGAGACTCATACAAGACTTTATTCAATTCACCAAGGGATTGATTATCTTTGGATTATGGCCCGTTTCCG
>RJVU01048958.1:627177-654271 GCA_003731715.1 Anabarilius grahami | reverse complement strand
AAAAAAAAAAAAAAAAAAAACGGCACAAAAAAAAAAAGAAAAAGAGTAATTGCGACTTTTTATCTCAGAATTCTGACTTTTAACTCGCAATTGCGAGTTTATATCTCACAATTGCGAGTAATAAAGTCAGAATTCTGATATATAAAGTCGCAATTGCGCGATATAAAGTCAGAATTCTGAGATATAAAGTCGCAATTACGCGATAAAAAGTCTGATTTCTGAGATATAAAGTCGCAATTGCACGATATAAAGTCAGAATTCTGAGATATAAAGTCGCAATTGCTCGATAAAAAGTCACAATTCTGAGATATAAAGTCGCAATTGACCCTTCGCAAAGACCCGCCCCCCTTAGTTACTGTTGCTTTGTCCGACAAGCCGTGGTGCTGTCACACCACACGCAGTGAAAAATACATCGCGGAGCGAAGAGGATACATGACAACATGTCGACAGACAAGACAAAGCAGGTTACTTATAATATTAAACAAAGTCCCAGCTTTCAAACTGTGTAGTTATTAAAGAAATTCAAACAATAAAAACCGTTTTCTGGCTCTTTAAAGAAATTCAAACAATAAAAACCGTTTTCTGGCTCTTTAATGTGCCGTGACCATGATCGTGACAGATTGCTGTAGCGCTTCAGCTCGAGGCTCGTAAACCGATCATCTCTTCCTACTAGTTCATTTATAACATCAAATAAACATGAATGAACATGAGAATGAATGTTGTTTCAAACGCGGAAAGACGTCAATATACACAATTTTTCAAGTTTAACTCCACCGAGGTTAATCTTCTAACTACTGGATGCTTTGTCGGACAAAATGGCGGATGCGGCGTTCTGATTGGTTAGATCGCTTGCCAATCAAACTGTCACGGAATGAAGGGAGGATGCAGGTGCAAGTTAATTTCTTTAATAGAGCTTCACACACAGGGTAAACAGTCACAAACACACTAAACAGGTAACAGTCAGCAGGAGAGTGGTAACACAGGGACTTCGATGGGCGGTGCAGATCCGTGGTGCGTGGTGAATGGAGAGCAGAGTCCGTGAATGATATCCAGAGAGAGTAATCCAAAGGGAACACGAGAATCAGGAAACAGCGACAAGAAGTCCAATCCAGGAACACACAAACACGAGCAACAAGGAACACAAACACCTAGACTCCATACAACGATCTGACAAACAAGAGACGAAAGACAATGCGTTAAATAGGCAGATGGTAAGTGCCAACAGCTGCCGCTGATCAACAATCAGCGGCGACGCCCACACAAAACAATCAGGTGACACACCCACACCATCACACAGACACCAGAATGAGACAGCGGATTCATGAACCGTGACACAAACTCCCGGCGAAGGGTCAATTGCGCGATATAAAGTCAGAATTCTGAGATATAAAGTCGCAATTGCGCGATAAAAAGTCAGAATTCTGAGATATAAAGTCACAATTGCGCGATAAAATTCAGAATTCTGAGATATAAAGTCGCAATTGCGTGATAAAAAGTCAGCTTTTACTGCCATCTAGTGGGCTTAATACTAAAACACCTATCATGTTTCATCAACTTTGTAACTTTGCAACTCAAGTCTGGTGGCTTCATAAAAGGGGGCTGTGGCAAGGGGGGCGTGGTTCAGCGAAGTCTGCAGCGGGAGAGAGAGACAGGAGACGCACGGTGAGTGAGTGGATTAAGCGGAAATAACGAACACCTGTCTCTTGTTTCAGTAATTGCCGTGGAGAGAGTATAAAACGCCAGGAGAAGCAGGAGCGAGGGAGAGAGAGAGGGACTACTGGCTGACAAGTGCTTGCTGTCTGGAGCTCATCTGGAGTGAATCTTGGGATACTTTAAGGACCGTTTTTGTGCCTGTCTGCACCCCTTGTTTTTGTTTGTGATTTATAAATTCTAATAAATACAGTCAGTAGTCCAGCCGACCCTGTCCGCTTCCTTCCTTCCAACATCGAACTTTGTTACAGGGGCATTCAAGGGTAGAATCATGCAATTCTGCAAATTACAGTCAAGGTATTTGGGGAATAAAAGTTGTTTTTAACAGAATACACTAATGAATTTGACACAATAATAACAATATAAACTGGACATTCACTCGCCTCACCGACAATCCCTGCCGGACCTGAGACTCGAACCCATGACCTTTGGGTTACAAGTGCTCTCAATACCACGACTGAGGTGAGACCCTTGAGCAAGGCACCGTACCCCCAACTGCTCCCCGGGTGCCGCAGCAATGGCTGCCCACTGCTCCGGGTGTATGTTCACGGTGTGTGTGTTCACTGCTGTGTGTGTGCACTTGGATGGGTTAAATGCAGAGCATAAATTCCGAGTATGGGTCACCATACTTGGCCACATGTCACTTCACTTTCACTTTTTCACTTTCACTATCATTGTGAATATATGTTATACAGTTATACAGATAGAGACACTGACCGTCAGAATTTTGAGATAAAAACTCGCAATTCTGACTTTTTTCTCACAATTGCGAGTTAATATCTCAGAATTGTGACTTTCTCGCAATTGCGAGAAAAAAAGTCAGAATTGTGAGAAAAAAGTCAGAATACTGACTTTATATCACGCAATTGCAACTTTATATCTCAGAATTTCGACTTTATAACTCGCAATTGCGACTTTATATCTCATAATTCTGATTTTATATCACGCAATTGTGAGATATAAACTCGCAATTGCGAGTTAAAAAGTCAGAATTCTGAGACAAAAAGTCGCGATTATTCTTTTTATTTTTTTATTTAGTGGCGGAAACGGGCTTCCATATTGGATAAATGTTTTATGGATGCTAAATAATTTTTACATTCATTTTTAAACAAGTTAAAGAGTGTTTACTGTTATTCCATTTGCTTTTAAGTATATTAAATTTACCCATAGTAATAATAACATTTAACATCAATGATATCTTTTTTGAGGGACCATCTACATCAGGGATGGGCAACTTCGGTCCTGAAGGGCCACTGTCCTGCATGGTTTAGCTCCAACCATGATTAAACTCACCTGCCTGTAGCTTTCTAGTAATCCTAAGACGTTGATTAGCTTGTTCAGGTGTGTTTGATTAGGGTTGGAGCTAAACTCTGCAGGACAGTGGCCCTCCAGGACCGAAGTTGCCCATGCCTGATCTACATAAATCAAAACCTGAAATAAATTTAGTGAAGGAATTTCAGTACCAACATTTAGCCATCTGTAAAGATTCTGCCAGAACCGCAATGTGTTTCAGGCTCTTCTGAGCAGAATCCACAAAAATATACTTCAAAACGGAATCTTTTCCGTAAAGTTTCAGCAGCAGGATAAACATTATTGATGATTCTAAACTGTATATCCTTCATTTTAGGTACAATTGGCCATTTAAGATAATAACAGTACTTGTTTCTAAATGTTTCGTTATCAAAAATATAAACTTTTGCTGGTGTGTTGAAATCGTAGAATAATTTATATTTAAGTACATTCCCTATTACTTTGTTATTACACTTTTTATCCCCAATGTACACTTCTCCAATCTTCAATTTAAAAAATACATTTGAATATGTAAGGGAGTTTTGTATTAGCTGTTTTAATGAGAGAGGGATTGCTCTACACACACTACTGAATTCTCTAAAAGAACATTTTATCGCAAATTTCGACATAAATGAATTATATTGAATAAACTGACCAGCTTCATCTATCAAATCAACCACATATAAAACTTTTTTTCTTACCACTCTTGTTTGAATAATGTCTTCCTATTTATTGTGATGGTCCTATTATTCCACAGGGTGGAACCATGTGGTGTGAAGTTGTGGTTTAATATCATTTTCCAGTATTGCAATATCTGCTTGTGGAAATTTGAAAGCTTAAAGGATTAGTTCACTTTCAAATTAAAATTTCCTGATAATTTACTCACCCCCATGTCATCCAAGATGTCCATGTTCTTCTCTCTTCAGTCGAAAAGAAATTAAGGTTTTTGATGAAAACATTCCAGGATTTTTCTCCATATAGTGAACTTCAATGGCCTCCAAACGGTTGAAGGTCAAAATTGGAGTCATAAGAAAGGTCAGATAGGAGTCATAAGGAATTGTGAAAACTCACGCTTGTCAAGCATAGATTTGGTTTATTTTTATTGGTTAATAATTCTGGAGACTAATATAATATAATTTAATGTACATGAAATGTGCACATCATTTTGAATTGCGTGCTTTTTCTGTCTTCAACACCGTCATCTCATGAGGCTTTTTCTCTTGAATCACGTTACAGGATGTCACAGGACAATTTCAAATGAATGTGAAGATAATTTGAAGCAAATAATTTCTATAGCTAGGGCCTACGTTGCCTCCAAATTATGCTTGCAGTTTAACACACAAACGTTTGTTATATTGTTCATAACACAACAATAAATGACTTTATAGAAATGTTATATTATAGTAAAAAAGTCAAAATTGTCTCTTCATTTAAATTGACAGCATTATATTTAATTGTGTCTGGCAAAATGTATTTTAATGGGGTTTAAAAAATGTTGAAAATTTAATTATCTATGAGCATTTCACAGAACTGTCAATACACCATAGTTATACAAATGTACTATACATTTATTTCCATTCAAGTGGTTTGAAACGGATAAAAAAAAGGATTGGGCTTAAAAGATTCCTTATCCTGTGGATCCCTCTAGTGTACAACATTAATAGCAAAGCTTGGACCCCTAATTATAAGACAATCCCAAAAAGGATTAGTCCACTTTCAAATAAAATGTTCCTGATAATTTACTCACCCGCATGCAATGTTTCCCACAGATATACTTACAAATACTTGTGGTGGTAGCCGGGTGGAAAAACCTCCTGTTACCCACGGCACAAAAAAAATACTACATGTGACAAGCAACAAATAATGTGTGACTTAAAAAAAAAAAAATGAAATTAATTTTGATACAGATTATGCTGTGGTTTGGGGGGGATATGTAGTAGGCTACTTTTTTTATCCATTTACCGCAAAATTCCTCAACTACACCATTTGTATGCATATGAAATATTACATTTTTATGAAAATAACACTTGATGATGATAATGATAATCAAAATTAAATAGGAGTTGTTTCTGGATATTGATCTAGATTTTAGAGGCAGAATTCTGTCATCTGCTGGTTAGAGAAATCTGTAGGAAATACATTTTTAGTGTAATTACCATATACATCCAGCAGAGGACCCATACATTTTTCTGGATGTGGCCAACTGCTCTTATAAATGCAATATGGAACAAACATGATCGCGTGCGGTACGCACCAGGTCTTTGTCTGTGAAATATCCACCACGTCTCTGAGGGTCTTTGCAGCACGTGGAATTGTCAGTGGGAGTAAACAGTTCTCGCGCACACTGAACGAGCAGGTACGAAACGCATAGAGCGAAGGGAGATTTTCCAATAGTTAGGGGCCGTTCACATGTCGCGTCTTTTGCGCGCTCACGTTCGTTATTTTAAATGTAGATGCGGGACGAACGCGCTCAAATAGAGATTGAAAGTTCTGCCAAGATGGACGAACAGCTGATCATACCTGTACAGGGTGGGTTTTTTATTTCTCATCTCCATAAGTAGTAGTATAATCTAGTAATAGAGAAAATACAAGGTCTGGAAATCCATTTATCCTTTGCTGAAACTTATTCGTCTTCATGGAGAACGCGGCTCATGGTTGCTTAGCAACGAGCATTTTTGAAAAGAGGAGAAAGTGGCTTGGCTGTCGTTTTCAGACGCAAGATGTGAACGGCCTCTAAATCGAACGTGGATGGTTTCATTATCTCGGGCTGATAAAAAAGTATAAGGGAATAAAAACAATAAAAGCCAAAATGTGCCACCAAATATACTTGGGCGGCCCGCCCAGGTAAAGTCTATGTGTGGGAAGCACTGCCATGTCATCCAAGATGTTCATGTCTTTCTTTCGTCAGTCGAAAAGAAATTAAGGTTTTTGATTAAAACATTCCAGGATTATTCTCCTTATAGTGGACTTCAATGGCCTCCAAACAGTTGAAGGTAAAAATTACAGTTTCAGTGCAGCTTCAAAGGGCTTGAAACGATACCAGACGAGGAATAAGGGTCTTATCTAGCGAAACGATTTTGGAATTTTGGATTTTGAGGAACAGTGCCCTCAATTATTTCAGTGATAGTTATAGTTCTATCACAGACGAGCTGCTCATCTTTTGATATTGATTTAACCTCCTTTAATGACTGAAAAAAAGAAAGGCTGAATTCTTGCACTAATTGGATTTATAAAGTTGTAAATAAAAGTTACTACAAAAATAGGCAATTTCCTTAGAGTTAGCTGTCAAAATTCCATTAATTTGCAGTGAATCAATAGTAAGATTTCTAGAGTTGTGTGTTTTCCATTCTAAAAAAATACATAGAGCTTCTAGCCATTTCCTCCTTGATAAAGCTTCAAATCAATTGAACCAATTGCTTCGCAAAATGATGCACTGTTTCGAATCGTTCGAAACCATTTCGCTGGTGACACATGCTGGTCAAACAGTGTAAATGCAACAAAAACATCTCGGTTACGTATGTAACCTTAGTTCCCTGAGTAGGGAATGAGACGCTACGTCGGAACGCTGTCGGAACGCCTCTGCGTGATTGCGTCATGAAGCACGTATGAAATCAGTCCAATGGAGTGACGGAACATCATAGGTGGTAAACGTCACTGACCAGGAAATTATAAAGCCTACCCTGGAACATATACATTTAGCTTCTGATATACCTGAAGCAAGTCACTCACGGGCACGCCAGGAGAATGGCAGGGCGACGCAGTATCTCGTTCCCTAGTCAGGGAACTAAGGTTACATACGTAACCGAGAGGTTCCTTTTCATGGGAACTTGAGCTGCGTCGAAACACTGTGGGAACGCTAATACCCACGTTGCCATATGAGCAAGTGACCGTCCGTGTAAAATCATTGGACACACTGAGATGATAACATCTGCACCCTTGGAGTGGAGCTGAGGTCATGCATCTAAAGCCCTCACAGGGCAGAGCAAATTCAGTTTCTCCTGGTCTGACGTCCGGAAGGGAGGAGGACAAAAGCCTTGCAGTACGATAAGTCTTACATTATTAGTAGGAACCTTTGGAACATAACCCAGCCTAGGGTGAAGAAAAGCCTTTACCATACCAGGGCCAAATTCCAAGCACGAGGGAGATACCGAGAGGGCTTGAATGTCTACAATCCTCTTGAAAGACGAAATAGCGAGCAAAAAGACTTTAAAGCGAGAAACTTCTCAAAAACTTCCTCAATAGGCTCAAAGGGAGCCATAGAAAGGCCTTGTAAAACAACAGCCAAATCCCAGGCTGGCACCCTCGTGCGAACTACGGGTCTAAGTTTCAAAATGCAAAAAAGGAAACAAGTAATAAGAGGGTGTCTCCCCAAAGATACACCACCCAAAGGAGCGTGGTAAGCAGCTGAAGGCCACCACGTACACCTTTATTGTGGAGGGGGATAACCCTGCAGAAAATCTTTCCTGCAGGAACTTCAGCACTGCACCCACCAGGCAGTTAACTGGGTCCCACTGGTGATTTCCACACCATGAAGTGAATAATCTCCACTTCAGTTCTTCAAAGTCTTTGTTGGCGTGGACCTAAAATTGGACGCAACCACCCATCCTTTTTTGGGACAATGAAGTACCGGCTGTAAAACCCTGACACCCTGAGGGGACCACCCTCAGAATCCTGACGCTTTTCTTGGTGTCAGTATTTCTTCTACAAATTCTTCTTAGCGACAATGACGGTCCTCAGATCTGCCTTGCCCTTCGAGGACTTTGACTGTGAGCATTGCCCCGCCTCCCAGTTTTTGTGAGGGGGAGCACGGGTAGCAATGCTCTGCTTCTGTTGCGCCTGATGTGAGGAGCTCGTACTCGGTTTGGGCTGCTCCCGCCCAGCAGCTGCAGAGACCTGGGTTCGGCGAGAGAAAAAGTGCTGCCGCCTGTTTTTTTGATTCTTGAAACTTCTTGGTAACCGTTGTTATAGCATCACCGAAGAGGCCAGAGGGATTAAGCGGAGCATCCAACAGAAAGGTTTTCTCACAATCTTTTATTTCGGTGAGATTAAGCCACAGATGTCTCTCCCTGGAGCGCTAAATCAGCTGACTGGCACAGTTCATGAATAACATCTCCCCCCACCTCCTCGCTATCACCCAGGTCTTTAAGCAGGTCGGCTTGGTATGCTTGCAAAATTGACATATTATGCAAGCATGCCGCTACCTGACCCGCTGCCGAGAACGCTTTGCCCACCGAAGCCGATGTTGCTCTTAATGGCTTGGTGGGTAATGTTGGGGCTTTAAGGGACGACACAGCCTGGGGGAGAGTTGGGCATCGCCCCATAACCATATTTCCTCATACCTACAATATTGCTGTATGTAGATGTTTGAGGAGTGAAAATACGGTGAGAAACCAGTTTCTTCCACAACCTCGAAACCTCAGTGTGGAGGTCAGGAAAAAAACGGCAAACCCCGACGTGGAGGTTGAGCTGATCTAGACGGGAGAAAACATTTATCTAGTTTGCTCTTTTTTCAATAGCTCTTGTTTCTCGGCTGGCCAATCAATGTTTAATTTAGCCACAGCACAAGTTAATACCTCCACTAGCTCCTCACTTGCAGGAGACTGAAGTGACAAGTATTCAGTATCTCCTGATGCAACACTAACAACATCCAATTCCTCAGAACTTGATCATTGTAGTGATGCTGCCTCAACCAGGGCGGAAGAAACCGCAGTGTGTGCTTCCAACACCCGAATTGAGACACTGGATCTGCCAGGTGAAGGCAGAGAAAAGGCAGAGACCATCTCTAACCACTCTGTCAGATCTATTTGCAAACCCCACGACCGCAGGCGCCGCTCTGCCTTTTGACAGAAACGGGACCTGAGCCGCGAGGAAGAGGGCTCGGCAGGAACGCAGCGTTCTCAGAGGGAGAAGCTCACATTGCTCGCAAGCAGCCCCCTCAAGAGCTGCTTGAGCGTGCTGCACTCCCAAACAAACAACACACACCTGGGGCCGTATTCACAAAACATCTTAAGGCTAAAAGTAGCTCCTAACTTGCTGATTTAGGAGAAACTCTTAAAAATAATGGCCGTGTCAGTCCTAATTTTAGGAGTCCTAAATTTTTGCTCTAAGAGTATTTCACAAAAAATTTTAGCGCTAAAACTAGCTCCTAATTCTGTGAAACGTTAGGAGTAGTCAAGAGGACTCCTAAGTCCCTAAGACCAAATCACAAACAGTCCTAATCCACCCAAAGACACTGTACAGTATTGAGGCAATGGCAATAGAGCCTTGGGTGCTGAACCTTTTCTTCCTAAATGCAATACATTTTGATTTATAGATTTGAATCTACGATGAGACGGCAAAAAAAAATTTAACAAATAAATAAATATTGTCTGATTACCTGTGCCAGTGGTTTTCATGAGTTCACACTTACAAATGATTGAATAGAGTAAAAAAAAAAATATATATATATATATAATAAGCGTATTTGGTGTGCTGTCATTGAAGTGTAAAACCGCATTCTTCCATCTTAAAAATATATCTAAACTACGACATATGCTCTCAATGAAAAATGCAGAACAGCTAGTTCATGCGTTCATGACCTCAAGGCTTGATTACTGTAACGCTCTACTAGGTGGTTGTTCCTCCCGCTTGATAAATAAACTACAGCTCGTACAAAATGCAGCAGCTAGAGTTCTTACTAGAACTAGGAAGTATGACCATATTAGCCCAGTTCTGTCATCACTGCATTGGCTTCCTGTTAAACATCGTATAGATTTTAAAATCTTGCTAATTACTTACAAAGCACTAAATGGTTTAGCTCCCCAGTACCTAAGCGAGCTCTTAATGCATTATAGTCCTTCACGTTTATTGCGATCTCAGAATTCAGGCCAGCTGATAATACCTAGAATATCAAAATCAACCGCAGGCGGTAGATCCTTCTCCTATTTGGCACCTAAACTCTGGAACAATCTTCCTAGCATTGTTCGGGATGCAGACACACTCTGTCAGTTTAAATCTAGACTAAAAACGTATCTCTTTAACCTGGCATACACATAACACATTATCAATTTATATTTTCAAATCCGTTAAAGGATTATTAGGCTGCATAAAATAGGTCAGCCGGAACCAGGAACACTTTCTATAACACCAGATGTACTCGTTACATCTGAAAAAGAATGGCATCTACGCTAATATTAGTCTTTCTGTTTATCCCGAGGTTTACCGTAGTCAACCGGATCCGGGCCGTATTCAGCTGAGACCAAGGACCGGAGCCATGACACGACCACAACGCAGCCCTGAAGTATCAGCAGAGATCGAGTCGACTAGATCATCCATTGTGAAGGCCTCATCGACACGACAGCCAGTAGCACAGTTCCTCAACAAACCGTCCATACCGGCGTGATGAATACGATCCTCAACTGGACATGACCACAACGCAGCCCTGAAGTATCAGCAGAGATCGAGTCAACTAGATCATCCATTGTGAAGGCCTCATCGACACGACAGCCAGTAGCACAGTTCCTCAACAAACCGTCCATACCGGCGTGATGAATACGATCCTCAACTGGACATGACCACAACGCAGCCCTGAAGTATCAGCAGAGATCGAGTCAACTAGATCATCCATTGTGAAGGCCTCATCGACACGACAGCCAGTAGCACAGTTCCTCAACAAACCGTCCATACCGGCGTGATGAATACGATCCTCAACTGGACATGACCACAACGCAGCCCTGAAGTATCAGCAGAGATCGAGTCAACTAGATCATCCATCGTGAAGGCCTCATCGACACGACAGCCAGTAGCACAGTTCCTCAACAAACCGTCCATACCGGCGTGATGAATACGATCCTCAACTGGATGGAACTGAAATAAACACTTTGATTGGTGCGATCCTATCAGACTTATGATAGCAACCTGATTCGTAACAAAGCACTGTTCGCCAGAGGAGAACTGGCCCCCCGACTAAGCCTGGTTTCTCCCAAGGTTTTTTTTTCTCCATTTTAACACCTATTTGCCACTTGTTTGCCACCTGTTTGCCACCTGATGTCACCTGATGGAGTTTGGGTTCCTTGCCGCTGTCGCCTTTGGCTTGCTTAGTTGGGGACACTTGACATTTGACTTGACATTTGATATTCAACAGTATTCTTGACATTTAATCAACAGTGCTTCTGATCTGCCTGCATTGACACTATTCTTTAAGAGCTGCTGTGCAGCCAAAATTATGTACCAGTTATCAATGTAAAGCTGCTTTGACACAATCTGCATTGTAAAAAGCGCTATATAAATAAAGGTGACTTGACTTGACTTGCTGTCCAAGGTGATCGAGGGCTCCGAGCTTGGAATTTAGCCCAAAACCAAAGTTCTCCGTCGAAGTAACTATAGGCGAGTCGGCTCTCGTCTGTGTATATATTCCTCCTCTCGAGCTGATTAGAAAGACCGTTTGAATGTGTTTCTCCAAAACTTTGTTTATAAAACATAATTTGTCGCTTGAATTCTGCATTCTCTTGAGATGCAGACATCCAAGAGGCGGTCCACAATTAACTGTATAGTTTAATTAGTGACACTTAGCCTACATTTTAAAAACCTTTATAGCAACAATATGGCAACATTTTATTTTGACTATGGCAACATTTTTATTAAAAAAACATTATTTGAATAGGGCAACATTTGTATTTTAAAACCTTTATTTTAATATGGAAACATGACACCTCATTCTACAATATTTCTATGATTAAATCGCTGAATCCATCAGCCAATCACTGTGTGTATACTCCATAGCAACAAGGTCAACCCCGCCCCTACTCTTAGCTTAAGACTTCAGTCTGTTCCTTAGTAAAAGTTTGTCTCGGCAGCTTTGTGAATAGGTTTTAAGAGAAAACTCTTAGCTAAGAACTTTTACTGCTATTTAGGAGAACTCTTAGTGGTAAGATAATATGCTTTGTGAATACGGCCCCTGGTGTGTATCCCCACCCGTAATGAAACGAGGGCAGGGATGAACACACTTTCTAAACTGTTGTTCGCTTGTCATAATGAATGCTTGTGTGACTGAAAGACAGACAACAATAAATAGGACACACAATTTCACATAGAGCGCTTGCTGAAGACACAGAAGCTGAATGTATATGTTCCCGGGTAGGCTTTATAGTTTCCTGGTCAGTGACGTCACCTGCCTATGACGTTCCGTCACTCCATTGGACTGATTTCATTCATGCTTCACGCGGCACTCACGGAAAGACGTTCCCACAGCGTTTCGACGCAGCTCGAGTTCCCATGAAAGGGAACTCAGGGCAAACATGCATAAATAAAAAAACTTTTTCAAACTCATTGCAAATGTTTTATTAAAAGTATAAACTATAAAATGCAATTAACTAATCATCTAATGCCATTAAATATTAAGTGTCTGTATAATATGTGTTCTTTTATCAAGTTTCAGTTTTGTGTTCTATGGCTCAGCTAAACAGGCCAATAAGAGTATTAACTACTATTCCTTTTAATTATACAAATACCTCATTAAAACGTCTACAAATTTATAAAACTGAGTGGAGATCAGGTAAAAACCTATAGAGACTTTGAAAACCATAGATCTTAGTGAATCCGCAAGATTCATGGGATTGTCCCGAGCAGTGAACCATCGAAATTTCGGAACATTTTGAAACAGTTATGTTGTAACGAAGCCTCGTTTATTGAAATCACATTGCATTGGCAATTTGACATTCGCTCTGAACTACTGATTCAAAACAAAAGATTCGTAAATGTTTCGAAGCTATGAAGCAGTGTTTCGAAAGCGCCCATCACTACTTTTGCTGCACATTGTTTTGGCAGGTGAGAAGTGACCCACCACAATGTAAGCACAACAGTGTTTTTTTTTATTTTTTTTTTATGTATATGTATGTTAGTTTGTTACATGAAAAATAAACTGTTAATGTTTGAGTTTGGTGTGCTTTTTTTAATTTAAAATCATATCCTCCCAGCTATGGAGTTTTGTCCTCTGTAGAGAACATTATATTTTTTATAATTTCTCTGAGACCTTACATGTCACTGTTTTAAGTCTGGATATTGTAAAGATGCTGTAAAGAGCACATTCAGGGCTTTTCAGAGATACCAAATGTTCAGAGGTTTCACCATGACCACTCCCTCTCCTTGGTCTTTAAAAATGCCCGACATTAATTTAGTGATCAAATTTAAAGGAGCTGTATGTAAGAAATCTATTTCGATTAATCATAAAATGGCCCTGATGTGTCACTAGACATTAAGAAATCATTTTCATTTCAAATACTTATATCACTGACAAAAGTAGTCCGGCCAGGATATTGTCATTTAAAAAGTGGACTTGCAGCCCTCAACTGATGTTAATGTTGTCATTTTGTGTTTTGGCCTGATGCGCCTCCCTCCACCTATCTACCAATCACGAAGTGTTTCGGGATCCGTGTTGCCAGCTTTGCTGTAACCTACCCTAACTCCAGTCGGATAAAAATGTCTAATGTTACTAAATCAAAAAGACCTCGTTATAATTCAGAAATTAGTCGTGACAAAGTCACCAGAAAATAAAACCAGAATTTGTATTGGAGATGCTTTTGAAAGATGGAGACGGCTGAAAACGGAGAAGAATTTGAACACAGACGCCAACGTTGCTAATTTTCTCCTGGACAGGTAAGATTCATCTATGCTTGGCTAACTTGTACTTTATGTCAATGGACATTTCATATATTCATGACAGTCGAACAAAGTTATGCATGTTTGTGTAAAGTAACATAACGTTAGCTCACATGGACGATTCTTCACATTATACTCGTTGAAGCAGCCTACGTTTCTGCTGAATCCTGCAGCTCATCTGGCATCCTCAAGTCAGGGGGTAGGGGGAGGGGATACACCGCTCTACAGTATTTTTATAGTGATTGCAGTACCAGTTTAGGCCACAATCCTACATACGGCTCCTTTAACACCCTTATGGAAATATGATAATATTTTGTTATTAACATTTACGTCTGACTAATTTTCAAATTGTTTGTCATAAATCAACATCTCAGGAAAATGTGACTTTCTGTTACGAAACAGGACATTGATTTCATACATGTCCACTGTAGAGGACACCAGGACTTAAAGCATGTTTATCAGGCATTTTAGGAGACACAACAAGTGAATAGGGAAAGAAATAATATATCAATATTCATGTGAAATATTAGATGATATTATAAAAATTTTGCCAATTATTACTCCCATTATTACACTTCTTTTGTCATTACTTGTTTGCTCCAAGAACACATTAATATGCAAATTACATACAGCGTGTAGATACATTAGATATAATGGAAGAAAAAACAGACATTTATGGCTATTTTACACACATACTGCATAAAGCAAAATGGTATATCAAATCATTTTGTTATATCTTTCATAACATAGATGAGAATCATCTTTATACAAAGTTTGGTATAAAAAATCCTGAAACCTCAAAATTGATTGGCAATTAAAAAAAAAAATCCCATTGTTTTTGCCTTTTCATGTCTATTCATGTCTTTTTAAAAACTGAGTCCTTGTGTCCACTACAGAGGACATAGCATAGCATACGAATAAAATATCATTTTTCAAAAATGTTATTTTTCTATTTTTGTCTTCATGCTCTAAACAATGTAATGACATAAAAAAAAATTAATTCACAAAACTTTTTTTCTGGTAGTCAGGAGGATAAAACAAAACATTAAACATTGAGACAAAACAAACAACAAAAGAAAAGAAAATTATATAAACAAAACAATGAAACTATAAGCAGAGGGCCATAAATGGCACCACATAAACAGAAAAGTAACCACACATCTACTATCACTGAAGTTATTTTGCCAGCATTTAGATTGTGTGTGGGTATAATGATGGAAACTGTTTTCATCACACTCATGTTTAAATTCCAGTGTAAATGCATCTTCAACAGAATAAATTAACAGCAGAGCAAAGTTTCACTGGACTCGTACAGTACATTTCTAGAATTGTTTAGTATCTATACACCATCATACCATCAGCACTAGTGTATTATATTTAAATGAGTAATTTAGATATAATGTCGTGCGTGTTGTTGAACATGCAGATTATGAAGGCTTCAGGATTGATCTGATAGATTCCTCTGATATCAGACTGAGACTCAGATTAACCTGTGCAGAGACAGACATCTGCTGGCATACAGAGGAACTGCAGACTCACACATGAGAAGTTATTCACTGCTCATTGACACTCCTGCATATTCAAATGTGATATCAAGGCATCACTTCGGCATTACAGTGGATTTGTTAATGTTAAAAAAGAAAAAAGTGTTAATAGTTTGGAATAATATTAGGAGGGGAAAAAATAATTTAAATGTTTAGAATAGCTATTTTAATAGAAAATGTTCACCTCTTAAATTTGATTTGTTCGTTGTTTTTTGTTGCTGTAATATATGAACAGTTCTCAGATTTGTTTGTTGGTTTGTTTTGTTTTTTTACACAATACACTCTTAAGAAAAAAAGGTTCATTGGTATTCTATATATAACCCTAGAGTTCCCTTTCAAGGGAACTCGCGCTGCGTTGTCGCTATGGGAACGCCTCTGCGTGATGTCGTCGTGAAGCACGTATGAAATCTGTCCAATCGGGAGACGGAATCTTGTCTGTCTATTTACTGTTGTCTGTATTTGAAAGAGAATGGCGAGTGAACAAACTTTCAAGAAGTGTGTGCATCCCTGCCCGCGTTTTATCTCGGGTGGGGACACACATGGAATGTGTGTAGTTTGTTTGGGAGTGCAGCATGCCCAGGCAGCTCTCGAGGGGGCTGCCTGTGTGCATTGTGAGCAGCTACCGCTTAGAACGCTGCGCTCCTGCCGGGCCCTCTTCGAGGAGAGTGGCTCGGTTCGCGTTCCTCAGGGCTCGGGTCCCGCTTCTGCTGAGGCAGGGCGGCGCCTTATGTCCTGGGGTTCGCAAATGGATGTAGCAGAGGGGTTAGAGACGGGCCCAGCCTTATCTCTGCCCTCACCTGCTGCATCCAATGTGTCTATCCGGAGGCAGGAAGCACGCGTTGCGGTTTCTTCCGCTCCGGTAGATACAGTCACGCTGATGGCGTCTAGTTCTGAGGAGCTGGATGTGGTCAGCGTGGCAACGGGAGAATCTGAAGACTCGCCACTTCATTCTCCCACAAGCGAGGAGCTGTTGGAGGTGCTTTCTCGTGCTGTCGCCAGACTGAATATTGACTGGCCAGCCGAGAAGCAAGAGCAGGCGGTAAAAAGTAAACTTGATGAACGCTTTTTGCCGTCCAGATCTGCTCAGCTTCCACCGAGGTGTCGAGGTCGTGGAAGAGACCGGTATCTACCCGTGTTTTTACACCTCAGACTTCTGTCTACAGTAACGTAGTCGGTCTGAAAAAACACGGGTATGGGGCGTTGCCAAGAGCGGAAGAGACGCTTGCGAGCCATCTCTCTCCGCAGGCGGCAGCGTCCCTTAAAGCCCCGACGTTGCCCACTAAGCCGCTGAAAACAACATCAGCGCTTGTGGGCAAAGCGTACTCGGCAGCAGGTCAAGCTGCGGCGTGCTTGCACACGATGTCTATCATGCAAGCATACCAAGCTGACCTGCTGAAGGACTTGGGGGAAAGTGATGAAGTGGGTGTAGATCTCATTCAGGAGTTACGTCTATCTGCTGATCTAGCCCTCCGTGCCACCAAGGAGACGGCCAAGTCTGTTGGTCGCTCTATGGCAGCCCTGGTGGCCACGGAGCGGCATCTATGGCTTAATCTCACCGAGATTAAGGAAAGAGATAAGACGTTTCTCTTGGATGCCCCACTTCATCCTTCCAGCCTCTTCGGTGACGCAATAACATCCGTCACCGAGAGGTTTCAGGAGGCGAAGAAACAGTCTGCCGCATTGCAGCAGTTTCTTCCCCGCCGTACCCAAGTCCCTTCGGCTGCTGGGCGGGAGCAGCCGAAGCCGAGTACAAGCTCCTCGCAGCAGCACAGACAACACCAGAAGCAGAGCGTTGCTACCCGTACTCCCCCTTCGAGAAGCTGGGATGCGGGGCAACGCTCTCAGGCGAAGCCTTCGAAGGGCAAGACGGATCTGAGGGCCGTCATTGCCGCTAAGAGGGCTTCGTCAAAGAAATCCTGACGCCAGAACAGTCAGGATCCTGAGGGTGGTTCCCCCCGGAGTCAAGCGGTGTTCACCTCTTTTTACGGTGCCCGTTTGTCTTCGGTGCCCTCAGGGGGGCGCTCTGCCAACCCTGCCACAATGCCAGGGCGCAGTAGTTCCCCGCGTGTCACCCGAGGGTGGCACGCCCTCTCTGCAGCCAAGCCAGTCGTTCCCTGCCGGGGCTCCGTTTCAGGGCACTGTGCTGGCTGCCCATATTCCACCAGAGGCCAGCCTCGAGAGGCTGGTTCCCTTAGTAGATTTTTTGTCAGAGTGGAAAAATCTGTCAAAAGTATCTCAATGGGTCCTGCACACAATAGAAAAGGGGTATGCGGTTCAGTTCAGAACACGCCCGCCCCGATTCAGCGGGGTCCTACCCACGGTGGTAGGCCCCGAGCAGGCTCTGGTCCTGGCACAGGAAGTAAAGACGCTCTTGCGAAAGGAGGCTATAGAAAGGGTCCCTCCTCCCAGCAGGGAGTCTGGCTTTTACAGCCGCTACTTCGTTGTGCCAAAGAAAGACGGGGGGTTGCGTCCAATTTTAGATCTGCGTCAGCTCAATCGAACAGTAGCAAGGCTCAAGTTCAAAATGCTGACAATAAAACAAATCGTGTCACAGATCAGGTCCGAGGACTGGTTTGTGACGATAGATCTAAAAGACGCATACTTCCATGTATCAATCCTCCCGCATCACAGGAAGTTCCTAAGGTTTGCTTTCGGGGACGAAGCATTCCAATATCGGGTTCTTCCCTTCGGCCTAGCACTGTCACCCCGCACCTTCACCAAATGTGTAGACGCGGCTTTGACGCCCTTGCGCATGCAGGGCATCCGCATTTTGAACTACATAGACGATTGGTTGATTCTGGCTCAATCAGAGCAGATGGCGGTTCAACATCGAGATGTTGTTCTCGCTCACATGAGAAGGTTGGGGTTGAGACTAAACGCAAAGAAAAGTGTGCTTTCTCCAGTTCAGAGGACCACTTATCTGGGCGTGGTATGGGATTCGGTGACTATGTGTGCCCGGCTATCCCCGGCTCGCATAACATCAATCCTCAATGCCGTCTCGGACATAAAGCTAGGCCAGTCACTCACTGTCAAACAGTTTCAGAGACTGTTAGGTCTTATGGCAGCAGCGTCCAACGTGATACCTTTTGGCCTGCTGAACATGAGGCCACTTCAGTGGTGGCTCAAAACCAAGGGGTTCTCACCGAGGGGGAATTCATTTCGTACGATCAGAGTCACGCGGCGATGCCTACGTGCTCTAGTCATATGGAAGCAACCTTGGTTTCTATCCCAGGGACCTGTGCTGGGGGCTCTCAGTCGTCGCGTCACGCTAACGACAGATGCATCCCTCACGGGCTGGGGGGCGATCATGAGTGGTCGCTCGGCTCGAGGTCTGTGGCAGGACCATCATCTCTTGTGGCACATAAACTGCCTGGAGATGATGGCGGTATTTCTAGCACTGAAATATTTCCTCCCAGACCTCAGGGGCCATCATGTGTTAGTTCGATCAGACAACACATCGGTGGTCTCATATATAAATCATCAGGGGGGTCTGAGGTCACGCCCCTTGTACAAGTTGGCGAATCAGATCCTCCTGTGGTCCCAAGGGAAACTGCTCTCCCTCAGAGCAGTTTACATCCCGGGGTACCTGAATGTGGGAGCAGACATCCTGTCGAGGCAGGGGCCGAGGCCCGGGGAATGGAGACTTCACCCCGAGACGGTGAAGCTCTTATGGGAGAACTACGGCTCAGCCCGAGTGGATCTGTTTGCGTCTCGAGAGACGACTCACTGTCCACTGTGGTTCTCCATGTCAAACCCAGCACCTCTTGGGCTGGATGCTATGGTACAGCCGTGGCCGAGGCTACCGCTGTACGCTTTTCCCCCGATCGCACTGCTCCCGGGAGTTCTGGAGAGAGTTCGCCGGGACAGGGCCCGTCTTTTGCTAGTGGCCCCGTTCTGGCCGGCCCGAGTTTGGTTCTCGGACCTGGTATCTCTCCTCGACGGGTCTCCGATGGAGATCCCGATCAGGAAGGACCTTCTCTCTCAGGCGGGCGGTCTAATACTGCATCCCCGCCCGGAGTTATGGAAGCTGTGGGCGTGGCCTCTGAGGGGGCACAGCTCATAGATTCCGGTCTCTCAACTGAGGTTGTTGAGACCATACTCCATTCCAGAGCTCCATCCACGAGGAAACTCTATGCCTTGAAGTGGAGATTATTCACTTCTTGGTGTGAAAATCATCAGTGGGATCCAGTTAACTGCCCGGTTAGCGCGGTGCTGGATTTCCTACAGGAGAGATTTTCTGCAGGGTTATCCCCCTCCACACTAAAGGTGTACGTGGCGGCCTTAGCTGCTTACCACGCTCCTTTCAGTGGAGTCTCTTTGGGGAGACACCCGCATGTGACTCGTTTCCTTCGTGGCACTCTGAGGCTGAGACCTGCAGTACGCACGAGAGTTCCGACATGGGATCTGGCCATTGTGTTACAAGGCCTGTCTATGGCCCCCTTCGAGCCTATCGAAGAGGTGGCAGAAAAGTTTTTGACACTTAAGACAGTGTTTCTTCTCATTATCTCGTCTCTCAAGAGAATTGGGGACATTCAAGCTCTGTCGGTTGCTCCATCGTGCTTGGAATTTGCGCCTGGCAATGTGAAGGCTTTTCTTCATCCTAGACCGGGTTATATTCCTAAGGTTCTCACTAATACGGCGAGACCTATAGTGCTGCAAGCCTTCTGTCCTCCTCCTTTCACGTCATCGGACCAGGAAAAGTTGAATCTGCTGTGTCCAGTACGGGCATTAGATGCGTATGTCCACAGAGCTGCCATGTGGAGAAAAGCTGAACAGCTGTTTGTTTGTTTTGGTGCACCTAGAAAGGGTCTACCGGCATCTAAGCAGAGAATGAGCAAGAGGGTGGTTGAGGCTATCTCACTTGCTTATGAGGCGTCTGGACAGCCTTCACCTTTGGCTGTCCGGGCGCACTCTACTAGGAGTATGGCTGCCTCTAAGGCTTTTATTTCGGGGGTTTCCCTTTCTGACATTTGTGATGCGGCAGGCTGGTCCTCACCGCACACATTTGTGAGGTTCTATGAACTAGACCTCGGCTCCACTCCAGGGGCGCAGGTGTTACTGTGAGTTGTGCGCTTCGGCTACACACGAATGGTCACATGCTCATATGGCGACGTTGGTATGGTCGTTCCCATAGCGACAACGCAGCGCGAGTTCCCTTGAAAGGGAACGTCTCGGTTATGTATATAACCTTAGTTCCCTGAATAGGGAACGAGACGCTGCGTCGCCCTGCCATACTCCCGGCATGCCCATAAGCGACTTGCTTCAGTTTTCAGAAGCTGAATGTGAGTGTTTTCGGGCCGGCTTTATAGTTCCTGGTCGGTGACGTCACCCGCCTATGACGTTCCGTCTCCCGATTGGACAGATTTCATACGTGCTTCACGACGACATCACGCAGAGGCGTTCCCATAGCGACAACGCAGCGTCTCGTTCCCTATTCAGGGAACTAAGGTTATATACATAACCGAGACGTTCTTGATTTATTTTTAAAGAACCCTTTATGCCAAAAAAGGTTCTACGTAAGGAGAAATGTCTTAAATGACTGCATAAAGCTTTCATGTTGAATGATTTTTTTTCTAGTGATAAAGTATGTTTACGAACTGCTAAATTCATAAAATGCAATCAAAATTTAACAAATTAATTAAAACAAATTATTTAATTAAAACAAAATCCATTAAATGCTCCCATGATGGAACTCCTAAAAGGTTCTATATATGAAGTGCCTGACATTCTAACCTTTTCTTCTAAAGAGTGTAGTATCATTTATGTACTATTATAGTAAATATAATAATTAATATTAACACTATAAATTCATTTGTTTGGGGTTTACCATAAAGCTTGCATAATAAAATGTCGGTAATGCGTGTGCAACTGTCAGTCATATATTTATTTGCCGAACCACAGTAATTTTCTTCAAATCTGCCAGTGACTGAGGGTTCCAGGTAAGTGGAAGCTTTAGTTTGCCACCTCTGTTTTTATGTATCGTCATCACTGTCGCGCGTTCTCATTGGTTTGCTGGCCTATGGGGGATTTAATGTGCTGTCATGGAGGACTCCCAGCCCTGCACATTTTGTATGTCTCCCTATTTCTGACACACCCATTTCAGGTCTTGCTGTCTCTACTAATGAGCACATGAGTTGAATCAGGTGTGATATATGAGGGAAAATACAAAATGTGCAGGGCTGGGGGTCCTCTAGGACAGGTTTGGGAACCACTGTGCTAGGGTAAGCTGTCTGCGAATTGCTTTCCCAAGAGGAAGGATTTGCTGCTGCTGCTGCCAGATCTCAATCTCCAAAAATCACATTGTATTGGATACAAAACTAACTAAATCAAATGAAAAAGTCATAACTGAAACTATTTTCATAGTATTTTATTGTCTCCATAGGGACAAAAACTTATAGGCTAAATTAAAATGTTAGACAGATTGTAAGCAGACCTAACTATCCGAGTTTGGAATCGGTGGTCTTCGTTTGTTAATGCCACCATTTGCATTATTTCAAAGTATTTTTTAAAAGAATACTTATATTTTTATTTATTTATGGGTTTAATTAATTATTATTTATAATAGGCTACTAAAAGGCCTATTTATTATGTTTTACTTATTTTTAATCATTAATTAAAAATATATACTTCTGGCATACATTTAAACTGATACCTGTCTAAGTGTTTATTTGTTGTATACTTTATACTATACACATGCATACTGTTTTAACAGTCATGAAGTTCTGAAATGTAGAACTTACTCAAGACAGTATGCGATTTGAGATGCGGTACGAGAAAGGACAGCTACAAAGGAAGAGGTGCACAGTCTGCCCAGAAGTTATGCTTAGAAAGGTGCAAGTCTTGTATGAAATGTTCTGTCTCTGAAATGTGTGAAGGTTCTGAATATACTGTACAGCAGATCTATAATTAGTTTAGAGTTTGTTTAGAAAAAGTACAACTACTGCATTTAAAAAAGAATAAATCTCATCTTTTGTAATGCATAGAGGCCTATACAAGGAAAGTGTACAAATAAACAGTTCACTTAAAATTACAAACACATATGACTTTCTTTCTGCTGTCAAACACAAAAGAATTTCTGAATAATGTAAAAGCATCATTAAAGTCTCATAAAAGTGGACCTTAAACGACTGTCTTGTATTCAGGAAATAGAGTAAAGTTTGTATGAGTCTGTTTAAGATTACGGGATGGAAAATATCATCACCTCAGTTTTAAATAATAGAAACCTGTGGAAACACAAGTGTGTGTGTGTGTGTGTGTGTGTGTGTGTGTGTGTGTGTGTGTGTGTGTGCGCGTTTTTGTGACATATCAGGACACAAATGTGTATAATGACATGGGTATTACATAGGTATTACAAGGAGAGGGTGACTTATGAGGACATACCCCATGTCCCCACTTTTCAAAAGGCTTATAAATCATACAGAATGAGTTTTTGTGAGAAAGTAAAAGTGTGCACAGTTTCCTGTGATGGTTAGGTTTAGGGGTAGGGGTAGTGTAGGGGGATAGAAAATACAGTTTGTACAGTATAAAAACCATTAAGCCTATGGAATGTCCCCACAATTCACAAAAACGAACGTGTGTGTGTGTGTTCTTGTTTATATTACATCGTGGGGACCAAATGTCCCCACGATGTAATAAAAACCTGAGATCACCTACATCGTGGGGACCAGCCAGCGGTCCCCACGAGGGAAATGGATTAATAAACATACTAAATGATGTTTTTTTTAAAATGTAAAAATGCAGAATGTTTCCTGTGATGGTTACGTTTAGGGATAGGGGTAGTGTAGGGGGATAGAATATACAGTTTGTACAGTATAAAAACCTTTACGCCTATGGAGAGTCCCCACTAAGATAGCAAAACAAACCTGTGTGTGTGTGTGTGTGTGTGTGTGTGTGTGNTTTAGGGATAGGGGTAGTGTAGGGGGATAGAATATACAGTTTGTACAGTGTGTGTGTGTGCACGTTTTTGTGATTTATGAGGACACAAATTTGTATAATGACATGGGTATAGTATCGTAAACATGAAATATGAGGACATTTCATGAGTCCTCATATTTTAAATAGCTTAAACTAAACAATGTTTTATTAAAAATGTAAAAATGAAGTATAAAAACCATTACGCCTATGTAATGTCCTCACTTTGATAGCAAAACAAACCTGTGTGTGTTTGTGGATGTGAAAGATTTTTAAACATTAGGCTATACAAACACTCATTTCCAAATATTAACAACTCACTTGCAAAAAAAGCATAAATGTACTAAAGTGAGTCTTCAGTATATATCTCCTACTGTCTCAGGAAACTTGACTCTCAGAGTGAATGAAACAATAACCACAGCTGAATGAAAGCATAAGCGTAATTGTTCATTTCTGATTATGCTTGATTGGTCCCGGTTAAAGGTGCTCTAAGCGATGTCACGCGTTTTTAGGCCCAAAAATTTTTTGTCACATACAGCAAACATCTCCTCACTATCCACTAGCTGCCTGTCCCCTGAACACACTGTAAAAAAACGTGGTCTCTGTAGTCGCCACAAGCTCCGAAAACGGCAACAAAAACAAACTGGTGCAGCCTGGACCACGAAACAATAAACAGTGCCTCAGCCAATAACCGACAAGCAGCGTCAATACGCAAGCTACTTACATTTTAAATGCGCGTTCATGACTGTTTCAGAAAGCACGGAGGGGAGGGGCAGGAGGAGGAGGAGGAGGAGGGAGGGTCAAGCTAGCCTCTGTTTTGTTTGACAACACTTCGAATGTCAACAGAAAGTTACTCCACCCAGGATCGCTTAGAGCACCTTTAAATACTTCACTAAAATTCTCCCACATGGTACTTTTCTTTCCTTCATTTTGTTTTGTTTTTAAGGGCCAATTTACACAACACCATTTCAACTAAAAACGGAAAGCTTTTTATGCGTTTTGGCCATTCATTAACACAACAACAGGGTTTTAGGGGCCTGGAAGCGCAAACTAAAGTCATTTGCTCCAATAGTTGCAATACATCCTTTGTTAGTTCAACCTGAAGTTAAAGCTGCATGAAAAAAATTAAGGAAAATGGCATTAGCTTGGGTTACGAAGAAACAGATACATATTATGTTCTGACGCAATGGTGGTTCTGAGTTTACAGTCATTGGAAACAAATAGAAGTGACATTTTAACAAATCATGATTACATTATATTACGACATTCAAATCTCAAACACACATTACAGATTATAGGGAAACATAACACAGGTTTATGTGATATGGTTATGGGTCATTCTACAGAAATTTCCACTTTTCTGTCCCTAGCCTTTACAGAAATATTACACTTGAAAAACACTTTAGGATTACAATTTCTTTATATTTTAAAATGAAATAATATGTTATTTGAACAATTACACCTTCTTGAGCCAACAATGTGGCAATATTTTTTTAATTAATTATATAGATTTCCAAGCACCACAGAAGTGCTCGTCCCCACTGTCATGTACAGAGGAAAAGTGCTTTATTTAGAGGCCAGAACCAGTTTTTTTCTACAATTTAAAATAAAATAATGTATACATATATATCAAATATATGATGTAAATGACATTAAAAAACAAAAACAAAATGGCAAATAAATATTATAAAATATATAATGAAAGTAGTGGTCCCCTGGAGTTGTATCACTGGTGTTACCATTTAACAGAAATCTCTTATTTTGAAATAAAAATCACACTGATGACATCACTTGACTTCCTTTTTCCTATTTCTTGAAGATCTATGAAGAAAGGCCCATGGAAAGTCCACTGTCTCTTTTCAGTTATCAGAAATTTTCTAATTTATCTCATGAATTCATATGAAGCCTTTAGTTGAACTCACTGGTATGACCTACTTTATTGTCATGGAATTTAAAAAAACTAGAATACAAATGGATTAAACTACTACCATGATTGACAACATGTGGTTTGATAACTTGCAGCAGCCATTTTGTAAAATCCATTTTTCATGAAAATTGCCACTGGTGTTACTGTCGCTTGTGTCACCTTCCTTATGGGTAAACACCAGTAAAGATCAGTAACACCAGTTACACCCATTTATAGATAAACTATATTCAAAGCTATTCATTTAGTACATTTGCATAAAATAGCACTAAGATTTTGTGATTCTATCTCATTGTTAATCCTTTGGTCAGGTATGGCTAAATTGAGGGTATGGCTAAATTGAGCGCAGCTGAGAAGCAGCGACTTTACAGACAGCGTATTTTACAGACATTTTTAAAATGTTGTTTATGATCTTTTACTGACTGCTTTCACTGTGTCAATGATAAGTCTTTGATTGTATAACAAATGTAACAATTTAGTCTCATCTACTTAATTATAGGTGAAGAATAAGGATCTTTGGTCTTATATGTCACTGGTGATTCATTGTGTCACTGGTGTTACTGTTTTGTTTTTTCTGTCACATTAAATAAATGTGTCACATGTGACACGATAATAATTTTACATCCATTCAATTTCTGCTACATTTAAGAATTAAGATTTAAAGGACTGCATCATTACTTAACTGTTTTTCAAATATTTTCATTGTTGTAGCAAATAGGCTACATGGTTGCGCAAATGAACTAACATCATTCAATCACACTTTTAACAAACCTGATTAAAATAAGTAAAACCTAACCTCCTTATTTGTTGCATTATCGTTATTTTTCTGTAACTCTGACTGCATGTGCTAAAAAAGTGAGAAATAATATTTTGTAAAATCCTTTAATATTGCCAAAGAAGCAAGGCTGTCACTTATGTGTATTCATAAAGTCAAAGGGTAATCTAATAATGTGGTCTAACTTTAAATGTTAGAAAAAGAAATACATTTTAAGACATCTTGCCATACCAAAAGTGGACATTTCTGTAGAATGACCCTTATGTGTTTAATAGAGGATACAGTGGAGCATTTATTGATGGTATATGTAATGCATATGAAAGAGAAAGGTTGAATCTTAAGGAAGAATAGCAATCTTTAGGATAAGAATAATTCACAATAAGTATACTAATATACTAAACAATGGTCAAAATGCGGGAAAATAAATGAATGTAATCGTGAGATTTATTAGAATTAGTGGATAAAAAATTGGAATATAGGGATTACGTGAGAAATATTGAATTTACAATCCATCCCAGTAGGTGGCGGTATGCTTCTATGAAGTTGGTTTGCAACCCCCTATGAAACCAAAAGAAGAAGAATCAACCTCACTGTACTTCTTACGTGATCATCGTACTACAATCAATAGTCGTAAAGTCACTGCATTTAGAGTAGGACAGGCTATCTGAAACTTCTACTGAAGAGAATACGAAATCATCATGCATCATCTAGGGAACCCGTCTTTATTTTGTCACGAGGCAATGAGTAGTTAAAAACTCTGCTGCTTTCTGTGTAATCTGCACTGGGACCCATGTCTAAGAGGTAACTGCTATTCATTTAGTCTTAGATTGTGGTTTTCACACTTAAAATTATTTTTTTTACTACTGCTGAAATAGAGATGTCTTATTATTATTATTATTATTATGTTGGCTTGAGAAAGCCAACACGGTGTTCTTTGATTTAAATTTATTGGGCCAGTTGTTCAAAAGTAATCTGATTGGATTTCGGCCATCGGATTGAATTAAATCTTGAAAATGGGTTGTTCAAAAGAAAAAAATAATTCTGAAATCAGGTTAGATCACAAAATCCAATCTTGGTTTTGATCTGGATAAAATCATCAGTTTCTGTTGTTCAAAACTTTTTAGTAAGATTGGGATTCCTTTGATCCAAAAAATCTGGATTATACAGATCCCATCAGAAGGGTAGATTTCAAGAACAAAAATGTAATAAAACTTGAAAACTGATAAAAAAAAAAGTACAACATTTATATCATGTTATATACATACACACACATTTTTTTTTATTTTGCTCTTGATTAGTTAACTA
>RJVU01048958.1:547679-619202 GCA_003731715.1 Anabarilius grahami | reverse complement strand
ACCGTTTATGGGGCCGTTTACATATCATCTAAAAACACATGGAAAGAGTGGCCACGTCGCTTTCTCCTTGTTTCCAAAGCGCTTGCGCTCCCATGGCGTCTGTCATTGCTATGCAACCATGAACTGCGCTTTCCGCGACGAGGAATGTTTTTGACATGAAAAATAAAAACCCGCCCTGTACAACTATGGTCAGCTGTTCGGCTGAGTTTTCGATGTTTTGTTACGGAAAGGCCGACTTTCACTTTCAAATTAACGGCAATTGCTTGAATGGTGGGTTGCTCTTACTGAAAAACACTTGACAAAACTGACATTTTGGCATAATTTGTCTATGTTAAGGTTCTTTAAGAGCAGAAGAGAACTTGATACTGGCGAGCGCGCATTGTGTGTGTGTGTGTGTCACATAGGCAGGACATTCACAGACAGTGCGTTCTCTTTTGCCTTGTCGCGCTTGAATGGTTTTAAAGCATTAGCACGAATAAGAGTGTGATCATTTAACGCAGAAAACGGATACTACGTTAATTGCATTAAATGCAAATATTTAAACATGTTAAAGTGGAAAAAAAATTTTACCTCGGTGCCGCGGTGGGCAAGTGATAAAACTGATGTTGTGACTGAACACCGGTAACACCAACTACCGTAGCAAGCCTAGGTGGTAGTAAATGTCTTAATGATTAAGGCCCAATCCCGATTCTATTTTATACCCCTTCCCCTTCCCCTTACCCCTACACAGAGTGTCAAGGGGTAGGGCTGAAAATATTCCCCTAAGAAATGGGACACCACTACTAGACCGTTACACGAAAACGTATGAACCTGCGTGTTTCCTCAGGAGTCCCTGGTTGATACAGAACATACAATACTGATGAATAAGCACGCAAACTGAATGCACTTTTTGTTTATATCATGTAACGTACACGTATTTATGGACGTAACCACAACAAAACAATACATTAATCAGGCATGCGGCAAAAAGACAAGTTAGCTGCCACCGGATTTGAATTTATGTTGTCAAATCAACGCGGGTTTCAATAAAATATAAAAAAATATGTTGTGGAACTATCATAAAGTAAAAAAACATTAGCGAACTTTTTTCATAGCGATTTTAACAAATCTTTTTTCGAAGAAAATAACCGTATACATGAACACAAGATTAAAGGCAACATAAAACAAGTGATTATTTATTACTAAAATACTGTTTACCTTAAAAAAATACTTACATTTATGGGTCTCTCTGCTCGCTCGGTCGGCCATGTTGGAAATTTATCATACCCCTTCGTCTGAAGTGTGGTCCCGAAAAATCTTCGTTTAAAGGGCTACCTGGCCCTTCCCCCTACCCCTTCCCCTCCAACCAAATGAGAATTGGGACACCCC
Source organism: Anabarilius grahami (assembly GCA_003731715.1). NCBI lineage: Eukaryota > Metazoa > Chordata > Actinopteri > Cypriniformes > Xenocyprididae > Anabarilius > Anabarilius grahami. The sequence continues at coordinate 617,834 of RJVU01048958.1, read as the reverse complement.
TACCCCTTCACGTGAACGCGCGAAACAAAGGGGAAGGGGAAGGGGGAGGGGGAAGGGGTAGAATTGGGATTGGGCCTAAGTCATTCATTCATTCATTCTTTCATTCGTTCAAATGGCTGATTCATTCAGGAGTGAAGTAAGTGGTTCCCATTCAGTCAGGCACATTCAACGTTACGTCGATACTGACATAATGGGGTCTCATCTGGGAGCCCAATCACCTCCAATGGACATTGGCCATTGAGATTTGCATGCTGAATCACACCTACCCAGACATATGGGTATGAATAGGACCGGATAAATGGGACTTTGCTTCTGGGCATGCTGAGTGAGAGCTCGTGGATGGTACATGCTCTCTCTGTGAGAGCCTGCCCATTTTGGCGTTGTGGTCACAACTCTCCTTCTTTAATATGGAGGCACGAGTCCCCTCTGCTGCTACCCAGCCCCTTGCGGCTTCTCTCAGTTTTACTCACACCAAATCAGATTCGGAGTGGACAGCCATGCTATCCTTGGCCGCCACGGGCATTGGGCTCTAGTGGAACCCTCCACCGTGTCCAGAGCACTTGCGGCTGAATGATTGGTTCTTGAGTGTGGTTCACAGCCACGTACCACTCCAGTGCCTTTTTTGCCGGAGGTGCATGAGGAGGTTCAGAAAACGTGAAAGGCACCTTTTGCTGCCTGAAGCTGTTCTTCTGCCTCCTCCACTCTCACTACTCTCGTCATCTCTAGTTGGACCTGGCTGAGATGAAGGACACAGACAAAGTTTGCTTCCTCGACACCCCCATCTCCCAGGCTTGCCTCTTCAGCGACACTGTCGAGAACTTTGCCCAGCAGTTCTCGTCAGTCCAGAAGCAGACGGAGGCCATAAAACACATCTGACATCTGAGACGGGTGGCTCAGAGATGGAGGGGACTGCTCTGTTCCAGGAGATGGTGAAGGCACCGCTCCTTCGCCTGGAGGATGTGGACCAGGTGGAGAATCCTGTGTTTTGTTTTATTTCTGTTCCCACTTTCTCAATAAAAGAGCAGTTTCCAATACCTCTGGGCTAGTGTTAATTTCGTCAGACGAGACGAGACGAAATATGTTCGTCAACGACCTTTTTTTTCATGACTAAGACGAGACTATGACAAGACTGCACCACTGTCCAAAAACGCTGACTAAGACTAAATTAACATGCATTATTGTTGACGAAAAAAGACGAGACGAAAATGTTTTGTATAAAATAAAAACTAAGATAAAATCTCTCATTTTCGTCTACAATCGTCTCTGCTTTTTCATCAGCTGTTACGCCTTTAAAATATTCAGAACGAGTTCGCAGCTTCGTGCTGTTGCTCAAGTTAAGCCTCGTTGAAGCCTTGTTTACACTGCATGCGTGTGCGGCTCGTTACGGCTCCAGTAAGGGGTTGTTCCGTCCTCTGCGCGATGACAACTCAAACAAAGAAATTTCAAGTTTTTCAACTTCGAATCTCTTGTCGTCAGTTTCTAGTGATGTAAAATATGAGCGGGAGTTTACACAGGGTGATTATTTTGACTTTGTTTTGTATTTGAGCTGCGCGTCTTGGAGGCGAGGCGCCTATCTTTAGCGAAGCGGCGCGTCGAGCCGCTTCTGGGATGCTTCTCAAACGCACCGCGGCGCGGCTGGTGTAAACACAAGCATTGACTAGAGTGGCCGTGTATCAGCTCCGGTAGCCGCATCACAGCCGTAACGAGCCGCACAAGCGTGCAGTGTAAACGAGGCTTTACAGGTCTCATACGCCTGTGGCTGCAACACGAAACTGCTGAACACACAACACCCAAAGCGAACACGAGTGACGAGCGACGAAGACATGCTAGCTTTTGAATTGTGTTGGTTAAAATAAAATACTCTTCAGAACAGGTTAATCATTTGTGAATGTGTCTCCTAAATCAGAAATTGAAAACCAGACACGTTTAACATTTGCATTCAACAAAAATCTTTCAACAAGTGTATTTTGTCAGGTAATTATGACATTTAACCAATGTTTGAGATATGTGAAACACTTTTTTTACTGAAATGTTTATCAGTAATACTCTCAGTAATAATGTGTTATTTAAAAAAAAAAGACTAAAATTTTTTGACTAAAACTAGACTAAAATTAAAAGACTTTTAGTCGACTAAAACTTGACTAACAAAAAAAGATATGTGAATGACTAAATATGACTAAAACTAACAAGGACATTTGGCACAAGACTAAGACTAAGACTAAATTAAAAATAGGTGACGAAATTAACACTACTCTGGGCCATACTGGGTCTGTGCTGACAATGAGCGACGTTCTGCTTCCTCACTCTCACCTACACCCTCATTCACCACAGGCAGGGAGCTCGCGTTTCGGGGAACTTTCGGGCCTACAGAGAGCTCCCTTTGAACCACTAGAGTCAGTTGAGCTTAAAAATCCTGTCTTTGAAGACAGCGCTCCTGACCATGCTCACTTCCTTCAAGAGGGTGGGGGGATCTGCAAGCATTTTCGGTCAGCAAATCATGCATAGAATTCTGGCTGGCCTTGTCTCACGTTATCCTGAGACCTCGGCTTGGATACGTGCCCAAAGTTTCCACCACTCCCTTTCGGGACCAGGTGGTGAACTTGCAAGCACTGCCCCTGGAGGAGGCAGACCCAGACCCTATCAACAAGTAGATAGCCATGGGTTTCCACTTGCAGCGCCATTCCCCTCATAGAAGGGGATGAGAGCGCTTATTCTGCTCCTCAGTTCAGTTCCCCAGATGGCGAACTCTGGTGGACTTCCTCCAGCATCCTGTGGCAATCAGACATGGCGAAGGTGTCTGATGTTAGGCCCAGTACTCGTGTGCATGCTTGGGCGGCCAGCCCTTGTACTGCGCTAGATGCCCATATGCTTTGATTCCCTGTCTGGTAATCCCATGTGTTGTCTACGGTTTCCCTGATGGTAAACTCATGTCTTTCCCTAGGCAGCTCTGCCCTGCCCTGTCTCTGTCCAGTAGCGGTTCCTCACTGGTTAGGTAAGACCTACCTCAGAGATCTTCTATATATGTAATAATGCTCCACGGGTCAGTCCATATGTACAGTTGAGCTCAAAAGTTTACATACCTCTTGCAGAATCTGTGAAAATGTGGATAGTTTTAACAAGATAAGAGGGATCATACAAAATGCATGTTATTTTTTATTTAGTACTGTCCTAAGTAAGATATTTTACATAACAGATGTTTACATATAGTCCACAAGACAAAAAAAATAGCTGAGTTTATTATAATGGTCCCGTTCAAAAGTTTGAACCCTTGATTCTTAATACTGTGTGTGGTTACCTGGACTTTTTTTTTTTAACTTTTTTTTTTGTGATGGTTGTTCATGAGTCTCTTGTTTGTTCTGAGCAGTTAAACTGAGCTCTGTTCTTCAGAAAAATTCTCCAGGTCCCAAAAATTCTTTGGTTTTCCTGCATCTTTGCATATTTGAACCCTTTCCAGCAGTGACTGTATGATTTTGAGATCCATCTTTTCACACTGAGGAGAATTGAGGGATTCAAACACAACTATTAAAAAAGGTTTCAAACATTCACTGATGCTCCAGAAGGAAACACGATGCGTTAAGAGCCGGGGGGTGAAAACTTTTTGAATTTGAATATCGAGGTAAATTGTACTTAATTTGTCTTCCAGGAAATGTGAAAAATCTTCTTTTGCTCCCGAAGGGAAGTACTAAATGAAAAAATCTGATATTCAAGCAAAATCAGAAAAATTTGGACTACTTCATCCTGTTCAAAAGTTTTCACCCCCCAGTTTTCACTTAATGCATCGTGTTACCTTCTGGAGCATCAGTGAATGTTTGAACCTTTTTTAATAGTTGTGTTTGAGTCCCTCAGTTGTCCTCAGTGTGAAAAGATGGATCTCAAAATCATACAGTCACTGCTGGAAAGGGTTCAAATATGCAAAAAATGCTAGAAAACTTGAGATTCTGCAAAACCTCAAGGATTTTTCTGAAGAACAGAGTTCAGTTTAACTGCTCAGAACAAACAAGGGACTCATGAACAACTATCACAAAACATAAAAACATTCGTAGATCATCCAGGTAATCGCACACAGTATTAAGAATCAAGGGTATGTAAACTTTTAAACAGGGTCATTTTGATAAATTCAGCAATCTTTTTTGTCTTGTGGATTATATGTAAACATCTTTTATGTAAAATATCTTACTAAGGACAGTACTAAATAAAAAATAACATGCATTTTGTATGATCTCTTATTTTGTTAAAATTATTCACATTTTCAAAGATTCTGCAAGGGGTATGTAAACTTTTGAGCTTAACTATACCTCCACACGTTACCTACCTTCGGGCAGGGTGTGGTCTCCATAGCATTCCCCTCCATTGGGACTGGGAAGAGTTCATGGTGTTTTCCATAGGGACCCCATTACATCATGTATCGATGTAATGTCGAACGTGACTGACTGAATGGGAACGTCTAGTTACTAATGTAACCCCCATTCCCTGAAGGAGGGAACTGAGACGTTACGCCCCCCTGCCATAGCCCTGATCCACCGCTGAATGGCTGGGATCCTTGTCTCAGCTCCTCAGCAAAGCATGAATGAAAGTGAGTATGCTGGTCCTATTTATACTCATATGTCCGGGTAGGTGTGACTCTGCATGCAAATCTCATTTCTGTACCACTTGAAGGTGATTGGCGCCTCTTCAAGTCCAACAAGTCCAACATCCCTGCTTAACCCGATTCATTCATAACACTGATTTAGAAATTAAATGTCACCGTAAATTGCTCAGAGACGAACAATTCTGCTTTGTCTTTATATTTCTGTTGGCAAAATTGAGCAAAACAGACAATATTGTTTCTAAAATAACACAATATTAACTTCTTATTTAATGAACTATTGTATAAAATCAGTATCACATTTACACTTGTGATGTTCTGGACAGAAAAATAGCACTCGTGATATTGCACTCATTGCTCGTGTGATATAGCTTAACTATATCATGATGTAAATATGAGACAAAATCTCAATCGGGCATTTTTTGCCCCATATCTTGAATTTTTGGAACATTCTAACTACATTTTATAGGCTCCATCACGCAGTGAGTTCTGCATCATATTCGTCGTCAGTTAACTGTATGAAATGTCAGATATCATACGTAGGTCTGGGGTGGTGCATTAAAGTGCATTCAAATGCGTTAATAATTTTAACGTGTTATTTTTTACTGTAATTAATCTAATTAGCGTGTTAAATCGACAGCCCTAATATATGTATATATAGACGCTTTAGTCAAGTCAAGTCTACTTTATTTATATAGCGCTTTTTACAATGCAGATTGCGTCAAAGCAGCTTTACAGTGATAACTGGTATATAATTTTGGCTGCACAGCAGCTCTTAAAGAAAATGGTGTCAATGCAGGCAGGTCAAAGCACTGTTGAATATCAAATGTCAAGTGTCCCCAACTAAGCAAGCCAAAGGCGACAGTGGCAAGTTACCCAAACTCCAACAGGTGACATCAGGTGGCAAACGGGTGTTAAAATGGAGAAGAAAAAAAAATAAAGAAAAAAAGAAGGCTTTAAGGCTCTTAGGCTTTAAGAATCCTACTTGTAAAGCTACCTGAAAACCTATGTGCACCTAAGACAAAAGCTGTTTTGAACACTAAGGGACACACCAAATATTGATTTGATTTAGTTAATAGAAGTTAATTGATAAATAAAATCTATTTATGACATTATTTTTGAAAGCATCCTCACTTTACAGCATTTTTACACAAATGCCTAAAACTTTTCACAGTACTGTAGCTTTGCAGGTAAGGTTTCTTCAAGCATCTGATATTTTGATATCGATATTACGACTCCTGACTTAAGGGAAGCAACAAAAACGAGGGACACACGTTAACCAAATTATAAGCTCAAAAGTAATGTTTATTTAACTACAAACTTAAGGCAACACTAAATAATAGAATTAAAACAAAGGTAATAATAGTGTTTCTGTGTCCATCAGTAACATCAGTGTGTAAAGCAAGGTGCATGGTTGAAATTGTAATACAATGTTGAAATGTAGATGCAGAAAGCCAAAAACGAAGTCCAAAAGTTTTTTGGTCCCAAAAACCAAAGTCTTCCCTTTTTGCTCAGCTGAAGATCTCTTTTAAGGCACATCTGAAGCACTGCAACAGGTGTATTCAATTTACTGCCAATTGAGGTAATTTGTGGCCAAAGGTACCAAACAGCAATTCCCCAAAACCAACAGCAGAGGTCGTCACACCCCTCCCCATAAGACAGTGACTCCCACAAAGATCCATGTAACAAAACATAACAAAACTCAGTAAAACAGTCACATGGTACACACAAATTTCAGGACCAAAGACAGCTCATCAGCTACCACATGTTCTGTTCCTCGAATGTGTCAGACATCCAGGCAGACAGACTGCAAAAATAGAGACCACCGGACCAACCTCTGATTCGGACACTGCAAAGAATTCAAAAATGTTAATGGATTATGATCCGTATATATATCACAATAGGTTCACTGGAGTTAACCCTTTAAGACCTGAAAGCTTTTTTAGAGGTTTTTTTTCTGAGCGACACACACAAAAGTAAAGACTCATAACTCCAAATAAATTACATTACATTTGGACATTTTCTTGCTGAGAAACAGCTGATAAAAGACAAAAATATATATAATTTCTTTAAATAATTTTTCTTTTTTTATTATTTGACATGGAATAACTCAGGAACGCAACAAGATCGGATAAAAAATATTATTTGGTGATGCTCTCCTACATGTGAGCTGCATCTGGTTCAAATTTCGTGGTGATAGCATAAAGTGTAGTTTAATAAATTGTTATAAATTTTTTCCGCAGCCAGGTGGCGCCAACGGGCGGTAAACTTAGGTTTAGAGGCACTTCTCAGCACTCGTTAAGAGTTTTTCAAACACGTTGGAAAACGAACATGGATGGGTCCGGGAACATTGGATACACACTTCATCCCTGAAAGATGAGAGACATGTTTTTAGCCAAGTATGTTAAATCATTCCGTGAGTAATATCTTGTGATCATCGCAATATGTTATGTTGATTTTGGATTCATTTTAATTTTGAGAATCTGCTTTAAATATTGATGTGCAATTTTTTTATGATCTGTGCATTTTTCATGAAGTTATGAGGACGTGAAATATACATATTTGTATTCAGTTAGCTGCTGTGCTATTTTTGTTGTAAACGCATATTACTCAGACTCATTAGAGGGTGAAAACAACACAACAGAAGCATGTTTGATATGAAAGTTTAAAGTCTCTGGTTTTGTATGCCAAAAATGTTTGTGCTACCTATATGGATTCAATTTTTATTGGCTCTTAAAGAGAGACATGCAAATGGAAACACCGATGCTCCATCCGGTCTTAAAGGGTTAATGTAAACAGCAAAATGCTGCAAGGCCCAAATAAGGGCTAACGCTTCCTTTTTGACTACAGAATAGTTACGTTGAAATGAGTTAAATTTTCTAAAAAAGAAAATAACTGGATGGTCTATTCCATCTGCATCAGACTGCTGAAGGACAGCTCCAGCTCCCACATTACTGGCATCGACATGCAATGTTTCCCAAAGCAAGTAGCCATAAGCACGGGCACTGAACACAGCAAGGACTTCACATTTTCAAATGCCAAATCGCAACTAGAAGACCAAATAAACTTTGCCTTACCCTTCAATAATTCAGTATGCGGTGCCACTACAGTCAAGAAATTACGACAGAAAGATTGATAACATCCGACCAACCCTAAAAACCTTATAAGCTCTTTCTTTGTCGTCGGGAAAGGAAAGTTCTGAATGGCATGCACTTTAGCCTGCATCGGATGCACTTCGCCATTCCCCACCACCTTACCGAGATACGTTACAGTCGCCTTTGCAAAATCGCATTTTGCTAAGTTCACTGTAAGCAGAGCATCAGACAGATGTTTCAACACCGAATGGAGGCCCTTTTAGTGAGACTCCCAACTGTCACTAAAAACAACTAAATCGTCTATATAGATGGCACAACCCTCAAGACCAGAAATTAGTCGGTTCATGAGGCGTTGAAAAGTCACCGGAGCATTTTGCTGGCCAAAACTTATGACCTGATAAGAATATACCCCCATGGAGTGACAGAAGACGATATTTCTTGCGTTCTCTTGGTTAAAGGCACTTGCCAATAGCCCTTCAGCAAGTCAAACTTGCTAATGAACTTGGCTGACCCAACCTGGTCCACGCAGTCTTTGATGCAGGACAAAAGAAAACAGTCTAATTTTGTTAAGCTATTAACTTTACGAAAGTCCGTTCAAAATCTCACTGTACCGTCTGACTTATCAAATAAAATACATGGAGAAGAATGAAGGTACTGCAATATTGTGGTCCTGCATATACTCAATTTCCCTCTCCATCAATTCTCCTTTCTCAGGTGCAACACGATAAAAACACTGCTTAATAGGCTTTGCGTCCCCCACATTAATATCATAAATAATTTGGGACAACTATGTAATAAGTCACATAACTCCTGGCATCTTACAGAAGATAAATGATGGAGAGTTCTGCAACGACTTGGAATTATTTAATCAGCCGCGAAACGGTCTCCTCTTCCTCACCCACTAAACTTACATTACCCCCAGTCCCCCACTGATGTAAACGGCCGAAAGTGCCTTCAAATTTTCCACAGGATTAGTTTCATTTTCATAATAGGGTTTTAATACATTTACATGGCACCGTTTAACTGACTTTTTCCTTGATGGCATTACAACGTCATAATTTTCATCAGTCAGTTTATTTTGTATATGAATCTTCCAATTTTTAATAATGAAAATGTGGATGAAATGTTTTGAATTGAAATATTCACAGCATACATATTTGACCATGTTGAATTTCAGCCCACAAAAATGCAAGCCCTAAAAATACAATGCATTAAAATGCAAAAATGGTTAATGCAATGCAAATTTTTTCAATTAGTGCAATTCAACAGGCCTTTTTATTTCAAACGCTTTTGCCGTTAATAAACTTCCATACACATTCATATACTTTTAAAACTATAGATTTAACTTCATCATAATCTTTACAATCATAAACCGACAATGAAGAAAAAGCTACTTGTGCTTTCCCAGTTAACACACACTGTAGCAATGCGACACGATTATCATCTGACCAGTCCCTTAATTCTGCCATGCATTCAAATAGAGTAAAGAAAGTATCTGGATCTTCCTCATTGAACTTTGAAAGAAGTTTTAGATTTGAAGTGATTGAAAAAGACATACTTTGTTCCTGACCAGAACTACAGCTTACCTTCTTTCATAAGGTTGAGCTTGAGGAACTCTAAATCCAATTTTCCAACTCCATCTTACCTTGTTCAGAACACTGTTTTAATTTTTTCATGCTCCATAAAAGCGGCAGCTCTTTTTGTTGTTCAATCAGACGCACCTCGTACAGATTCTTCCATCTCGGTCTCTAAGGGGGCTTTCATACTGGGCTCCTTTGCCACGGTCCGAGGCTGGGAGCGATTGTTCCCGGTGCCCCCCGCAGTGTTGGTCTGGTTTCATACTCAAACTGATTCTATCGAACCCTGGTGCTTTTGCATTCATCTTACGTCATCACAGACGTGCAAGGCGCATGACAGAAAACAGAAGGCGGGTCAATAAATTGTGTTTTTATTAATGTGGTGCTATTATGTGCAGCAGAGTAACTGTATGTGGGCCACATATAGATGGTTTTCCGCTGTTTGCAAGCAGCCTATTTTGAGGAGACAGCTGATTGGCATTCATTTGCCACTCTGATTGCACTCGCAAAGTGCTAATACACTGCAGGCTCACTTCTGCTCGAATCTTAGATAAATCATCAACACTATCATCTCTTACATGTGTTTTATTTAAGTGAATACATTACAGTCAGCGAAAACGCATGCGCAGGTTACTTTACTTCCTGAACAAGTGTGCACCCGAGTACGTGTTGCTTTCATATTCACGCAAACCGTGGCACAGTTCGAGTGCAACCGAACTCAGACCACCTCCTTCAGGTAGTCTCGGGTTCGCATGACAGCTTTCACATTAGCGATTTTTCATGCGAACCACGCCCCGTTTTGAACTAAACTGCCAGTGTGAAAGCCCCCTTAAAAACTTCTTTCAGTCAACTCAGTTTTTAAAGCTACCTTAACATTTTCTTTGAGCCTTTTATCTTTAATTAAAATGTCATAATGTTCAGCAATGCTTAATAATTGATCTTTAGTACACCTGTCCAAAAATTCATGATGGTGAACTAACAAACACATCAATATCAGCCATGAAAAATCATCAGAAAACAATTTAATTTATACAGTGCAATCAAATAACGAGAGTTTTCCCTCTACCTACCTTCCCACTATTTCTACCTAACTCAACTCTAGTCTTCATGCGATTACCGTTGGGGGGTATTTATGCACTGTAGCCCGCTGGGTGAAAAACGCAACTGGTCAGACTAACAACACCTTCAACACTACGGATGTGCTCCCGAGATAATTACTACTACCCACTTTCACAGCAACACTACACAAAAATAAGAAATCCAACATGTCTCAAAAGAAACATGCCGCTATACCAATCAGAGAAAACCCACGTTCAAAAAACAATATATTGCACATATGTACTTACCAACTGGTGATTTCACACGGTGAACAAATTGACTCCAGTGCAATTAGTTTGCGCGTGTCCAAAATAACCAATCATCAAACTATAGACATCCAAAAGTTTAACGCAGTGAAGCAAACTAAGCGAGGACAAGCCCCAAAATTTGTTACGATCCCTGGCTCAAGGGAAGCAACAAAAAACGAGGGACGCACGTAAACCAAATTATAAGCTCAAAAGTAATTTATTTAACTACAAACTTAAGGCAACACTAAATAATAGAATGAAAACAATTAAAGGAAATAACAGTGTTTCTGTGTCCATCAGTAATTCAGTGTGTAAGGCAAGGTGCATGGTTGAAAGTGTAATACAATTTTGAAATGTACTATGCAGAAAGCAACCAAAGATAACACAAGCAAAATCCAAAACCAAAGTCCTCTCTTTTTGCTCAGCTGAAGGTCACTTTTAAAGGGATAGTTCATCCAAAAATGAAAATTATCCCATGATTTACTCACCCTCAAACCATCCTAGTATATGACTATCTTCTTTCAGACTAACACAATCGGAGATATATTTAAAAATATCCTTAGTCCTCCAAGGTTTATAATAGTTGTGAATGGGGGGTCGTGTTTTAAAGCCAAAAATAATGCATCCATCCATAAAGAAAATTAATCCATATGACTCCAGGGGGTTAATAAAGGCCTTCTGAAGAGAAGAGATGCGTTTTTGTAAGAAAAATATCCATATTTAAAACTTTATAAATTCAATTAACTAGCTTCCGGTGGACTACCATATGCAGAATGTGCACGCCTCTCGCTGTTCAAACAAATAGGGCTGTGCAATAAATTTAAGCTTCTCTTATATCAAAATCCTCCGATATTTCTCTTTAAAAATGATAATTTTCGTCTTATAATCAGTGACCGGTGATTTGTTTTGCTCTGAGCCTCCGTGTTCCTTACTACGTTGTGCATCAGCTCAAAGGATACTCTTCCGCCGCATATTGATTTGCACATTCTGTGTTCGGACGTCCGCCAGAAGCTAGTTATTTGAAATTACAAAGTTTTATATATGGATATTTTTCTTACAAAAATGCATCACTTCGCTTTAGAAGACCTTTATTAATCCCCTAGAGTCATATGGATTACTTTTTTTTTATTTTTATGGATGGATGCATTATTTTTGTCACATACACCTAGGATGGCTTGAGGGTGAGTAAATCATGGGACAGTTTTCATTTGTGGGTGAACTATCCCTTTAAAGGTGCAATGTGTAACAATTGGGAGGATCTATTGACAGAAATGCAATATAACATAAATATGTTTTCAGTGGTGTATAAAGACCTTACATAATGAACCATTATGTTTTTATTACCTTAGAATGAGCCATTTATATCTACATACACCACGGATCCCCCCTCCATGTCAAGTCGTCATTTTGCTCCAGCATGTTTCTACAGCAGCCCTAAACGGACAACCAGTCTACAGATCGCGTTTCATCACTATGTTGTTGTTCTTCTAAATCGCTCGTGTTTTTAGAGGCAGCTTGCATCATCACTACGTTGAATACGCACAAAGTAGTAGTAGTAGTAGCAGTCGTCTGGTTTATTAGAAGCAGAGACCGTTCTTTGTTAGAAGTAAGAAGAAACCTTATTGTTTGACTGGCTAACGTACTCTCTGCTGTCTCAGACGACGACATCTTTGAATTGTGTCGGCCAGACGGCCACCTTAGCTTCTCTATTTTGCTCAAAAGGGAGGGGTGAGCTGCCGTTGGTTTCAGCTCGCAACCTCACCGCTAGATGCCGCTAAAATTTACACATTGCACCTTTAAGGAGCATCTGAAACACTACTATCTNCAAATTGTGTACTGTTGGGGTAGGAATGGGTGATCTTCCCAAAATTTCATATCATGATCTTATAACAAACATTAACGATCCACGTTCTGAATCAGGATCTTCCCAATTTTGAGATACTATCGAGAATATCCAGGCTGGAACAAGCCTATGGACTTATGTATTTGCACAATTATAGATAGATAAGTCCATTTGTACAATTAACACAGTATTGCATTAAACAATCTGTTGTAAAAAAAAGTCATTCAAATCTGAGTTAAACTTTAAAACAATGCATAGTCTTCACTGTATGAATTAAATATACATTGATTCTACTAAATATACTTAAGTTATTCAGTCAAGAGAGTGAGTGAGTGATTTTGGCCCAAATGGTCTGTCATTCTTTTTTCATTTGTTAGAATTTGTTAAGGCTAAATTTTAAATGGGGAAATTAGTTAGGCTGTACTGCTCAGTGACATGCAAAGTAGTCTTAAAAACTAACATGAAAAAGAATCGTGATAAGATTGTGATCCTGCCTGAAAAAAAATGGTGATATAATATTTTTGCCATATCGCCCATTTGTTTCTGTATAAATTAAATATAGATTAATCCCTGTTAAAGCTACAAAAGTTATTCAGTCAATTGCATTGATTATGCTAATAATGAAGTAGTCAGATGGAAGCTAATTGCTCGGCCTGCCTAAGGTGATAGTGTGGCCAATGTGGCCCTTACCCCAAGTGAGTTGGCTGGGCAACTTTTCTATCTCATTCTTCATCATAGCGGAATTTACATGGTTTCCGAGTCACAGGGTGAAGGACGAAGGAGTGAGAAACCGAGGGAGCATCAATTTGAGATTTGAAAATAATTAATTTAAATCTTGACACCTTGAAACAGAAACAGATATCTCTGATCACATGTTCAGTAGATCATGATGTTTAATTTTAATTTGAATGTTCTTTCTTTTGTTGTGACTGTAGATTAAGGATATGGTAGCACTTTTTACGATGGCCAAAACACTGGCACTAAGGCTGCATTTGCTGAGCCATTTGGATGACCAAATCCTTCCTTCACTGAAAGCATGTGCTGGTAAGCATCTGTGTTATCCCTGTCTTCAAACCTCCACTGCCTGCTTTCCTACATGTTCCAACCTCAGTTCAAGGCGTATATGCACTACAGAAAGAGACCCACTTTTCCTTGTTGCTGGATCCATTCGCCCTTACCAGGAGCTCCTCACCAGTGGAAGTGGTCTGTCATTGTTGCACCACCTTACTTCTAATGAGGACCACACCTTTATGAAACAACTTTCCTCCTGTACTTCATCTCAGCAAGTTCTTCGTCTTTTGCGATCTTACCCTTTCCTTTCAGGTGAAGCAGCAGCATCTATACTTCACAGACTGGCTGACTTGGAGAATGATGCCACATGTGTTCTTCAGAAACCACAGATACTGTTATCAGATTTGGCCCTTAATAAACTTTGTCAAAGACTGGAACATGATTCAGCCAAATTAGAGGATGAAGTGTTGGTTAGAGCTCTCCTGGGCTGTACACGTCTCTACCTTGACCCTGAGAGCCGCCTAGTGCTAAGGCTGGTGTCCGAATGTCAGAAGAGATTGGATTTGGAACAGTTAAGTGTTGAAGCGATATGTGGGTTATCAAGGGCTTTATTTGCATTGGAAGGGCCTGACGGTGGCATGGTAAAACAGGCTATGAATCAGCTCCAAAATAAAGAACCAACTCAATGGAATATGGCAGAGCTAGTTGCGGTTTACAGTATGCTAGCAACTGGTTTGGGTAAAGATGGACGCTACCTGGAGCTTCTAAATGAAATGAATGCTCAGGCACTTCGGCAGGCGCAACGAATGGACCCAGTGGCGATTAGTAAGATTCTAGGCGCTTTAGTCACATTGAGACAGAATCAAGCATTACCACTTGTAATTGCGCTTTGCAAGCAAGCTGTTCATCATGTGCAAAACTTTGCAGATGCAGAACTGACTGTGGTGTTGTCAGCACTTATGCACTATGGACACAGTGACCACTTTCTTGTGGAAGCTCTTGAGCGTCATGTGCCCAAAGTTGCCTTCACCGCTCATGCAGAAACCGTAACCAAGGTGATGCAGTATTTCCAGAGAAGGCGCATTCTTTCTCCACCTGTTTTTAACACAGTGGCTGAGAGTTTTGTGTATCGCGCAGAGGAGTACTCAACGTGGCAGGTGTCACAACAGATAGCTGCTCTGGGAGTTTTGGGATATCTGCCACCTGACGCTGGAAGATTGTTCCGAAAAGTGGAGTCTGTTTTGCATGCCCGGTTTTCACAATTTCAGCCCAGAGCTCTTCTTGACCTACTGTATGCCTGTGCACTTCTACAGAGGTACCCACTTAACTTCGTCTCAAAAGTCTTCAGCCCTTACTTCATGCAGCAGCTACAGGGTAAGAAGCAATGAAGAAGCATGTTCTATACTTGAGATCAATTTTCAGGAATATTGTGATTAATTTATAATTTTTATTGGCAATTGATTAATTGTTAATGTAAATGTTGAAAAACTTCATATACACTTTGCCAAGTGTAAAAATATTATAAATATGCACAAATGCTATTGGTATTTAACTCTCCATAAATACTTGATACATTGTATTGTAATAAGGAAGTATTTTAATAATTTATGCTGTTTAACATGAATTTAATAAATAGTATAATAAGGTATAGAAAATACAGATTGTGAAAAATGTGACATTTACTTTTGATTATGATTTCAAGTGATAAAACACTAATCACAATGTAATTGATGGTTGAACAGTGCTTGTTTTCATTTTGTACTTTAACGTACGATCACAGTGCTGTAGTGAACAATCTTATAGGAAATTTACACTTAATCTTTAACATGCTTCTTACCTTTTTAAATAATATCTTTTCCATCTCTGCCCAGGGGAGGAGGGCAGTGGGTTGGATCCCATAGTGCTTGCTCAGCTGACCCAACTCTACATGACTGTAAAGCTGGAGTGTCCGTTTTATAATGTGAGTAAAACTGCATTTTTATTTGCTTAGGGTTTAAGGCTGTTTCACACCAAGAGTGAAATGAAACTGTGTCAGATTGAAAGAAAGTAACTTTCCTTTGTACAATAGAGGGCACAAATCAAATCACCTTTCAGCTAGGGGTGGGGAAAAATGTATTCTTGAGACAAACGATAACTCGTCACCATGATCACCAACCATGATGATTTTTAAATGATTCATACAATAAATAAAGTAACTGTCTTTCTGCAGAAGTACCGGTATGTCTGACTCTGTGCTGTAAGGCAGAGATTCCCATGTTGGATGTTTTTGACAGCCAATCCACGTTTACAACTTTTTTCAACATATGCACATTAATGGTTCTCTGGTTATGGTCGTATGACATGCAGATAAACAAATAAAATGTAATCTTTTTTAGTTTGGGGTTTATTTAGAGGGCTGCACAATTTGGTCAAATTATATTGTGATAGTTTTGTCATTTCCATTTCAACTGGGGTCGGGGTTTGCAAAATTTTCATGGAATGTTTTTGCATTTCATTGTGCTTTTCTTTTTTATTTTGTTAAGAAGAAATCAACATACCTCGACATTGAGCGCCAAAATGTATAAAATGCTAAATGCATAAATACTTTTAAAAATTGCAGTACATTGTGTAATACAACATCATTACCTTGACAGCTAAATATCATTGTAAGAATGGAAGGTATGGCAAGTAATATATACTTTTGTGCAATATTCCTTTTATGGAAAGCTTGTATTCATTTTGTTGATCCAACCGAAACTATTAATTTCACATTATCAGTTGGTAAATGTTTGCACCTGGTGTGAATTGCTTCATAGGTATTCTTTGTTTCTATTCAAAGTCTTCTATGTGACTAACATTAGCACCACACTTTCACATTTGATTTGAAAGAGCCTTATATGACCCAGAATATACTATTCAAGTTATTCAAGCATAATTTTACACATTTTCTTGTATTACAAAATGTGTCAGAACAGACATCCCAACCAACTTCCAGAAAACCAGAATGCCCCAAAACAACTTAGGGAGCCTATACACGAATGACAATTGGAATAGGTAAGCTCTGTTTTGAGCATGTGAGCCATTGTCAATTTAAAATCAAGCACAACTTAAACTTGTAAATTTGTTAATGGATCCCTACATTACAGGCAATTCTTGGATTTTAGTCTTGGGGTGGGCTCTGAACATGAGCTGATGTAGAACAGCAGAGTATGTCTTGCCATAAGTCCTTAAAGTTGGGAGGTGTTTACTTAACTTGTTAGTAGTCTTTATTTAATGTATGTGTAAATAAATCTGTCATGAAAATGACAGCCACTGTGTAAATGATTATATTTCAACAACGAATTGGAGTAAAAACCTAATTTTATTGTTAGATTTAGAAGTTAAAACAAAAACTGCCTCATGCAGTTTACAAGTTTGTATACAATTTGTTATTTGAGTTTTGATTATTATATCTAAAAAATAAATAGCAACTGAATTTAGGCTAATAGTTTGGACTCTCTTTTGGGGCTTCCTATATATATATTTATATAGATTTTTTTTTTCATCCTTAAGAAACGTTTAATTATATTTAAATTCATTTAAAGACTAAACTACTGTTTAATTTAATAAAAAGCCATTTTGTTTAGTTTTCTCCCCCTGCTGTACCGAACTGAACCATGATTTCAAAACCGAGGTACGTACCGAACCGTCAGTTTTGTGTACTGTTACACCTCTAATCACGGGAACTTAGTCTGTAGCTATAAGCCCCATATGCAGCAAACTGCGATGCACTTTGTTCGGACACCTTTCTATCAGGGCCAGCATTACGTTTTTCAGCTATTTCAGCTGCAGTAGCTCTTCTGTGTGATCGGACCAAACAGGCTAGCATTTGTTCCCAACATGCATCAGTGAGCTTGGGCGCCCATGACCCTGATGCCGCTTTACTGGTTGTCCTTCCTTACACTACTTTTGGTAGGTACTAACCACTGCATAACGGGAACACCACACAAGACTTGTTGTTTTGGAGTGGCTCTGACCCAGTCGTCTAGACATCACTATTTGGCCCTTGTCTAAGTCACTCAGATCTTTTCGCTCTGTAATTTTTCTGGCTTCCAACACATGAAATTAAAGGACTGATTGTTAACTTGCTGCCTAATACAGCCTGTAAAATAAGTATTGAATGTCAACTTTTTGTTTTATTATTATTAAACACAGTTCCAATGCAGCAATTCACATACAATTTTGAACAGACATCGATATTAACTTAAGAAATGTACACAGACAAAGAAATCATAATTTTACGATCCATAAAAAAGCTATGTGTAATAAAGGGAAATGACTCAGGAAAAAGCGCATCCTGTATGACCAAACTTTAAATCTTCAATATTCTGGGGGTGTCTCTTGTGAATTTTGATCTTCAGTTCCTTCCACAAATGCTCTGTTGGGTTTAGGTCTGGTGATTTACTGGGACATTCTAACAACTTTATTTTCTTCTTCTGGAACCAATTTAAACTCTCCTTTGCAGTGTGTTTTGGCATGTTGTCCTAGTGGAAGGTCCACCAAAGTCTCATCTTCATCATCCTGGTGGATGGCAACAAATTCATCTCAAGAATTCCCAGTACATGGCTCCATCTTTCAATAATATTGATTCTGCCAGTATCATGAGAAGAGAAACCATATCACGATGCTTCCACCTCAAAAACATCACTGTTGGTATTGTATTTTTAGGGTCATATGCAAAGCCATTTCTCCTCCAAACATGGCATGTGGTATTGTTGCCAAAAGTTAGATTTTTGTCTTATCTGACTACACTAAATTCTCCCATTAGTTCAGACCTTTCCAAATGTTGTGTAGAAAACTTCAAATGAGCTTCAACATACCTTTTCTTCAATAATATAGCTTTCTGTGGTGAGCGTTTATGGAGGCTGTGGCGGTGGAGTGCATTTGTTTTCTCTGTGACAACTGTCAAGTCTTTCTGGACCTCTTTCCGAGTAGTCCTTGGTTCTTGGGCTACACTTCTGACTAACATTCTGACTCCCTGATCAGAAATCTTGCGAGGAGCTCCTTTGCATGGCCAGTTGATGGTGGAATGATGTTCCTTTCAGTTGTGGAAAATTGCCCCAATGGTGCTTACAGGAACATTTAGGAGTTGGAAAATCCTTCTGTAACCAGTACCGTTATGTACGGCAAAAATCTTGTTGTGAAAGTGTTGGGAGAGCTCTTTGCCTCTACCCATCATGAGATGTCCAATACTTGCATCCAGAGGTCGATAAGCCTTTTTCTAACCTAACAACATGCACTAACCCAACTGATTCTAATTTGCACAGGTAGGAGGTAGAACTACTTAGTGAAATCTGTTGCTTTCTTGACTTACCTTGCCTTAGTGTACTGCTTTTTCTTAGTGTGTTCAATAATTTTTTACCGTGTCATTCCACTTTATTACGCATAACTTTATGGATTGTAGTATTATGATTTCATTATTTTTATTGATTTATTATCAATAAAAAAAAATTTATTGGTGATTCATGCTAACTTAAGTAGTTAACTAATGTTAACAAATGGAACCTTTAAAGTGTTACCTATACATGTATTTAACAGTAATATAAATGTATTGTTAAAATGTAGTTCAAAATACACAATTACTAAGATGGTAAGGACACATAATAAATACCTAACTTTGCATTTATTACTTAGCCCACTTTAACTACTCCAATACCACAACAGAAACTACTAGCCTAACTAATACATTATTAAAGGCAAGTGAACAGACTGTAAAAAGAACAAATACTGTACACCAATTAAAAGCATAGATAAATACAACATAAAGTTACAAATAAAGAATAAGGTCTAACTGTAGTATTAATTTTCATGTACAGAAATGTAATAATTAAATATAAAATGACTGTTCACTGTATAAATTGAATATAGATTAATCTTTGTTAAAGCAGTGTTTTGTTGTTTGATTTACATGACAAACAACAGCAGGTATTTATAGGTTGCTTTCACTTTAATGCTGCGTTCACACCGAACGCGTCTGGGGCGTCTGGAGCGTCTGATTTACATGTTAAGTCAATGCAAACGCGCGTCTAGACATCCTGCGGCGCGAATCAAGCGTATACCGCGGCGCGAATCGGCCGTTGACGCGCGAATGGCGCGGCGCGAATTGAGCGTTCACGCGCCTGACGCGTCTGATGCGCGAATTGAGCGTCTGACGCCCTAGACGCCCAAGTTGAAAAATCTGAACTTTGGCGTAAATTCGCGGCGCGTTAACCAATCAGGGACTCTGCTTTGGTAGTAACGTGTTCATGACGTGATCAGCGGTGGAGACCAGAACAAAGATAATAGTCTGTATGTGGCCAAGTTGGCCAACTATGATGTGTCATCATATTTTTACCGAGACAGGAATAAAAAGAACTTTGTCTGGAAGAGGATAAGCGAAGAAATCGGACAATCTGGTTAATTTTAAAACGCTTTGCATGATTTTAGCCGTTGATCATAGCCCACCTGCTCGCTAGCAAAAGCCGGCCGGCATAACCGAGTTAAATTGCCGCTACTGGTTTCCAACTGTCAAGATAATGTGTTTATTCAGAGGATCTGTGCAGAAAGAGATGGAAACCCCTCCCATGACGCGAATTCGCGTCTGAACACACTTTGTTTAGACGCTCGAATAGAGCGAATTTTACGCGCGTCTGAAGCGTCTGACTTCAAAATGTTCAAGCGTCCAACTAGACGCGTTTGACGCGAATTTGACGCCCCAGACGCGTTTGGTGTGAACGCAAGACCCATTGAGCGCACACATCCGATAGATACACATCCGAATTCTCACCTCGTTCAATTAAGACATAACCGAATGTGTTTACGAGAATACTTGCCGAGAGGGGTATTTTGACTGACATAATGCTGCGTTCACACCAAACGCGAATAGAGCGTCAAATTCGCGTCTACCGCGTCNGCGTTTGGTGTGAACGCAAGACCCATTGAGCGCACACATCCGATAGATACACATCCGAATTCTCACCTCGTTCAATTAAGACATAACCGAATGTGTTTACGAGAATACTTGCCGAGAGGGGTATTTTGACTGACATAATACTTATGTGTCCATCCAAGTGCATTGAGGACGCGAAAGAGAAATCAAGTTGGAGTTCGCGTGCTATCTGAAATGCACCTCTCTCTGTGTGTGTGTGTGTGTGTGTGTGCGCGCGCGCGCGAGCGAGCCATGCATGTGCGTCTCTGCGCACCGATAACAGCGTGGCGTGCGATACCGAATTAAATCCTCTTTTGCCTCTTCTAGCGCTGGAATGGTTTCTATCTCTTTAATGTCTATTTAATGTGTAAACTGGCAAGACAAAACACGTGCAAATTATAACCTTTTACTCTATTGCGGTGAAACTTGCAATTGATCCACGAATCACATGCGTGCCGAACCATGGGGCTTGGTCCGTAGGGATCACGGATCAACAATGATCCGTTTAACCACTAGTATTTATGTCAAGGTGTGTAATGACTGTTTATATTTATTAAGCATCATATGACAAATTTGAACATGAATCAAAATTTTTTGCTGGGACTTAAAAATACCCGTAGTTGCAGAAACATTTATTCATTTTGCTTATTTATTCATAACCAACAATGCTCATTTCCTACACTTACATGCAGGGTCCACGACTTTCGCCAAAATTTCGTGTGAAGTCATTTTTGGCTTCTGGACAGTTTTTGGAAACTCTGGTGGAACCTCAATTCTACAATGCTGTGAAGTCTGGCCTAGTGGATCTGCTGGGAGCTCGATCTTACTTTGCTTCCAGAGTACTTACACCATATTGCTATACGCTAGGTAGAGACTATGTAAAAATTGTACAGCTTTCAACTTCTTACACTAACACATCTCTGTGGTTGTATATGCCAATATTTTCTTGTTTGTTTATCTGCAGACATTGAGATAAAACTAGATGAAGAAGGTTATGTTCTGCCTGCCTGTCATTCAGATGAAGTCCATAAGAGGTAATGCATGTCCTGCTATTTGCAAAAAAAAAAGAAAAAAAGCAGGCACTGATGTTTAATGGTCTGTAAGATTGCATGCATATTCTGAGCTCAACATTAATTTATGTATTATCAGAATTGCTCTCTGTATTGATGGGTCGAAGCGCTTTGCAGCTAATGCAGAGAAACTACTAGGCAAGGAAGCCATCAAGCAGCGTCATCTGAGGATTCTGGGATATGAAGTTGTTCAGGTAAAACCTACATCATTTCTCTTAACTTTTTATTTACAGGCTCTCTGCTTTACTAAAATGATACCTTCAAATAATTTGCATGTTTCGTAGATCATTTTAAAATTTATTTCTAAAGGAACAGTTTGCCCCAAAATTAAACTTCTAACCTAATTTTTTCTTCTATGAAACAGATACAGTTGTGGTCATAACTTTACATGCACTTTGCAGAATCTTCAAAATGTTAGTAGTTTTAACAAAATAAGAGGGATCATAAAAATTTTGTTTTGTTGTTGTTGTTTTTTTTTTGTCACACTTTAGATTAGGGTCCAATTCTCACTGTTAACTACGAATTTTGCCTCAATTCCTCATTACTGCTTATAAATAGTTAGTAAGGTATTAGTTAAGTTTAGGTATTGGGTAGGATTTGGGTAGGATTAAGGGATGTAGAATATGGTCATGGATATTAAGGCATTAATATGTGCTTTAGAAGTACTAATAAACAGCCAATATCCTAGTAATATGCATTCTAATAAGCAACTAGTTAATAGTGACAAATGAGAATTGGACCCTAAACTAAAGTGTTACTGTTTTTACGTGTGTGTGTGTGTGTGTGTGTTACCCTGAATAAGATTTGACACAACAGATGTTTAGAAACCGCCCACAAGACAGATTTTTGTTACCTGGATAATCTTGCACATTCTTTGGTTTTCGAGGATCTTTTGCATACTTCCTTTCCACGAGAGACTGTGATTTTTAGTTCCATCTTTTCATGTTTAGGACAATTACAAAAGGGCACAAACATTCATTGATGCATATTTTTTATTCAATTGTACAATTACAATTGTCCAAACTTTTGATAGGTACTGTTTTTTTTTTTTTTACTTTACATTGTATCAAATCCATGAGGACTTAGTGTTTGTAGTACATAAACAAATCATAAAATTGTCATAAAATATAGGGAACATTTTTAGATATTGTTATTGTTCAGCAGTGTATTTGATTTCTTATTAAAAGCAAATTGATTTAAAATTAAAAGCAAGAGATGAAATTTTTTTTTTTTAAATCTATCAATTAGACAAAGGTCAAATAAAGACTATTACACCCAACATTTCTGTCCCCCTCACTTCTAAAATGATGGCTACGCCCCTGACTCTGGGCACGTGTAAATTTGAATTATTGACAAACAGTTATGTGTGTGCTGATCCTCTACTCTTCCCTGTGGAACCCGGAAGTTGGACCTATGACCTACTTTTAATACGATCTGAATTTCTGCGTTTTGAATTTTAGAATATTGGTGTTTTAAATTTGTTATTCATGTTGAAAACTTGAAGCTGTATTTTTAAGAAGTGAATATTTGCAGTCTAAGAATTCAGAACAAAAAACACGCTGTTTGAAAATACATATGTAGAAAATTATGCCATAAAAAAAAAATTATATTTCAAATGTCCAGGATTCAAGTTTAAAAATTCAAATTCAAATCTATATAAAATGGCACTTAATATTCAATTCTGTTAAATGACACTTGTCAATAATTCAAATTTACACAATTCAGATTCAGATCATTGTCATATTTCTAAAGGTGTTAAGCCTCTTTGGTGCTTCTCCACACCGTAACTCCCACGGATGTGGGAAAGACAGTGACGGTGGACTCATCAGAGAACAATATGTTTCACATTGTCCACAGCCCAAGACTTGCACTGTTGGCACCATTGAAACCGACTTTAGGCATTGGCACTAGTTACACACATGATGTACAGTTAAGCCGTGCGTTAGTTTGAACGGTGACAGCTATTATGGTAGTGGCTTGATGCAGTGCAGGAGATGCGGATAACTTAGTAAAAAAAAATGCTGTCTGCTGTGCCATTAGAAAAATTTTCTTTGACCTTCGAGAAACTTTAATTAATGATGTCACATAACAAATCTACTTCCCAGGTAAAATTAAATGAATTGCTAATTACAACATTGAAATAAAAATGTAAGGCCTGTACAAATACTAGAAATCTTGAAATAATGGAAATAATTGGGACTCATGTAGTACACAGTACACATTTCAATTATTTATAACTTTTATGTTATTTTGGTTGCTTGGCTGTTTCCTTTATAAAAAAAAAAGAACACACTCCTGATGAAAAGTTACAAGTTTCTGGACCTTTATATGATGTCATGACATTGCTGTCTTGCCGGCAGCCAATCGCTGCATGGTTTTGAGTATCGATATATCTGCCCTTTCCAATGAACACAAGAACCTGCAGTAATCTCTACGGAAGAGGATTAGGGCCAAGCAATAATAAAAAAATGAAACCATCTCGAGATTAAAGTTGTTAAATTTCGAGAAAAAAGTCGAAATAAAATGTTGAGAATAAACTCGTTAAATTCAAGAAAAAAGTCGAGATAAAATGTTGAGAATAAAGTCATTAAATTACGAGAACAAATTCGTTAAATTATGAGAAAAGTGTCGTTATGTTGTGTGGATTGTAATATTTTATGTACAGCTGTGCTATTGCTCTATTAATTCAACCTTCACACTCTGATCTTACTGATGGAATGTAAAATCAGTGAATTGGCCACCAGGCCATGTATATATAAGCTTGAAACCTTCAAAACTATATTGGCCAGTGTTTAAGTTTCATTATCCAACCCCTGTATTTAAATAATGTCTCCATTGTTATTTACCATTAAATGAGATACAAAAGTTTAAAGCTCTGAACAAGGAAAAACTGCTAAAGACACATCTTTTTCGTCAACACTTGACCCAGTAATATTAGCACTTTCTTTTTTCTATTTCTATTCTCTATTTAATAAAAAAAATCCTTGCTACGAGCACTTTGCTGGAATAACTGGGACTTGACACTACCTTTATTCATTTGCATTTATATAAATAGTGCAGTGTAAATGTAACTCCAGTGATTTAATCCAAGTCTTCTGGGGTTGGATAATGCTTGAATACTCGATTGGTATCACTGGTACAGTGTTGAAATGGTTCCAATCTTTTCTGTCAAACAAAAGATTGTCAATTTAGGTGTCCATTCATCCTCGGTGGTTTGATTTTAGCACCGTTATTATTTTCGATGTATACGTAATCTCTGGGATCAATTATGCGTAAATTTGGGGTGTCGTATCACTGCTATGTGGACGACACATAACTTTATATACCTATTAAATGTAAAGATAACTCAGCATACAAGAGACAGGAGACTTGCCTGCATGAACTCAAATTATGGCTTACAAATAATTTCATGATACTTAATGATGATAAAACCCAAATCATTCAGTTTGGGCCAAAAGAGCACCCAGATGAAGACTCAACCAACCTTGGCACTCTTACTCCTTATCTTACTTCTGATGTTAAAGGTCTAGGATTTCACCTAGATAATGGTCTTAAATTAGACAAACAAATCAATACCATAGTTAGTACCAGTTTTTAACATATTCGCCGGTTAGCTAAAGTCAAACCTGTCTTAAGCAAGAAAAGTTTGGAAACTGTTTTTCATGCTTTTATCTCAACTCGACTCGATTACTGTAATTCTTTGTATTCTGGGTTACCTCTCTCTTCCATCTCTCGCCTTTAAATGGTCCAAAATGCGGCAGCCCATCTACTCAGGTAGCCGCAAACGAGACCATATTACACCAATCTTACGTTCTTCGATACCGTATATGTACTACAAGATTTTGTTATTCGTTTACAAAGCTCTCAATAATTTAGCTCCTAAATATCTATCTGATTTGATTATGTACAATCCTTCCAGATCACTTAGATCCCAAAATGGTCATCTTTTGCTGGTACCACAATCTCGTCTGCAACATAGGGGAGACCGAGCTTTCGCAGTAGCGGGCCCTAAACTGTGGAATAGCTTGCCACCACCAGTCAGAACTGCTTCTACGTTTGCTGAATTTAAATCTATGTTAAAAACATATTTTTTCCTGTGCTTTTGATTCTTGGTAATTTGTACGTGTTCTTTTGTATTTATGTTCTTCTTATTCCTTTTCTTTTTAACTCTATGTACAGCACTTTGGCCAGCTCAGGCTGATTTTAAATGTGCTTTATAAATAAAATTGAATTCATAAAAATGTCTTTTTTTCACTCTGTCTAGATTTCATACTATGAGTTTGAGAAACTCAAGAATAAAGAGGAGGTTGTGGAATATCTGCACAAGAAGATCTTTCCTAACAGCTACAGACTCAGCTGGTAACATCTGGATCAGTAAATGTATATTGAACTATTTCTAAAAGCAGTGCCCCTTCCAGTAGATTTATTAGGTATATAGATGTTTGTTTTTCAATTTACAGAAAGTTTTGTGTACTGATTTTTTTCTTCTTCTTTTTGCTCTTAATGTGAGATTCTATGTAAATTCTCATAATAAAAGGAGTGCATAAGATTTTGTCTATTTCTCACAAAATGACACGGGCACATTCTTACCCGAGTCAGTTCCCATTTCTATGTTCTCTCACTGAAATGGTTTCGATTTGTTGCCTGTTTTGAACCACTGGCATCGCAGAATTGCACAAAATAACACACTGCACATTCAATCCTCAAACATGGTCATATAATAATTTCTTTATATTTGCTTTCAATAAGCAAATTGCAGTGCCAAGTAAATCAACTGACATATATCCTTTAGAAAACAAATAATAGCAACAGAATCTACACAGAAGAAAACAAACATGTCAAAAAAAAAAAAAAAACACTAACCCCAATGATTAATGGTGAAAGCTATCATGGATTGATTTCTTATAAAGCAATAAAAGATTATAAATGTAGATCAAGACTGAGATCAGAAAGATTAAGTCTTGATATTGAAGGTTTGTCCCAATGTTTGATTAAGTATGTGTGTAGATATTTGTCCAAGTCTTTTGAGGGTGTAGCATTGTAATTTTGTTCCATTATGTAGCTGGAATCTGAGGTAGGCCAAACTCGTCCACCAGTACTCCATCCTGCATGAAAACAGCAGAATACTTGTATCAATTATAAATCATTTCTTCATTGTGGATACATGTGAACATCCACTGTTATACTAAGCAAAAGAACAGGTAACTAAAAATGCAGTGTTCAGAAAAAAAATACTAATGTGTTGCCATTTCATATTTTCCTTTAAATAATTTGAGATACAGTATGCAGTATTTTTTTTATCCAATTTTATGTAATGTGTTGCCATTGTTTGGCAGTCTAATAAAATTATAATCCATGAAAGAGAATTAAAACAATCTCTGCCGTTGCATTTGTCAATTGTATACCTTTTGTTTATTACTGAAATGGGAAGTCCAGCACATTGTATTGTGGAATGAAGTTCACCCAAAAGTTAATTCATTTTGGGGTGAACTATCCCTTTAAAGGGTCTTGAAACCCCCATTCGCATTCGGTCACGCCTCAGATTTAAAGTGGTCATGAACTGCATTTTTTAAATTAGGGGCCAAGCACCCTTATATCCTGGAAAATTCAGTACATATATCAAAAAATTTGTTTTAGGGTTTTATGGCTCTTTAAGCATGTATACCCGGTTAGCGGTTCTGTCTCCTGGCACTCCCTCTGGTATAGCTGGAGCAGAAGCAGCCTCATCCAGATAGGAATTGTCATCGTCCAAAAGGAGTTCGTCACCCAGTGCATCCAGCTCTTATTGTACAAACAAATAAAACCAACATTATTATGTTTTATAGTGAACAAAGTAAATATATATTTATTAGTAATACACCAAAAACCATTACTAATGAAAAATTAAAATGCACAAAATAAAATAAACTACCTCCATGCCTGTTTTAACTAACCTGCCTCCAGGTCATCTTCATCGATGTCTGGTGTCCCGTAGCTGCGACTAAGAGCTTCTTGCACTTCATTAGCATCTTCCATCATGTCCTCCAACTGGTCTTGCAGATCCTGCAGCATAAACAGCAAAACGTTTCTATTACACACATTACATTTTTAATCAGGTCATACAATTACCTTTTACATTAAATTAAGGGATGAAAGGAATCTTACCTCTATCTGATCAATTTTAATATTCTTGTATGCTTTTTTCATTTCTTTGGCACCAACTTTCATTGCGTCCACCTATATTAAAAACATGCATACACAGAAAACAAGTAGGCTTGCTGCATTTGTTAATGTTGCAAAACACAAAGGGAAACAAGTTGCATTTTAATGTTTTATTTTTATTCTTATGACTGTATTCTTACAGTGGTCTTGGTGTCTTTTAGTGTCTGGATGGTGTAGTTTGCTTGTTCCATGTTAAATGACTGCTGCATCAACTGATCTCTCTGCCCTTCATACCTGGAAATACAACAATTTCCTTCAGTGTCTCATATCAGTTTCAAATGTTTGGGGTTAGAATTGTTGCATTATTCCAAATAAATAGATTGAGATTCACAAATAAATGTAAAGAGATTCACAAAAAAATAATCAAATTCACAATAGATTAAGATCCACAAATGAATGTAAAGAGTTTCGTGAAAATTAATCAAATTCACAAATAAATAAAATGAGATTAGCAAATAAAACTTAATTGTGAATCGCTTCTAAAGGGTGGATTCTGGAATTCACTGCCGCTTCAATATATATTTTGAGAGATTTATAATCATGTTATTAATCAACATTTATCTTTCTAAATATTAAATTATTTGAATGACTTCTTCAATGTATGTTAAAGCATTTATTTTCCTTTTCATCTTCAAACA
This sequence comes from Anabarilius grahami, assembly GCA_003731715.1. Classification (NCBI taxonomy): domain Eukaryota; kingdom Metazoa; phylum Chordata; class Actinopteri; order Cypriniformes; family Xenocyprididae; genus Anabarilius; species Anabarilius grahami. Next base: position 589,543 of record RJVU01048958.1, on the reverse strand, counting down.
CTAGAGAATAATGATGAATATTGTCTGTACCTCTCACTGAGAGAAAAGTACAACTTATCAGAATGTTTTGGAAATATTTCCTGTTATAGTTAAAGCCTAGGCCAACTTCAACCTTGGAGAAGCTGTGTATCTTGTGTATCTATGTATGTGCGCTGGTGTTCTGTGTGTAGGTCCTTTATTGGTATTAATGGACAACTGGCATTCTATGTGAATGCTTTGTCTTTCAGAAGCTTCTGACTGGTTGTGTTGCAGCCTCTTCCATCTCTTTTAGTTCATTCTCTTATTCGAATAAGTAAGGTTGTGCAAAAAAATGCAACTCATTTCGTTCTAAACCCTTAAGACTTTATCTCCTCTTCAAATGCACGGAAAGCGATTCACAAATGCACAGGAAGTGTAGGGGAATTTTAAGTGAAAAAAATACAGACTTTATTCAACAATTTCCTCTCTTCCGTATCAGTCTTCATTTTTTTTTTATGTGAATAAAAGCCTAACTTCAGTCTGTTCATCATATAAAGTGATTGTCTCTTCAGAAAATTTGGACTAAACCTAGAACTAAACTAGAACTTTTATTCACATATAAACATTGATCTATGAAATCACTTTGAATGATGAATGTATAGAATCAGTTCATTTGTAGAACTAGTGCACTGACAATAACACATAAGACCTTCGTTCATCTTCGGAACACTAGCATGGACCAATCAGCTTGTGCCAAGTAGTTAATGCTGTATTTAATTATCATCACCTTGCTTTAAGGACCCATCAGCATGCACCATCTAGAGTTTCATGACTGAACTATGTATATATTAATTTGTGTTCCGAAGAGGAGATAATGCTTGCGGGGATCTACAAATGCAATCATTTGTTAAATTTAGGCCCTTTCTGCCCCCTTGGAAATTTTGTTTTGAATGCTATTAAGGTATATTAAAGTTAATTAACATTTAATGATCTATAGGCATTTCACAGATTTCTTTGTGAACTAATTATATAATATTATTATTATGTAAACAGCCATTTAGATTTTTGTATTCACGATGCACCAAATACTGGGTTTTAGGTTAGTTCACCCAAAAAATAAAATTGTCATTAATTACTCACCCTCATGTCGTTCCACACCCGTAAGACCTTCGTTCATCTTCGCAACACAAATTAAGATATTTTTGATGAAATCCGAGAGCTGTCTGTCTCTTCCGTAGAAAGTAATTTAACCACAACTTTCAAGGTCCAGAAAGGTACTAAAGACATCGTTAAAATAATCCATGTGACTGCAGTGGTTCAACCTTAATTTTATGAAAAGACGAGAATACTTTTTGTGCGCAAAAAAAATAAAAAAACGACTTTATTAGGGCTGCCCCATAATAGTCGACTAACCTTTAGTCGATGAGAAGAGGCTTAGTTTTATTAGTTGCTTAGTCTCAGTAAAAAAAAATCTACAGGAAGTGGCAAAGTCTGTGAGGAACAGATCATTAACAGCTGGTCTATGTGGTAATTACAGTACATTGGGCAGGACATCCAAATGCTCGCCTATCATTCTTTGACCTCAGATATGGCTTGTCATCTGAAACATTGAAGTAGTAGCAACTTTAAATGGCCGCTTACTTTAACGTTAACCTACAAAATGTGAGCTATTCTAGTGTTTGTGCGGAGTGTGAAAGCTGAATAGTAGCATGCTTACTGCATGACAGCTAACATGGAGGCGTCACTTGCACTTCCGTCATTTTTGGTCATACAGATAAGAGTAATGCATCTTTTGAATCTGTGAAGAGTCTACTTTTATTTGTGTACACTCACAATAACAACAAAACGTGCTTTTGTTAAATAATAAAAACAAAATGGGTGCGCTTTCTGCCGTCTCTCTCTGTCATAAAACTAGATGGTGCATGCTGATGGGTCCTTAAAGCAAGGTGATGATAATTAAATACAGCATTAACTACTTGGCACAAGCTGATTGGTCCATGCTAGTGTTCCGAAGATGAACAAAGGTCTTATGTGTGTGGAACTACGTGAGGGTGAGTAATTAATGACATAATTTTCAATTTTAGGTGAACTAACCCCTATAACTAACAATGAGCAATATATTTGTTACAATAGTTATTAAAAATACTGTCCATTCTTAGTTCATTTTAGCTCAAAACCATTAAACAGCATTATTAGAACAACTTTTGGTATTAATAATGTATTAGTAAATGTTGAAATTACATTTATTAATTTTAGTTAATGTTATTAGAAGTATTTTCATTGTTACTTCATGTTAACTAATGTATTAACCACTGATCTATATATATGACTGTATTGGTATTCCCAAGTATTCCCTCACATTCTATTGAATTAATAGGAAATCATCTGATTTTAATAAGAAAGCATTACCTAACGAGTCCGCTTTTTTATATATTAAGTCTCTCTGTACATTCTTCCAACACAAACGTCAAACATAAATGGTTATTTGTTAAAAAGGCGGAAATTCCCCCTGCTTATTAAAAGTTAACCATTACAGTAGCGAATATCAAAACAGCTGACCGACAAGACTCCTCAACATTTGTATTACAAATGACACAATGATTCTTCTGAAATCTGAACAGAGATTTAGAGATCATGGGTCTCTTATGGTGCGTATCCACTGCCGCGAAGTGAGCGGAGCAGAGCGAGCATTTTAAGTTAATTCTTATGGAAGCCCAACTTCCACAGAAATAAATTAAAAATGCTCGCTCTGTTCCACTCGCTGCACGCCAGTGGAAAGGCACTGTTATGTGCATGCCACAGACTGTCCGGGTGCTACACTTGCACGCTTCAGAGTTCCTTTTGCTTTCCGTCAACATTACATTACTAACATTTAGAAAATCCATTTTTGACATTTGTGAATTGATTCAGAATCATCCGCATTGTGATGCATCTAAGAATCAAATTTTTTCCCCACCCCTATGCGTCATGCTTCTCACGTGAACAGCATCAGCTAATACTTAATACTTTTACTTAATTTAAAGTAGACATTTCACTTTCTATAGATATATTTTTCATGTGTGTGAGGCAAGTTTACATGGAGTTTCGGTTCTTTTTTTTCTTTTTTTGGCACGCTCAAGTTCACAGAGAGAGACGGCAGAAAGCGCACCCATTTTGTTTTCATTATTTAACAAAAGCACGTTTTTGTTCTAATAATGCTGTTTAATGGTTTTGAGCTAAAATGAACTAAGAATGGACAGTATTTTTAATAACTATTGTAACAAATATATTGCTCATTGTTAGTTATAGGGGTTAGTTCACCTAAAATTGAAAATTATGTCATTAATTACTCACCCTCACATCGTTCCACACACATAAGACCTTCGTTCATCTTCGGAACACTAGCATGGACCAATCAGCTTGTGCCAAGTAGTTAATGCTGTATTTAATTATCATCACCTTGCTTTAAGGACCCATCAGCATGCACCATCTAGTTTCATGACAGAGAGAGACGGCAGAAAGCGCACCCATTTTGTTTTTATTATTTAACAAAAGCACGTTTTGTTGTTATTGTGAGTGTACACAAATAAAAGTAGACTCTTCACAGATTCAAAAGATGCATTACTCTTATCTGTACGACCAAAAATGACGGAAGTGCAAGTGACGCCTCCATGTTAGCTGTCATGCAGTAAGCATGCTACTATTCAGCTTTCACACTCCGCACAAACACTTGAATAGCTCACATTTTCTAGGTTAACGTTAAAGTAAGCGGCCATTTAAAGTTGCTACTACTTCAATGTTTCAGATGATAAGCCATATTTGAGGTCAAAGAATGATAGGCGAGCATTTGGATGTCCTGCCCAATGTACTGTAATTACCACATAGACCAGCTGTTAATGATCTGTTCCTCACAGACTTTGCCATTTCCTGTAGATTTTTTTTTTACTGAGACTAAGCAACTAATAAAACTAAGCCTCTTCTCATCGACTAAAGGTTAGTCGACTATTATGGGGCAGCCCTAATAAAGTCGTTTTTTTATTTTTTTTGCGCACAAAAAGTATTCTCGTCTTTTCATAAAATTAAGGTTGAACCACTGCAGTCACATGGATTATTTTAACGATGTCTTTAGTACCTTTCTGGACCTTGAAAGTTGTGGTTAAATTACTTTCTACGGAAGAGTCAGACAGCTCTCGGATTTCATCAAAAATATCTTAATTTGTGTTGCGAAGATGAACGAAGGTCTTACGGGTGTGGAACGACATGAGGGTGAGTAATTAATGACAGAATCTTCATTTTTGGGTGAACTAACCCAAAACCCAGTATTTGGTGCATGGTGAATACAAAAATCTAAATGGCTGTTTAATGTTCAGAAAAAGAAAGCGGCACAGGACAGGAGTAACAGCTGCATTTCTGAGTTATATGGTATTATTGTATATCAGAATGTCTACACCTAGTTAAGTCTTAAAACAACCTAGCAAAACCACCTAGCGTTCCCCTGGCAGAGTGATTAATTTTTATGTTTTGCCATGAAATAGGATGAATTTTTGAGAGGCTATGGATGCTCAAAAACATGTCAGTACCCCCAACAGGCACCAAGGGGCAAAGGCCCTATCAATAGTGCTTGCAGTTTTAATTTTTAAGAATTTATACAGAAATGTGACATTAAGAATGACTACAAGCTTGACTACAGGATGACAACAGGATGAGTACAAGTGCACTTACATTCTCTTCTGTTTGAGGACTCGCATGGCTTTCTGTTTCACCATGTTCTAGAAAAGAAGCAGAGAAACTAGAGTATATGATTTCTTTCAATGTCCTGTGGCGTGTGACGCTTTGTCGACAATACATATGGCTGAATGTTGAATGTTTTTTTTTTTTTTTTTTTTTTTTTAATTAATTAAAGGAATAGATCAAATCTAAAAAAATATATATACCTGATGGCAAAAAATTGTCATTAAGTATTTTCAGATTTGCAGATATTCAAAACTAGCATATAAAAGCGTCACACCAGGTCTGAACAATACCAAACACCATTGGTGCTTGCGTCTACCAATTGTGACACCACGTTTGAATTTGTGCAAATATAAATGGAATTTGGGAGCTATAGAAAAAGGAATGATATTCAGCAAATAACATCTATAGGCCCTGTTTACACCTGGGTCATTCCGTGTCAAATCAACCAAATTGTGGAAACTCCCCCGGCTCAAATTTTTTATTTTGTTAATATTTTTAATGTAGAATAAATAAATAGAGATTAAAGCTAAAATATTAAATGTCACAGATGTATATTTACTGAGTCCACTGTTTTGTAGAGGTGGGTCAAAATGACAATTTTCACCTCAGATTTGGAGCCAAATCTTTATTTAAAAAAAAAAAAGATTTTACATTTTATTTTTACGCGGAGTTTGGTAGGTATGTTAGTAAAATCGGTTGATTTTAGCAATCTTTATTTTATTATATGCCAACGGTGAGAGTTCAAAAATGGCAAAAAGCACTTCTTGTGCTTTTTGCCTCAAGTTTGGATGCCTGTAACTCAAGAAGTATTAAAGGTATCTTAATATCCTTTTATATTATGGTTCTTAACAAACTTTCCTTTTGGTATCTTCATTTTAAAGGCCCTTGATGGTTCAATCCCAGAGATATGGAGATCTTAATGCAGCTCCATGTGTAAATTGGTAAATTATACACATTTTCAGTGGTAAAAAAACAAATGTGGGCCACTTTGCATATAGCTGATACTTTTTCTTTTCTTTTTTTTTAAGAGGAATATCTGAAGAACAAATAATGTTGAAACTAGAAATGTTTCTTATGTTTTTCTATCAACTCAACTGCATAGAACATAGCTGTCTGTGTGCCATAAATATTCATTTTCCAAAGTTTGCAAGCCTGTAACTATAAAAGCATTCAAGATATCTTAATATCCTTCAAGATTCTCATTCTTTCCTTTTGAAGCCCTCATTTTCAAGGCCATATATAGCTCAGTCCCATAGATATGGGGATCTCAAAGCAGCTCCATGTTCAAATTGTTGAATTTTACCCATGTGATTGAAAACCAAATGTGGTTCACTTTGCACACAGCTGATATTTATTGCATTTAAAGAGGAATGTCTGAAGAATAACAAAATGTTGAAACTAGAAATGTATTTTGTTTCCCTCTATCAAAAGAACTGCATAAAACATAACTCTCTGAGCACCAAAAATCCACTGAAAATAGTCAAGTTGAGGCATATTAACTTACTCTCAAAAGTGTATTTATAAGAATCTATATTTGAATCAGTTTTATGGATATTTGGAAGATGGGATTTTGTTAAATTTATCAGCTTCTGAAGCTACCAAGAGTTCAAATACGCAGTAACTACACGTTACCCCATTGACAATCCCTATATCTACTGTATGAGACTGAATCATATAGGGTCTTAAAAATGAAGATTCCAAAAGAAAGTTTTCATAAGAACAAGAATAAACACAAGAAGTGTTTTTTGCAATCTTTGAACTGTCACTGTTGGCAAATAATAAAACAAAGATTGCTAAAGTCAACAGATTTTACTAATAGACCTACTAATCTCTGTATAAAATAAAAAGTAATGATGCTGCCATCTAAAGTCATTTTTTCACCCCTCTAATTTGGCTCTAAATCTCAGGTGAAAATTGTCATTTTCACCCCCCTCCACAAAAGAGTGGATTACTCAGTAAATATACAGTACAGTCCAAAAGTTTGGAACTACTAAGATTTTTAATGTTTTTAAAAGAAGTTTCGTCTGCTCACCAAGGCTACATTTATTTAATTAAAAATACAGTAAAAACAGTAATATTGTGAAATATTATTACAATTTAAAATAACTGTTTTCTATTTGAATATATTTCACAAAGTAATTTATTCCTGTGATGGCAATGCTGAATTTTTCAGCATCATTACTCCAGTCTTCAGTGTCACATGATCCTTCAGAAATCATTCTAATATGCTGATCTGCTGCTCAAGAAACATTGAATGTGTACAATTGTACAAAATATTTGTGTACAATATTTTTTTTCAGGATTATTTGATGAATAGAAAGTTCAAAAGAACAGTGTTTATCTGAAATCTAATCTTTTGTAACATTATAAATGTCTTTACTGCCACTTTTGATTGATTTAATGCATCCTTGCTGAATAAAAGTATTCATTTCTTTAATTTCTTTTCAAAAAAATAAAAATAAAAATTCTTACTGACCCCAAACTTTTGAACGGTAGTGTATAATGCTACAGAAGCTTTGTATTTCAGATAAATGCTGTTCTTTTGAACTTTCTATTCATCAAGGAATCCTGAAAAAAAAAGTACACAACTGTTTTCAACATTGAAAATAATCATAAATGTTTATTGAGCAGCAAATCAGCATATTAGAATGATTTCTGAAGGATCATGTGACACTGAAGACTGGAGTAACGATGCTGAAAATTCAGCTTTGCATCACAGGAATAAATTACTTTGTCAAATATATTTAAATAGTACACAGTTATTTTAAATTGTAATAATATTTCACAATATTACTGTTTTTTACTGTATTTTTAATTAAATAAATGTAGCCTTGGTGAGCAGACGAAACTTATTTTAAAAACATTAAAAATCTTAGTGGTTCCAAACTTTTGGACTGTACTGTACATCTGTGATATTTAATATTTTGGTATTCATCACTATTTATGTTTGCCTTTCCACAGAAAAAAATATTAACAAAATCAAAGATTTGAGCCGGGGACCTCTGGTTGAGTTGATACTGAATGACCCACCTGGTATTAAGATGCGTTTTGGATGGATGACGCCAAATACAGATGTAAATGGGGTCTAAAAAGTTTTGAGCTTGTCTACTTTCAACCACTTCCAGAGGTAGTCGAAAACGCATTTAACCAGATTGCTTTCGTAGTGTAGACGCTCATGTGGTCGAATGTGTTCGAACAGCCACAAAATAACTTCTACTCTCCACCTACTGACCTAATGCTTAAACATTATGGGGAAGTGCGCTAGCCAGATGGGATTTAACCTTTGTCGGCTGAAGACCCAAGTTTAGTTTGAAGACGAAAAACGTACCAGCATAATATTCTCTCACCATTTCTGATTTCTAACACGCACTTACAGCATTCAGTGGTCTTGTGGCTATCAGAGCAGAAACAAAAACTGATACTCTCCATATGTCAATTGTGCGAGCTTATTTGTCCATTAGATCAAAAGATCTGAAAAAACCCATACATTTAGCCACCCATAGAACCTCCCCTCGAAGAAATCAGGATAGAAATGGTTGAAAGTGGACAAAAGAGACAGATTAAAACACCAGGTGTAAAAGGGAATGTGTCTCCTCATCTACTTGTGATCCGATCGACCAAAACGCATATTAATAACAGGTGTAAACAGGGCCATAGCTACTAAATCATATGGCTTTAAAAGACTTGATCTACTATAGCATACAAATTATATGGACAAATTATGGTGCATTTTTGTTATTTCTATGAAATGCAAGTAAATTAAACAGAATTACATTTGAGTGAACAATTTCTTTAATGTTTACAGAAAACTATAATTACACTCGAGTAAAGTCTGAGCCAAATTTTACCTTTGATGGGCCATCCCTCATTTTCTTCATCTGATCTTTGTACTTCATCAGTTCGGCATCAAGTCTGGCTATCTTCTTGTCAACAGACTCTGCTCGTGAGTCGACCTAATATTTAGCAAGCCAAAGAAAGACATCATATAGGATACAATAACATGTACATACATAAATAACTGAGATGAGAAGATACCAGCCCTAATGTTAAATGCAGAAATGTGTCATAAGTCATTGATCTCTAAAGAAACCAGCAGGACTGGTTCAAATTCACACAACCTCAACACAAGCCTTTGTCCCTAGAAACACAACTTTCAGAACAAATGTTGTATTTAAAAACACCAACCATGTCAACAACTATAAAAACAACAGAAACGTATAAGATATTTATCTATATATAGGGACAGCGTCTGTTTTACTACGTTACATGACACAGCAGAACATATTTCAACCACTCATAACAAATAACAAAATCAAATATCCAGACCGATAATATGAAGAAACACAATTCAGATAGAGATTTAAGCAAAAAATGAAGCCATTTCAGCTTTCAGGACAAAGTTCTTTTGTTTCTCAGTCTTAAAAGTTAACAACAACAAACACATACACCTGATATACAGTCCGTGAGGTTCGGTGCTGGTCCTTTTGGTTTCCCTCGTCCGAAGATACGATTCATCCCGGCACTATTTTAAACAAACAGGCTAAATAAAATAAAAAAGAAGAAAACAGTATCTCTTCCTTCGCCCGACAACAAAACACAGCCTGAACAAGGAACCCGGAAGTACTGACGTCATTACGTCCAAGGGGTATCTTGACATCTACGCCTCTTTGGTGACATTTTTAATTATAATAATTATTAATAATGCCATATATACAATAATTATACAATGAGAAATATACAATTCAAAAATACAAATAAACAAAATAATAAACCATAGCAAGAGTACAATACAAGAATAATAAAAAGAATATAAATAAAATCCTATAAGTGCCAAGCACTTTATCTCATAGCGACTGTTTCTATGGGCCGTGTATGAGGTATCGGGTGTGTCTCTGACACCTCATACATTCTCCGCTGGATCAACGTCGACGTGCGTCAACGTCGCCGCCATTTTGGACCGGGCGGACTGAAGAAAAGATTCCTGGATAGTTTGGGGCAGAGCCAGCGTATGACATCAGAGTACCGCGAGAGTGATTCAAAAGCATATGTGGTGGTCAACGGCTCTGGTGGTGGTGTTCTGAAATATTCGGTGTCTGAGATTTTCGGTGACACTGGGCGGAGCTTACATGAATATTCTCTCTATGAATATTCACGAGTTTCCTGTTTTGTGTTAAAGCGCCAATGAAAATTTTAGTGCAAAAACTAGTATGGGCGACTACAACTGTTTTGATTTGTTTTCTTTTAGTTCGTTTGATAAGATAACTTGTATAAATGTATCTGTGGCATAATAAAAGTTTCAGTTGTGATTATTTTGTCATTGCCTATTGCTTTCTCAGTTGATAGCCTGCATAACTTTAACCAGACATTATTATTTAAAACACATTTATTGAGAGTTAGGTTTATGTTTATGTTTTAGACATGCATGAATTAATGCATGTAAACCTTCTTCTTTTTCTGCAAAACACACAATGCTCTATATGAATAGAAACATGATGAGACAGTGATATTAGCTTCCTTGCAGCACTTTCACAAGGTTTTAGTTTAATTCTACAAGGTTTCCACAACAATTAAAATGTTAAAATTGAATTACAAGTGGATTAATTGATCAGCTACAAAACTAAAAGATACTGGTGCAGGTTTTATTTACAAATATTTATATGGAGAAGATATTATTGGCAAAAGTATGAGGAATATTATTGTTATGTGGATAATCAGACATATACAATGCTGTGATTGTTCTGTCATTTCTTAGTTGCTTGCTCAACATAAGATCCAGGGGGCGGAGTTGGATCTAAATCCAACTCCTCCCACTTTATATACCGCGCTCCTCCAGAAGAATCGGCATATTTGTGAAGTTGCTGGGAGTGGTCGCCGGCGCCAACGTTTACGCTAATCACAAGTCCACATTTGATTATTAATATAGTGGAGATAGATTCATAATTTAGTGTACGCCTGTGATCATAATTAAATATATGTTTAAGTTTTGAAAGTGTCCATACTTTTTGATTGTGCCATTAACGGTAGGCCGTTTAATAGCGCTAATCAGTGTATAACTCTGCAGAGGTGATCCTCCATCTAATTATCTAGCTAAAAAGGCTTAGCTTTAATGATAATTAGAATAATTTTATGATTATATAGGCTATGATTTATATACAGTCAAACCAAAATTTATTCAGCAGTGGCTGGCTGGTTTAGGTCCAGCGAAGCATCAGTAAGCAACCAGTTGAGATCACAGTCATTTGACCGCTTTAATTGAGATAAACCCATCTAAAACATCAATCATACAAAAGAATAGTCATAATATTATATTCATAATAATACAATTTCATATTTACATGCAAAGAGAGTGATGGGGAACACGTTATACTGGCATCTCAGCAGTGGCTGGCTGGACTGAGCGTCAATAGCAACCAGTTGAGATCACGGTCATGTGACTGACGTTTTAGATGGGTTAATCGCAATTAAAGCAATCATACAAAAGAATAGAGTCATAATATTATATTCATAATAATAAAATTGTGTATTTCCGTGCAGCAAGAGTGATAGGGAATGCGTTACACTCTGCCAGCCACCAGCCCACCACCTACAGACCTGCCAGAATCAGACTGGCAGCTGCCACCAGGTCATGTGACCTGTCAGTGGCTGCTACCACCAGCCAGTTGAAGATTGAACCCCCACTCAACTATTTTCCTTTGTAAATAAACTTCTTGGAAAATGCTCTACTTGTTTGTGTTGGGAGCAAGGCCAAACATACTTCCTTGTATAGCAACTCTGACTGCATCTAATTGCTCCCCCTTAAGCTCATAAGATCTTGATTCAGGCAATTGTGTGAACCATTCATTAGTTTTTGATAACTGTTCCCTAGTAATTTTTTTTTTTTTAATCTCAAGAAATTTTGATGATTTTTTGCTTGAATGGCTGGTTAATGAATTCCAGCCTTGTGTATTTTTTAATCTGTGTGATTTTGCATGTGTACAGGTGTCACAAATTGGACTGTGTTCTCCACATCCTACAAGGCAGAGTACTATAAAATGTACAGACTGGAAACTTGTAGGCAATGTGGAGACATTTTCAAAAACTGCACTTCAGGTATTGTTGGTTGTTTCCATGGGGTGTTTTGTTTTCAATGATGAATTAAAACACAACAAAAACAATGAACATTGAAATATTTCCTTTCTTTGTTTGCTTTCTTTGCTAACCTGTAGGATATGTAGGTCGAGGAAGAAGGGGAGAACTTCTGGGAATTTTTAGTGAGGACACCGACTTCTGCAGAGAGTTCTGCCAAATCTGTGCTGGACTGATTTGAATGTGTTGTGAGCATGATGTAATGCAGTGCAGTGTAAAAAAAAAGAAGAATGCGTGATTGATCATTTAATTCTATGTGGAAGTTTTAATTTTGAATCTCCTGTGGTTTATTTTGTTAGCGAATAGTCAGTGTGCTTACGATGTGCTCCCAATTTGGTTTTCCTTATGTTTCGTGTTCAAAGCTTCCCTACTTTATTCAGTGTCTGTTTTACCTTGTGAGTTAATAAATTTAATAAATAATAAATACATTTTTTTTTTTTCATTGTGCTGGTAATGCATTTTGCCTGCATTTAAGTGATATGTTCTTATTATGTTATGTAAATGTTATGTAAAGTCATATGTCCTTGTGAAGTAATATATAAGTATAAAATTACAGAAGACAACCTGACAGTGAGTGCTGCTATGGGGTGGAAATGGGGGGTAACGCGGGGGGACGGCGTCCCCCGAGTGAATTTCAAGGGGGGACGGCGTTCCAGTTCAAATTGGTTCGATTCTTTTATAGAAATGAAGGGATTTCTGTATTTATTCACTCAATAGCTTACGAAAACGAAACCGACTCAGCGCAAAAACATAGCGCAATAAAATTGCATGATTAATTATAAAAAGATCGCAATCTGAATTCAAACACCCACGCGATCTTACTCAGTGCTCGAAGTGGGCCGGTACGCACCAGCACTTCTCTATTTTAATCTGTAGCATACGCTTTGTCTTGCATACCGCCACTTCTCACATGTTGCCGGTACTCGGTCTAACCACCACACCGAAACATAGAATCAGGCTGTTAATTAATTTTATAAATCGCGTGTTCGGAGCTTTTATAAGCATGAGTGGTGCACCGCGCGCGAATCACCGCAGGCGCGTTCACCAGCGCGCTCCAAAAGTGTGATAAGATTTGCGCGAGCCGTTCCTATGATAAAATAGAACGTTCTCAATAGAATTCAAATGGGTTTCATTTGAATTCTATTCAGAATGTAGTAAAACGTTATGGAGAAAGTCATCATGATCTAAAAACAGCCAGTAAAAAGACTGATGAAAAGAGGGGGAAACATGATGATGATCTTGCAAGCTTTTTAAACTTCTCATGACCACCTTTACTAGAATTTATCACGTTCTATTGTATTTATTGTGGTACATTTTAACTAACTTGTTCAAGAATTTATAATATATAATCTATCAAGGCAAAAAAGAGAGAAGTTAACATTGAAGTTAAAAAGTTAACATTGCCCTAAGCATGCAATGAGGAGCCATCGATGGTCTAGCTGTAATTATATCCTTATTGTAACAAATGCTATGGTTAAACAATTACAAGAACTACTTTTTCATAAGGCCAAGTACAAGCTAGAATCATGGATCCTCTTGAATTATTGATTAAACATTAGTTTTCCTCATGTGTAAAATGTGTTCTGCTAATATGACAGATATGCCCATTAGGAAAAACCTGCCTGTATTCCAAGAATCAACAAGTCCGGTATAAGAAAATTTTAAGTAGATAGTTTGACTTCCCATGGCACTTTGTAAACCAGTGTTGTTGTTTTATTGCAGTTGTGTTATCAACCAACTTTGCATGTGTGGACCATTTTGCAAAAATAAAGCAACAAACAAATAAATAAACCTCACGAGGGAGCAAACCCAAACTCCTCGCAACCAAGGAAGACAACCAGTCCCCCATCCCCCCATCCCAAACGGAAGTGAACAAAATAGAGTAAATCAGCCTTTGAAAGTAACTTGATACTTCAAATAAAGATTGCATCAATTACATCGTTACACCAGTAGGTGGTGACAAATGATTGTTAAAAATGTATTTGTCATTGATTCATTCATTACAAAGAATTGTTCAAAAACGTTGATTCATCTATGAAACAAGTGACATCTTTATAATTGAGTAATTGAATTTATTCAAACCGATTTTTTAAATAAAAAATAATTCATTCAAAATAATTAATGTTTTTTGTAAATAGACAGCAGCAACTAACATGATGTCAATTTTTTTTTTTTTTAGTTGTCTATTCAGAATGATGGGAGAATTGTGATTCTCAATTTCCAGAATCTTGCAGCTTATTGAGCAAAAATCAGCAGTTGAAATTATTTCAGCGAATATTAGAATAAAACTGCATGTTCAGGTAGCAATGTTTTTTTTTTTAAACTCCATGTCTATGGTAACATCCTCAAAACAAAAAGTTTTATAAAATGATAAACATCACATTTCAACCCTTTTAACCATTGTTTAAGAAAAGGGATGAGTGAATATTATTATATTTAGATTATTATCCAAATTATTTTGCTTTTTAGAATGCACATCAGCTTCCTTTTGCATTAAAACTGGATTCCCCTTTAAATGTCTAATCTTTGATTTTCCAAGTATACTAAACTGAGTGGTAGCCATCCAAAACATTCAGTTTTCTTTAACCTGAGGACAAATGTATTTAAAATGTTTGTGACCTGTTCAATTCAGTCTGCACCAGTCTTGGAACACGAGTGTTTGTTTACCACCGGCATTCGCTGTGTCGTGTTAGTGGATTCATTATGTCGGACTCACCGCAGGTAACTCATAATCTGCAGTTTTTACTCCTGACAAAAACATTGCATGCGGCGCCTGTGGAGTGTGGAAGGTTACTGGAGCGCGCACGTCTCTCACAAGGAACGTAATGGCAGTGATTGACAAGCCAGAGGGCCAATGGTTCACGCGATGATCGCGTAAACCATTGGCTGAAGTTTTTAAGCCCCTGCCTCGTGCTCAGATGATGTATATTGATATTATTCCTTTCAGTGCACCTAATAAATAGTATTTTATCAGTTAGTAAAGACAGTTTCAAGTAATATTGCAAAAATGTATAAAAAAACCATCCTCTATAGAACCTTTAACATGTTTGTGCCACACACAATTCATAAATGTTGTTCAATGACCTTTCATTGACCTTGATAATTAAGAAAATATTGTTTGGAGGAAACATGAAATAGGCCTGTTTAATGTTAGCATATTTTATATAATTGTATAATATTTTATATTTAAATACATCTGAATAGTCATTGAAAGTAAAAAAATAAAATAAAAAATCCTTCCCATATAGAGTCCCCCCAGTGAATCTCAGCCATTTCCAGCCCTTAGTCACACACAGTTTTATTGTAATATGCATACTAAGTGGTGGGAAAAACACACATTTTCTACTTCAAGCATAAAGAGAAATTGACTTAATATTCCTAATAAAAGTAGATTGGTCTACTTATTAATCTACTTAAGTATTTGAAATCAAAGTGCATATGTGGACTACTGAGAGAGGAAAGGATCATTGGCCAAAGTTATAAATATATTTATAAGTTATAAATAGAAATAAATATAAAGAATAAAAATTCCTAAAAAGTGTATTCTCTCTCTCTATATATATATATATATTTATTATAAATATATATTATGGAGTAACAGCAAACGTTTCTCCAAATATTCTAATAAAATACTTGGTTATTGCCCACCACAGGATTAAAGGTACACATTCAGACAATATATAAAGTGTTATACAATGTATACAATATACAGTGTACCATTTAAAACGTAATTAAATAAAGTTTGTTTTCAGCAAGTTTGTTTTTCCATTAAAATAATAACTAGTTACGACTCAATGCGGAAACGGTAGAGCAACACATCAAGGATGACGTGACACACTGCTATAGGAATCTCGACCAATCAAAATACAGCTAATCTCGACCAATCAAAATACAACTCCGCCCTCTGGATCTCGTGTTCTGCAATGAGGGGCTACTGGAAAAATTCAAAGAGACTTTATTAAATCCTAAAGAGAAGGGTTTTTTTTTCCTTCATATTATTAGAAAACATTCTCGATCTTTTTTTCCCACAAAATGATGCATTTCATTGACAAAACATTTGAATGTGGAAAAAACATGATGCACTGTGAATAAGGATTCAATTTAACACAGTGGTGATATGGAACTAAGTTGTGAAATGAGCAAACCTGCAGTAAATTAACAATGAAATGTTTTAGTTCTACAAGCTTTCCATAACAATTAAAATGTTTAAATTTTAATTGTTTATTTAGCGGCTAAAATACGTATTGTAGTAAGTATTGTATTTTGCATGTTGTTATTTGCATTACTTTAATATCAAAGATGGAAGTAAATATTGAGAGTAGTTTCATTTTGAATAAAAAAGAGCAACTGATTCTGTGTTGAAATTTTATTCACAAATAAGGAGAAGTCATGACATATATGACATATAATTGGGTCATTCTACAGAAACGTCCACTTTTGGTATGGCAAGATGTCTTAAAATGTATTTCTTTTTCTAACATTTAAACTTAGACCACATTATTATATTACCCTTTGACTTTATGGATACACATAAATGACAGCTTAATGATTATTTATTTAAAGACTGCATGTACCATTTTTTTGTCACTGGTCAAATGATTTTAGTTCATTTGCACAACCATGTATTTGCTATAACAATTAAAATATTTAAAAAACAGTTATAAACAAGTAATGATGCAATCCTTTAAATCTTAATTCTTGAGTGAAGCAGAATTCAATGGATGTAAAATTATTATCATGACACATTTTATTTAATGTGACAGACAAAAAAACAGTAACACCAGTGACACAATGAATCACCAGTGATGTACACATAAGACCAAAGATCTTTATTCTTCAACTATAATTAAATAGATGGGACAACATTTTTACATTTGGTATACAATCAAAGACTTATCATTGACACTTAGTGAAAGCAGTCAGTAAAAGATCATAAACAACATTTAAAAAATGTCTGTATAATACGCTGTCTGTAAAGTCGCTGCTTCTCAGCTGCGCTCAATTTAGCCATTCCTGCCCAAAGGAGGATTAACAATGAGAAAGAAAAGTTAGAATCACGTAATCTTAGTGCTATTTTATGAAAATAACTAAATGAATAGCTTTTAATAAAGTTTATCTATAAACGGGTAACACCAGTGACCAGTGAGAATTTTCATTAAAAATGCATTTTACAAAATGGCTGCTGCAAGGTATCAATCCACATGTTGTCAATCATGGTATATTCACTAAATTAAGTAGTTTAATCCATTTGTAGTCTAGTTTTTTTTTTTTTAATTCCCTAACAATAA
Source organism: Anabarilius grahami (assembly GCA_003731715.1). Lineage (NCBI taxonomy): Eukaryota > Metazoa > Chordata > Actinopteri > Cypriniformes > Xenocyprididae > Anabarilius > Anabarilius grahami. The sequence goes on along the minus strand of RJVU01048958.1, from coordinate 572,459 downwards.
AGTAGGTCATACCAGTGACTTCAACTAAAAGCTTCATATGAAATTATGATTTTCTAATAAAAATTTTTGATAACTGAAAAAAGATAGTGGACTTTCCATTGGCCTTTCTTCATTGATCTTCAGGAAATAGGAAAAAGGTATTCAAGTGATGTCATCAGTGTCATTTTTTATTTCAAAATAAGAGATTTTTGTTAAAGGTAACACCAGTGACACAACTCCATGGGACCACTACATTCATTATATATTTTATAATATTTATTCAGCATTTAGTTTTTTTTATGTCATTTACATAATGTATTTGATAGTTATGTATAATTATTGTATTTTAAATGGTAGAAAAAAACTGTTTCTGACCTCAAAATAAAGCACTTTCCCTCTGACATGACTGTGGGGACGAGCACTTCTGTGGCGCTTGGAATTTTTATAATAAATTAAAAAACAAATATTGCCACATTGATGGCTCAAGAAGGTGTAATTGTTCAAATAACATTGTTTCATATTAAAATATATAAAAATTGTAATCCTAAAGTGTTTTTCAAGTGTAATATTTCTGTAAAGGCTAGGGACAGAAAAGTGGACGTTTCTGTAGAATGACCCAATAAGCAAAAACACTTGAATTTAAACACACACATTAACACACTTTACACAGGGTCTTGGGATCCCAGACAAATTCAAGTTTGGTCTGCTCATGCAATCCCAGTGATACCAGCCTTTGCTACTGACACATTCAATCAAAAATATATAATAAAATGACATTACAACAAACCTGTATTATTAAAATTTTTTATACACTGTCATGTTCAAAACAAAGTGAAGTGTCTGCTTGGTGTGGTGTACTGGGATATTTATTGGCAAAAGTCATCATCTTTGGGAACGAATCAAGGTTATATTAGCTATAGACATCAGATTAGTTATCACATGCATAATTCATCATGGCCTATTTGGATAATCATTAAACTACATTTAAAGTACATTAACATGTTTTCATGCATGTGTGCAATTTTGGAAACATATAACAGAGCCTATACAAATTCAAGTCTAGTGCTTCTGCAAACTAGGAAAGTTTACTGCTGCCTTCACCACAGGAGTTTACAATTAATATTATTACTATACATTTCGGCAAACCTTTAACTATATGCTTTAAAGACTCAAGGTAAAATAGAAACAACAAAAAAAGGCTACTTAAAACGCTATTGGCTCGTTTAGCGAATCCTAACGACACCTCTGGCGAATCATTGGCTGTGTTCATATCAATATAGCTAACACATGACACGACATAACACAATATACTGTATAGCATATATAAAATATTGTGCATCAATAACAGTTAGAATATATAAGCTAGAATATAGGCTAATTAACTTTAATGTAAGCCGAAGAGCGTGTACTAACATTTTCAGAAACGCTTTAACACAAAACAGGAAACTCGTGAATATTCATATAAGCTCCGCCCAGTGTCACCGAAAATCTCAGACACCGAATATTTCAGAACACCTGGCTGCGTTCAGCCCCGACAAAACGTTGCAAAACGTTTTTTAAACGGAAACGGTGGTGCGTTGAACACCCTGTTGACGCAAGAGTTGCAACTATGGCAGCTGAGAAGGCGATTCTTTGTGTTCTTTTTGAAGAATTTTCGGAGTCTGATGAAGTAGGTATAAATATAAATACGTGTTTAATAGCCTACTGCAAAATAATACGCTCAATATTAGTCACGCCCGTGCCGTCCAGAATAAAAGAGAACATCCCAATCGAGTGAAGGGATTTGTGGAAACTTCTAATTATTGTGATCCAACATTTGCCTCGCATTTCAGGATGAAAAGATAATTAAACATTTCAGGTGAAGGATAATCCACTTCTTACTTCTGACACTGTGTATGAGATATGACATTATTTTTATTGTGAGTATTAGGCTTATCATTATTGCTGATCACTTTGTGCTATGATATTGTATTATTTATATAATCAGAGGAGTAAAGAAAAGTTTATTAATGTGTCACTCCAAAATACAATAGCAAAATATATAAATATGTATAGTATTTTTATGTTACAAGTAGTCACTTTACATGGACCCATCGTGCTTTAATACCGCGTGGTTTATATACATGCTGCTGCTGATTGGGCTAACATTTTTGACACACCCACCAAACAATAGAAAACTTATCTCAAACCCGTTGCACACCGTTTCCAGGAAACACGTTGTTCAACTCGGAAACCGTCGCAAAACGTTGCGCACCGGTTTAAACTTGAACCAAAGAACCCAAGAGGCGACACTTTGATTTTTTTTTGGGCAACAGCCACTAGATGGCGCCCCGGTAGCGCGGCCGCCATTATGGGGTGAAAATACTAACTGGACCATAGAATCCATCGCATCTTACGCACCCAAAATCAGCGAATTTCACTGCCAAATCAGAAGCGCAATAGAACAGTTTTTTAAATTAAGTCACCAGTAAATTGTATGGCTCCTACAGTAAATGTTGTATTGTCTTATGTTTTATTTTACCAGTTGTGGAATCCAACCATTCATCCATCTGAGGTAAGGTAGTTAGTCTACTTTATTGAGTATTTCCATTTTATGCAACTTTACACATTTATTAAGTAAATTAATTAATGAATTAAAGATCATCATGTTTGCACCAAACAATATTTCAGACCAAGGGGAGTAATAATAATAATAATATATCACTAGGTCTGAATTGAAATAGGGTATATTGTACGTTTTAATGGATCACGCTACAAACAGAATGATCTTATAATACATGATGCATTTCTGTGTCCGTTATCACATAATTCCCACTTTTGGACACTTTTGCTTTAACGGACATTAGACAACAGCTGCAGAATCAAGCTGTTATATTCATATAATTATTGTCCAACATTTCCAATTTTTCTGATGCATGTCCTTAATTTAATTTCATATGTTGGTATTAATTCAGTGTTTATAATGCTTATACTTGAACTTCAAAGAATTTTAACCCAAACTGACTGGGTTTCTAGAGAGCAAATGTTTTGTGAAAAAAATGATAGACTTAAACACAAAGTCTGGAAAATAAACTGTTAGAAGGATTTGATGATCAATAGTGATAGTAATAAAACTTCCATGGAGCAAACTCTGGATAAACTACCGTGGAACTTATCCTCAAATTAAACACTTCTAGTTCTTTTGCTATATCGTTTCCAATCCGGCCAAAATTCTCCTTGAGCTTTTTCCCATTCAAGATGGCCGCCTCGGTTTGTAGTGTCTTGGTACTTTTGTTATTTTTGTTTGTTTGTCCTGTTTTGAGTAACTTTTTTCCGATCAGCTTTACTAGGGACGAACTCCTAGATATTTTAGAAACAACACACCAAATAACTTTTTGCCGACTTTTGAACATTCAGACTTTTTACTGGACATTCTGGTTGGAGGAGCTGCGATTGTATACAAGCGCTCCAAACAACGCAAACGAGGGAAACGCGCCGGCGCGCTCCTGAAATTCCGACAGCGCGGGTTTAGTACTCCGCTGCCGAGTATTCATCTAGCAAATCTCCGCTCCCTAGCAAATAAAACAGACGAACTGCTTCTCCTCACCAGCACGAACAAGGACTTTTCAAACTCTGCTGCACTTTGCTTCACGGAAACCTGGCTGAAAGGAGCCATCCCGAACAGCGCGCTTCATCTGCCGGGCTTCCAGCTGTTTAGAGCGGATCGCGTCACCGAGTTGTCGGGGAAAACGAAAGGCGGTGGATTATGTTTTTATATCAACGAAGGCTGGTGTACAGACGTGACAGTGTTAAAGGAGATGTGCTGCCCTAATTTGGAGGCTCTCTTCATTAACTGTAAGCCTTTTTATTCACCGCGGGAGTTTTCTTCGTTTATTCTGGTGAGTGTTTACATTCCTCCTGATGCGTGCGTGAGCGCGGCGCTAGAACAGCTGGCCGATCAGATCACACACACAGAGCAGTGTTACCTAAACACTTTATCATTCTCTGTGATTTCAATAAAGCTAATCTCACCCGTGAACTGTCTAAATACAGACAGCACATCACATGCCCCACCAGGGACAGTAACATACTGGACAATTGCTACACTGCTTTAAAGGATGCATACCACTCTGTCCCCAGAGCGGCTTTGGGACTCTCTGATCACTGTTTGGTTCATCTTCTACCAGCCTACAAGCAGAAACTGAAATCTGCTAAGCCTGTGGTAAGAACTGTAAAGAAATGGACCAGCGAAACAGAGCGGGCTTTACAAGCCTGTTTCGACTGCACTGATTGGAGTGTTTTTGAGGCTGCAGCCACTGATCTGGATGAGCTCACTGACACAGTGACATCCTACATCAGTTTCTGTGAGGACTTGTGTGTTCCCACCAGGACTTATTTAACATATAACAATGACAAACCTTGGTTTACTGCAAAACTCAGACAGCTTCGCCAGGCCAAAGAGTACAGGAGCGGGGACAAAGTCTTGTACAAACAGGCCAAATACACACTGAATAAGGAGAACAGTGTAGCAAAGAGAAGCTATGCTAAGAAGCTAGAACACCAGCTTTCAGCTACTGACTCAGCATCAGTGTGGAAGGGCCTGAAAACCATCCCCAGCTACAAGACCCGAAATAACCATATTTGGAGGTTAAGACCGCCTATTTTGAATATGTATGATCTCCCTGCATATTAATACGACCGATAATTGTTATTGATCTGTTTGGCTAAAAATGGAAGAACAGAAACGAAAAGCAAAAAAAAGAAACTTCACCGACTGCGAGATGGAGGTACTGCTGTCTGAGGTGGAGGGCCGTAAAAAAGTTTTATTTGGTGGGCTCTCTGCGGGCATTTCAAATAAAAGAAAGATATTAGAATGGGAGCAAGTAACAGAAGCAGTCAATGCTGTTTCCTCGGTGCCTCGCACAGTCCAAGAGACAAAAAAAAATGGTCTGACTTAAAAGTAGTCGTAAAAAAAAGAATATGTGCACACAGGCGCAGTGTCGTAACAACTGGTGGTGGTCAAGGAATCACTGACCTCTCAGCCTTTGATGCAAGGGTGGGTGCGATTATAGGGGAAACAGGATTAAGTGGAGTTCTTCCAGAATTCCAAGGTGATACGGATCTGATTTGCGGTGACGATGGTAAGTAATTGATTTATCTACACATTATGTACGTTTTTGTCTGTTTGAAATTCTGCTTTTTTGTTGTGGATAATTTAAATCAACCAATTCAAATTCCGTGGAAGTGGAAAGTCCTAAAATATCCAAGTGACAAATCTAGCAATAGATGCAGATGCCCTTAAGATATACGTTTATTAAAATAGTCGATTTTCCTGTTTATTCATATGCTAAAAATGTGTTCCGAACTGAAAGAAATAAAAACAATTTTGTCAGAAATAAGTGGTTCACTTAAAGAACTCGTGAAAAAATAAAAAGTTTGAATTCACTTGCCTTTTTACATTCCATTTATTACATTTATACGCCGCTGTATTGCCATAGCATTATGCACTGCATTAGGAGGGCCAGGGTCGGGTTCATTATCTTCAGTATGGGCGTTCGATGGAACAGGTATACCATTCTTTTGAGCAATGTTGTGCAAACACTGCGCAAGCCACCACAATGCGGCAAACCTTTGTAGGGCTGTACAATACTGTGCCACCAGACCTATCCAAGCACCTCCAGCATCCTTTTAGCAGACCAATAGTGCGTTCGACCACTGAACGCGTCCGGCAATGCTTCTCGTTATAACGCCGTTCTTGTTCGGTTTGGGGTCTAGTTAGTGGAGTTAGCAGCCACGTTCTAAGGGGATAACCACTGTCTCCTGAGAGGTAAAACATTTACATATGTTTTTTTAAGAAAATATAACAAAACAATGAATGTGGACCCCTGCTGGACCCCCTGCAGTTTGCTTATCGTGCAAACAGGTCTGTGGATGATGCAGTCAATATGGGACTGCATTATATCCTACAACATCTGGACAAACCAGGAACTTATGCAAGGATCCTGTTTGTGGACTTCAGTTCGGCTTTCAACACCATAATCCCGGATACCCTCCTGAATAAACTGACCCAGCTCTCTGTACCCACCTCCATCTGTCAGTGGATCACCAGCTTCTTGACAGACAGGCAGCAGCTAGTGAGGCTGGGAAAACTCACATCCAGCACCTGCACCATCAGCACTGGAGCTCCTCAGGGCTGTGTTCTCTCCCCACTGCTCTTCTCCCTCTACACAAATGACTGCACCTCGTAAAGACCCCTCTGTCAAGCTCCTGAAGTTCGCAGACGACACCACAGTCATCGGCCTTATCCGGGACGGAGACGAGTCTGCTTACAGACTGGAGGTTGAACAGCTGGCTGTCTGGTGCAGTCTTAACAACCTGGAGCTGAACACGCTCAAGACAGTGGAGATGAGAGTGGACTTTAGGAGAAACCCTCCTGCTCTCCCCCCACTCAGCATCATGAACAGCACTGTGGAGGCAGTGGAGTCATTCAGGTTCCTGGGCACCACCATCTCTCAGGACCTGAAGTTGGACAATCACATTGACTCCACTGCGAAAAAGGCACAGCAGAGACTGTACTTCCTTCGCCAGCTGAGGAAGTTCAACCTGCCACAGGAGCTGCTGACACAGTTTTATTCAGCTGTTATTGAGTCAGTTCTGTGCACTTCTATAACTGTTTGGTTTGGGTCAGCCAGCAAATCAGAAGACTGCAACGGATTGTTAGGACAGCTGAAAGGATAATTGGTATGCACTTGCCCAACCTTCAGGACTTGTACAACGCCAGAGTGAAGAAACGGGCAGGTAACATCATCACAGACCCCTCTCACCCTGGACACAACCTGTTTGCACTTCTGCCCTCAGGCAGACGTTAAGAACAGTTTTTTCCCCAATGCTATCTCCAGCTTAAACAGCTAACATAGCCATTACCCGTTTTAGTATTCACTTTCAGTACTTGAGAGAGAGTAAAGAATTAGTTGTGTAAATATATATATATATATATTCTATTCACCCTGCTGTATATACAATACAAATCTGTATGTCTTCTGTTCCAGATGTATACCACATTAGTATTATTATTTATTTTATTTTACTTATTTATTATTTTCTTAGTTTACTTATTTAAATGTTTCTGTTCTCATGTCATATGTATGTGTATACCAAGAGCTTCTGTAGAAAACCACAACAAATTCCTTGTGTGTTTGTGCACACCTGGCGAATAAAGCACATTCTGATTCTGATTCTGATACTCCCAGCTCTCCTGCAATACTTCTTTAGTGGGATGTGAATTATTATGCCCAGCCCAATAGTTTGCCATCCACTTTTTCCTTCTTAACTCTAGTGGAAATTCTCCCATTTCTACCTGGATGGCTGACACTGGTGTTGTTTTGAAAGCTCCACAACATATTCTCAAAGCATGAGCCTGGAATCTAGAACTGATCGAATTAGTACCACATATATTCTTTTCAGTGATAATATACTCGCACCCCATTCTCTTCCTCTCAGACATCTCATTACATTTATTACTTTTTTGCACTTTTCCTCCATTTTCCAAATATGATCTGCAAATGTCAGTCGTGAATCTAAATTAATTCCTAAAAATTAAGTCTCTAAGTCTCTTCCATACATTCTTAGCCTCATTCCCTCCTGAATTCTCTTTCAAGTAAAAAAGACTGACTGAGTCTTTTCTATAGAGAATCTAAACCCCCAATCACAACCCCACTCCACCACTTTATCAATTACTTCCTGTATTTTCCTGGTTACGTATTTCATATTCCTTCCTCTCTCCCACAATGCCTCATCATCTGCGAACAAAGACTTGCCTATGTCTTTTAGAACTTCCCCAAATACATAATTTATCATAATAATGAAGAGTAATGGGCTTATCACACTGCCTTGAGGTGTGCCATTTCCAACTGTGTATTGATTTGACATGTCTGTCCCAATCCGAAAAGAAAATCCTTTATCCAGTTAAAGTTTTTTCCTCCAACCTCTATCTTATTCAGTTTGATTAATAACCCCTCCTTCCAAATCATGTCGTAGGCTTTTTCTATGTAAAAAAATATATATATACTGCTACTTACCTCTCTTTGTTCGCTTGCGCCTTTCTTATTTCGGTCTCTTATCTTACCACAGAATCTATTGTATTTCTACTTTTCCTAAAGCCACTATGACTGTTAGCCAGTAATCCTCTTTTTTCAAGGTTATGAGTCAATCTATCTGCTATCATCCTTTCCATAACTTTGCATGAATTAGAAGTAAGAGCTATTGGTCTACAACTAGTGGGTTTAGTTGGATCCTTACCTGGTTTCCTTAACGGAATCATTACCACTTCTTTCCAGGTAGTTAGAAATTTTCCCTCCTTCCATATTTTATTTCATACCTCCATCAGCTTCAACAGTGGGTGCTTCTCAATATCCCTCCTCGTTTCCTCGCTCCTCCGTCCTCCGTCCTCCGTCCTCCATCCTATGACCCGGAAACCTATCAAGCTCAGCCATCTTGTAGGACATCTCAATTCTCTAATTGCACCATGAGGAAGCGAGGAACGAGGAGTGAGGAAGCTTCCTGAGGAGTCATGAGCAAGGATACACAGGTGTATCCTTTGCGGAACACATCTGTCAACAATAATATAAATGTATTCTTTACTTTTGGAGTTTAAATAAACTTTACATCTCACATATTTTAACGGAGCATCTTGAGTTATTAATATTTATTGTAAATTTTTTAAATAACCAAACTTTAACAACATGAGGGCAGATCCCTCGAGCGCAGTTGATGATGCTTTGAAGTGACTCTCGGGTGAACAAGAACATTCCAATATAGAAATAACATTTCCTTCGATTCTTCCGTCCTCGTTTTCATTCCTTGCATCCTCCCCTCACATCCTACGGGGGTGGAGCTGAGACGCGAGGAAAGGAAACGAGGATGCACAAATAATAAATGAGAAGCACCCAGTGATTTTTTTTTTTTCCCCCTATTGTTTTAACATTAAATAACAGACTTGATCTTTTCCTGGAGATGTAGGTTTTTCTTTTAATTGCTCTAACCATCTCTGCCAAGGTAAATGGTTCATCACATTTCCTGTTTCTTTCTTCCTATTTAAATCATGAAGATGCTGATTCAATGTTATCAATCTTCTCCTTCTCCCTTCTTCTGACAGAATTTCTTAATGCACCATTATAAATGATTTAGCCATAATCTCTGCTTTCTCCTTGTTGGAGACTGCTGTTTCCTCTTCAGATGTCATTACTGATATTACCATTGCCTCCTGTCTCCCCCCATCCTTTTTATCATACCCCACACTTCTCCCACCGGTGTAACTCGTCCTATTTCATCACAAAGATTCCTCCAACTGGTCCTCTTTGCTTGCCGTATTGTTCTTTTAACTACTGCCTGAGCCTTCTTGTACTGAATAAGATGTTGCAGATTATGTGTTCTTTTAAGCATTCTGAACGCTTTATTTCTGTCTCTTCCAGCCTGATAACACTCTTTATTCCACCACAGCACCAATTTTCGATTTACCCTGTGTCTTCCCTTAGGGATAGCTTCCTCTGCAGCCATAATAATTGCTTAAGTTATTTGGTTGTTAACATCATCTATGTTTCCAGACACCTCAACACTAATCTTTGCATTATCACTCAACTTCCTAAAATTCCCCCAGTCAGCTTTACCAAAATTCCACTTGGGAATTCTATCTTCTGATCCTACTTCCAATCTTCCACCCACTGAGCATAAAACAGGGTAGTGATCACTCCCCACTGTGTTTGCTGTCCAAACTTCCCAATTACTATTTCCAGCCAATGAATTAGACACTAACGTTAAAGCATACCAATTCTCTTTCATTTACCAATTTCCATAAATTCTTCAATTACCCTACCCTTAGCATTTGTATGCTGATTATTTACCTATATTTAGGTATGAGCATTGAAATCTGCACACCAGATTACTTTTTGTCTATCTTGCCCTGATATCCTTTGTAGCTGTTCTAATTCCAGGCTATTATATGGGTTGTAATAGTTAATAATACTAATTGCCCCTCCCCTCTCCCACACCTCCACCACTATGCACTCTTGATCCTCACCTTTCCCCAGTAATCTATATGGAATTCCCATCTTAATAAAAACAACACATTCTCCTCCTCCCTCTCCAGAATTTCCATCTCTCCTTATTACTGAATACCATGTATCACATAAATTCTAATCTAAATTTGGCTTCAACCAGGTTTCTTGAATACGCACTACATCAGGTTTCTCATCTAACTCATTCATGAACTGTTTCAATTCCTGTCCATTAGCCAATAAGCTCCTGGCTCCATTGTAAAATAAAAACCATTATTATTATTAACCAACCCATGATGACTCGTGGCTTGACTGATTAGTAAGCGTCTCCCTCACCTCTTCCTATGTCAATCCCACTACTTCACACTTTCCATAGTCATGGTCTCCTCCACATCTTGCATATCTTCTCTGCCTATTACAGTTTTTTGAAGTGTGACCAAACCTTTGACATTTAAAGCATCTCATTATTTTTAGTACATACATCCTCACTGGGTAGCTCATAAATCCCAAAAATACTTTCTTTGGCACAAAAGAAAGTCGAATTACATAATGCTTATCTAAATTCCCTAATTATCTTATTCTAATAGGAGGAGATTTTAATATCACCACAACTCCCTTTACCGGTGGCCACCTCGCAATGTAAATTCGTATAACTCCACTCTCAAGGCCTTTATGCAGAAATGTGGAGTAACAGACATTTGGAGAGAGAAATTCCCAGGTATTAGTTCTTTTACATTGAATAATAAGGCATGTACCACTATGTCTCGCATTGACTATTGGTTAACTCCATGCAGTTTACAAAAAGAAGATATTTCTGTTAATAATCTTCCCACGCCATTAACAGATCATAAGGCGGTGTCTATCAATATTTTTTTACATTCTTCTTATTTCTCTAACTACCATAATTCTTATTGGAAGCTTAATAAGTCATTATTAGAACATGAATTTGTAAAGATGACCATTCGCAGTTTGATTGCATTCTAAAATCATTTCTAAAAAAATCAATATGGCGAGCGGGGCGGGCGAGAGCCATGAGGGAACAGCGCGAGGCCGGTGACGTGAGAGATAATGAGCTTCACCTGCGAGGCGCACCGGCCTTGAGTCTCTCACGGAGGAGCTCCGGAAGCATAAAAGGAGGAGCGACGACAGTGAAGGACGAGAGAGGACCAGGCCTGGATATTATTTGATGTTTGTTTGAACGTTTGCCTTCACTAGGTCTAGACAGAGATGGTTAGAGAAGGGTGAACAGAATTCAGCATATTTCTTTCAATTAGAAAAATTCCATGCAAAAACAAATACAATTTTGCATTTGAATATCAATGGCTGATAACAAATAACCCAAAGGACATTGTAGATCATAGGCGCCGATTTGTTTCCCAGTAACAACCCCAAAGAAGTCAAAGAAGTTTATTTATGATTGTATATCAACAACAGGGACAAATTTGTGCGCATTTTGATAGTGACTTTGCTGGAAAGAAGAGTCTAGCTAATCGCGATAGATTGACGCGCATGTACGAGTCACTGTTCCTCCACAACAGCAGCAACACAGCATTTCAAAAACAACACGTTCCAGCGCCAGATCGCTTATTATTTAACTCAAATGAACGTCAACTGGATGTTTCATTTGAATTTGACCAAAAACAAGCACATTCTTTTCATGAGTGTCGTGCTCTCGCTGAAATCTGAAGATAACGTTACCTAAAGGTAGCCTACACTGTGTTATTTCGTCAGTCAGTCATGCACGTCAGGTGGTTAAAAGCTTCTGGCAACTTGCACTTGTTTCAAAGGTGTAACTCTAGCTTTGCTGAGTAGAAAAGCTATGTGGACATCATGCTTTGTCTCCATTCTAAGATACGTTACAGTGCCATATCCAAGTGTACTCGCATCTGCAAAAGAAGACCATTTTAGGGAGAGGGCAAGGACAGTTTTGAGTTCTGATTCTGAATCTGAGCGAGCGCGAGAGTGAAGAAAATCCGACTGATTTTGTAGATGCAAAATCAGATTAAAATAGATTAATTTAACTGGAATACAGTGCAGGAAAAATGGGTTCTTACTCATCACAGAAGTCAGTCCAAAGTCCGTAAACAAGTGCGAGTTTAATCAAAAATACAAAAATATACACAAATCCTGTTGGTTGTATCTTAGAATATTACACTTGTTAAACTTTTGTCTTGTGTTTCCTTAAACGTTTAAACACAAGTTTTATCCATAAATGACAGCAACGGTAAGAAAACTGTTTCTCCCAATTCCTTTTCTGCCTGAACCCCCTCAATCTCACGTGACAACCAGTGGGCGTGGGCGTGGCAGTTAAAGAAACAGAACATAAATTTTACATCCATAAATTGCACATACAGAAAACATAAGAAATAATAATGATAATGGAAATATCAGAATTGCCTCTCAAAGAAAATAACAAATTATATTTTGTTATTACTTATCAACACTGTAAACAAACAAAATAAAAAAATTATTGACATATCAAATTGGCTCTTACAGATTGTGCTCGCTCAACACTGGATGCGCTCTCGACTTTTGCCATTAAAATAACATCATAGAAATGTCCTTAAATAAACTATATATATATATATTGTTTCTGATAGCTGCAATCGATTTTTTACTTGTTAAAATACATGGAGAATATCTCGTATTTTTCCGTGGGTGCTCGACCATTTCCGTGGGTGCTCCAGCCCCCGAGCACCCACGGGATCGGCACCTATGTTGCAGATTACTGTTCAACCTTTTATAGCAGACTTTATAAATCGAGATATAATGAAAATGATTCCTCTGTTTTTGAGTGATTCTTCAATTGGGGGCTATTTTGCCATCTTACATTTTGATGAATGAAATTTGGTTGAATTTTGTTAGAATTATGTCATGACAATGTTTACATGCTTTGATGTAAAGATATAATAATGGCCACGACTGAGCTTAAATACAATTTGAGTATTTTATATCTATTTGCCAACTGGCACTGCAAAACGTCATTACCATCACAACATCAAAAAGTATCATAATGCAAAGAATGTATCAAGGAGATCATTTAAACTCATTTATCTTGTAAACATTGTTAACCTTCAACAAAACGTATAAAAAATAAAATGTTTCCATTCAGCGAATTACATATATTTTATTTTTCTTACCATCAAAATGTGTTTTTCTGTGTTCATCAAAGCACACTTTTGTTTAATTTCTGGAAAATTAATTTTAGATGTTTTTTCTTTGAATAGGTGGATGAGTATTTCATTAGGCTTTTCATGTAGCACCTCAAGATTGAACATAAAACAGTTTTAAAGGTATGTTTTCTGTAAATTAAGCAATGTGGCGGTAATGACATACTGTTCTGGTAATGACATAATGTTTTGGTAATGACATAAATGAAAAGTGCACTGATACATAAAGCAAATTTAAAGGAATAAATAATGACTTCTGGTGAGTGTTGTTGAAAGAAATGGACAGATGTGAGGAGATATATATAAATATGACACAACCATCAACTTGAACATGTTTATTTCAATCATGAAGAAACCATACAATATTTTCTAGAGAATCAATTGTCACAATGGGATAAAACAGCATAAAAATATCCTTCAGAAACATTTGACTATTACCATTAGGTGAAATAAAGTTTTTAACATAAAAGTTTTTAACAGAAAACATAAAAGTTTTCACTTGGGTGAAAACTAACAATGCATATAATGAAATGTGTTTGCTTTCAAACATGTATTTGAACATTCAAAATGTGAATTAGAGATGATAAAGGGAGATGGATGGGATGTAGAACGCGATACTGGGCCCTAGTTTCAATGACAGGCATAGTGTAGTCACTCAATGAGCAAAGTGTCCTGAAGATTAACTCCAGCCATGCCATTGTGTGATCATGTGGGGGTATTGTGGTGACCCAATGTTTTTGCTTAGGATCTTGCTCATGGTATTAAAATAAGCTAATTTAATTTCATAAAGAATTGTCCTTGTTATAAAATTAGGTTTTATTTAGAATTTAGACTTTGCACTTTTCCTGCAATTTAAATTAGGGCCTACTGACAGAAAAAGAGGTAGTAAAAAAGTTGAGGGAGAGAACACACTAGTTGACCTAACATGAACATCCAGAACTATATATCTCCACGGACCGCCCTCTTGACAAATCTCTTATCAGTGGGAGAACAATTTCTCCCAGACATCTACTGGCAACATCATGTGCCTCTCTAGACCTTTCAGCTGATTTCTTGGGAGCCATTCTGGTTAAAAAATAAGAAAAAATAGTTTTAGGAAATAAGGCATCTCATTTAAGTTTCATTGTAAAATAACACTATTATGCTTCTTTAACTTAATTTATAAACACATAATATAATATAGATAGTGACACAGAACATGTCATTACCACCATCACTTGTCATTACCATCACAACAAGTTGTGTGTTGGTAATGACGTGTTGCGGTAATGACTTTTTTTTTTTTTCAGGAAAAAAAGATGCTAGGTCATGGATTTGCTAACATCACTCAACAGCTAGTACAAAAAGAACATTAAATACACATAAATCATGTGAATATATACATATATTTATCAAAATATTGCTGCTACAGCATTTATGGTAATGACGCTGAATAAGTCTACTCAATGATCAGAAGGAATTCATGATTAAAATACTTACTTTTTCAGACATCACATGTCACTGTTCTTCCATGGCTGACATGTGCTCCCCTGCTGGTCTTCATTTCCATGGTTACGGCATAAACAAGTCTTACCCTCAAAAAAATCCTTGTAATCATAGACTGTCGCGGTAATGACAGTATTGTTGTGGACAATACTAAATTGTTAAAAATATTCACAAATTGCACAGATATGAACCCAAATTATGCATCAAGTGCCTTTTTAAGTTACTGTTTAAACATATATTGTGATTTTTTAATGAACTGATAACATTTTATCACATTTTCAGAGCAGACAAGTTTTAAAGTCTGGGTTGGGGACAAGGCTTGAGTAGCCAAATATTAGTGATGAAAACATTTTTAAAAATGGAAATCATACTGATTTTAGTGTATAACATTTTTTGGTGGTGCAATAAATATTATTTGAAATAACTAAACTATTTATTTTATAATATAGTATTTTTAACATGAATGTATAATCTGGGGACATAAAAGTTCCCCTAATTGAAGAATCACCCTTTTATAGATAGTCTTATTAATTCAAAATCTATAAATGAAGACCAAAAAGAACAATGTGATATTCCTCTGTTTAGAAGAAATCCTTCATGCTATCACAGAGGTTAAGAGCCATGTCTGTTGTAATTCTGTTTTTTGACCACTGGGTGGAGTGTTGGCCTTAATGAGTATATAGGTAGGCCTAGAGTAAGAAAAGGCAGGTGTGTAATTAGAGGGAAACACAACATTTTTTTGACAAATTGTAGTGACACAAATAGCCATTTTGTCACTTGAGTTGTTGTAGGGTGGTTTCTGACATGTGAGATCCAAACAAGATAAATCGTCCTCCAAATACTGCTTTATCAGATTTATTCATCACACAGTTCGTACAGGTCATTTTATCTCACAGTTCCTCTTTGTGGATTAGCACGCAACATTCTGGAACATTTTGAAATTTTAATGGATTAATCGCTGGATTTCGCTATGGATTCGGATTTAATTGGAGCAGTGAACAGAGGAGCGCTACTTGAGGAATGATTTGTGTGCACATTTAATAGCGTAAATCCAATGCATTGGTTGCCTGAGTTTTTANTTTATCTCACAGTTCCTCTTTGTGGATTAGCACGCAACATTCTGGAACATTTTGAAATTTTAATGGATTAATCGCTGGATTTCGCTATGGATTCGGATTTAATTGGAGCAGTGAACAGAGGAGCAGCCGCGACGAATTGAAAGAATGAAGCCAATAAGGTATGTGTAGCGCTACTTGAGGAATGATTTGTGTGCACATTTAATAGCGTAAATCCAATGCATTGGTTGCCTGAGTTTTTAACATTGCCAAAGGTGAATGAATTCTACAGTCTGCAAATATGAGTGTAGAGAATTATGGTGATGTTGTGGCTGCTGGTGAACAAATAGAGACTATTGAGCCATTTGAGAAGGCTGAAATGCATCCTGTAAGGGAAAAGAGGCCTACTAAGCTCACTCCTAAGGCATTATTGGAAAAATTGGAAACTCTGCAAAAGACAAGAAAGAGTAAACTAAATAAGGCAAAAAACTTAATGGCTATCATAAAAGATTTCATATCCAGCCGAGAATATGAAAAGGAGGTGCAGTGTTCTTTTGAGAAATTCATCAAATTGAGAGATGAAGCAAGGGAAATGCACAATTCTGTGGTGGTTCTTTTGCCCAGCGAGGAAAAGGAAAAACAACAAACATGGTTCAGAGGAAAGATGTTGATTTACAATGGGTTTTAGATGATGTTGAGAAATGGTTGAGTACTGAAAGTCAAGTTTCAGGTTCCGGTGTTGATGAAAATGTTTATCAAAGTGACGTTAATCCAGAAGATAGCGTTTCAAACATCTCATGTGAATCAAGTAAACCATCTAGCAAGAAAAGTTCATGCAGTGTGTGTAGTGGGAGATCTTCTGCTTCTTCAGCTCGAGTCATGGCAGAGGCAGAGAAGGCTGCATTAATTGCACGTGCAACTGCTTTAAAAGAGAAACATGCTTTAGAGCTGCAACAGGAAAAGCTGAGACACAGACAAGAACAACTGGATATTGATGCAGAAATAGCAGCTGCTACTGCCAAAATTGCTGTTTTAAATAATTCTAACCAGTCTCTCAAAACCCGCACTGATGATATGAATGCATATTATGATAAAGGAACTGTGATGAGTGACAAAGAAGTTACTCTTAACCCTCATGCGGAGGAATATATGCCAAAGGAAACTTCCCAGCAAGGAGGCTCAAGGAATGTAATTCAGCAAAGTCACAGTGTACCACAAATTGACCATAATTCTGTGTCACCAGTGCAAACATCAAATGTAATGCAGAACAAGGATGGAACATCAACTCCAAACATTTGCAGTATAATTCAAAAACAAAATGAGATTACTGCTCTCCTGGTACAACAACACCAATCCAGCACACTGCCTCAAAGAGATATTCCTGTGTTTGATGGTAATCCTCTGCAATATATAACTTTCATTAGAGCATTTGAGCATGGAATAGAAGACAAAACCAAAAAATAATCGAGATTGCTTATACTTTCTGGAACAATACACACGAGGTCAGCCTAAGGAACTTGTGCGCAGTTGTCACCATATGGATGCACAAAGAGGGTACTTGCAAGCTAAAGCATGCATTGTTAAAAGAACATTTCGGCAATGAGTTCAAAATAGCTGCTGCATATGTAGAGAAGGTTCTTGGATGGCCCTCAGTAAAGTCAGAGGATGTAAATTCATTGCAGAGTTATGCTCTCTTTTTGCATGGATGCTGTAATGTAATGGAATAAATTGATTATATGGAAGAGCTGGAGATGCCAAGCAATTTGAAAACCATCATCATGAAGTTGCCTTATAAATTAAGGGAAAAGTGGAGAACCGTTGCATGCGAGCTAATGGAAAGGAGCAATCATAGGGCATGGTTCAAAGATATCATGTCAAGTCAAGTCAAAATGTCATCTGATCCACTATTTGGTGATATCCAGAGTACCCAACCTGTACAACAAAAATCTCAATCTAGGACCAAAATTAGAAACAGCTTTGCAACGACTGTTGTTACCAACAGTAAATCAATCCAGTGTTGTGAGACTGATTTAAGATCAAGGTCCCTAGCCATATGTTTGTGCTGCAAACGTGATCACTTATTGGACCAGTGTACACAAATGCAAAACAAGCCGCATAGAGAAAGACTGAACTTTCTAAAGGAGAAAGGTGTTTGTTTTGGTTGTCTGTGTGTTGGAGATGTGAGAAAGGATTGTGACAAGCGCTTGACTTCTGCAGTATGTGGCCAAATGCATCCCAGCATTTTGCATATTCAACAAAAGGAAAGAACGGGTACACAGGAACAGAATCCTACATCTCTAAGTAGTGCACATGTCGCTTTTAAAACTTGTGGGCAAATAGGGGCTGGCGACGATGGAGACTGTGCATTATCAATTGTACCAGTTCATGTTAAATCCAGTAAGGGACAAAGGGTAATTGAAACGTATGCATTTTTGGATCCTGGCAGTTCTGCCACATTTTGTTCAGAACGCTTAATGCACAGCTTAAAATTAAGGGGAAAGAGAACTAATATTGTCTTGAAAACAATCAAATCAAAAGGCTATTAATAGTACTATTTTGACTGGATTGGAAGTGTCTAGCCTTCTTGATGACATCTTTTACAGCCTTCCGGAAGTCTTCACTCAAGAGAAAATGCCTGTGTCCAGAGACAACATTGTCACACAAAGGGATTTGGATAAATGGTCATATCTGAAAGGTGTTAAGATCCCTCAAATTCCTGCTGATGTGGATTTGCTGATTGGAGCAAATGCTTCCAAGGTAATGGATCCCTGGGAGGTTATAAACAGTGATGGAGAAGGACCTTATGCAGTTAGAACCCTATTGGGATGGGTTGTAAATGGACCACTCCAAGGATAATGGGAACAAGATCAAATGTCTAGATGTTATTGTTAACAGGATTTCTGTAAGCAAATTGGAGGAGATGCTCAATAAACAATATAATCATGATTTCAATGAAAATGCTGCTGATAAAAAGGAAATGTCAAGAGAAGAGCATGCATTTATGGAAAAGGTAAGCAAGTCAATTGAGCTTCAAGATGGACATTACAAAATGAATCTTCCTTTCAGGATGGAAAAACCTGTGTTGCCAAATAACCTTTGTGTGGCTAAACAGCGCTTAATTGGATTAAAAAGGACATTTGAAAGAAACAATGTTTTCCATCAAGAATATAAAGATTTCATGGATGAGGTAATGAAGCAAGGTTATGCTGAAAAGGTACCATTGCATCAGTTAAAACAGGATGAAGGGAAAGTTTGGTATATCCCTCACCATGGGGTTTATCACCCCAAGAAAGGAACATTAAGAGTGGTATTTGATTGTGGAGCTGCCTTCAAAGGTACATCGCTTAATGATCAACTTCTACAGGGTCCTTATTTGACAAGTTCACTGTTGGGAGTTCTCGTGAGGTTTCGACAAGAGCCAATCGCATTTATGGCAGATGTAAAGGCAATGTTTCATCAGGTCAAAGTTGCAGAAGAGGATACTGATTTTCTTAGTTTCCTATGGTGGCAAGATGGTGATTTAAAACGAGAACCCGCGGATTACAGGATGAATGTGCATTTGTTTGGAGCCGTGTCATCTCCAAGTTGTGCTTGCTATGCTCTATGCAGAACTGCTGAAGACAGTAAAACTGACTTTCTGGAAAGGGTAATTGACACAATTCACACAAACTTTTACATGGATGACTGTCTGAAAAGCGTAGCTTCAGAGGAAGAGGCCTTATTGATGATCAAAGATCTCACGGCTATTTGTTTAACAGGAGGTTTACAGTTAACAAAATGGGTTAGTAATAGCCGTGCAGTGCTGCAAACTGTACCTGAAGAGCATAGAGCCCATGACATAAAAATGATGGAAATGGACAAGGATAGAGCTCTTGGTTTGTGGTGGTGTGTTGAATCAGATACTTTCAAGTTTAAAATGACTATCAAAGATCATCCTTGCACCAGGCGTGGTGTTCTGTCGACGGTATGCTCTGTATATGACCCTTTAGGATTTTTGGCACCATTCACTCTCACAGCAAAATTTCTTCTGCAAGAGCTATGTAGGACAAAATGTGGTTGGGATGATCCGCTACCCTCAAATCTCCAAAGACAATGGTCTTTATGGTTGAAAGAGCTTGGGAGGATTGTAGATTTCCAGGTGGATAGATACCTAAAGGGATGGACAAGTCTACCAACATTCAGCTGCATCATTTTGCAGATGCGAGTACACTTGGATATGGCACTGTAACGTATCTTAGAATGGAGACAAAGCATGATGTCCACATAGCTTTTCTACTCAGCAAAGCTAGAGTTGCACCTTTGAAACAAGTAACCATTCCACGTCTTGAATTGACAGCTGCTGTACTTGCTGCTCGAGTGGACAAAATGTTGAGGGCAGAGATACAGTTTCCATTGGTGGACTCAGTGTTCTGGACAGACGGTACGTCTGTGTTAAAATACATAAAAAATGAGGACAAACGTTTTCTTACCTTTGTGGCTAACAGAATCTCTGGAATAAGAGAAATTACAACACCGTTACAGTGGAGATACATATCTACATCTCAAAATCCAGCAGACTGTTGTAAAATCTGGAAACTTCCTCATAAATATTTAATCACAAATAAAATCAAAGAAATTTCTTTTAAACTTATTTATAAATATTACCCTTGTAAATACTATCTTGTAAACGGATTTAATTTTGATATTGAAACATTTTGTACATTTTGTAGTTTACATGTTGAAACATTATATCATTTATTTTGGAGTTGTCCTTATTTAGCTCGTTTTTGGTCTGATTTCTGTTCTTTTATTAAGGCTCACATCATGCCCAGCTTTTAACTGTGCTTTAAAAATGTTTTATTTGATTTTTCTCCTATAACAAATGTTATCCTAAGGAATATTACTTAATTAATCTGCTGCTTCTTTTAGCTAAATTCAGCATTCATAAATCTAAATTTGGGGGAATTAAGCCTTTGTTTTAAAATCAGAAATCAAACAATACCTAAATACAATATTTTGTTTAAAAAATAAGAAAGCTGTAAAATGTGCTTCTATTTGTAAACATTTTCATATTATTTAACTTTTATTTCTATCTTTTAAATTTGTCTGGTTTATTTTATTTATGTATTTTTCTTATGATTGTTTATTGAAGTTTATTTAATGTACCCCCCTGATTGTAATTGTAATTCTTTAAAACAATTAAAAATAAATAAATAAAAAAACACGAGAGTTTAGGGTGCCATTTGGGATTCAAAGTGAGCCCTTTCAAACTCAAGGATCAAACCAAATCATAGTCACAGGGACAACAGGCACACGTAGATAAACTCAACAATTGAAAATCAAATTTTAAATGAATTTTAACATCAATATTATGCAAATAAATACAAAAAACAATACATTTATACATACATTCAAATAAACACAATGAAACTACGACCCCCTGCTCACACTGGTAAGTAGACTATGCATACACTACCCATAATTCCTCATGATGGCATAAAAAAGGAAACAGGAAGGCTACACTTCCTCTTAAACCCCCACCCCCGGAACCATGCTGCAGCCATGAACCCAGAGACAAAAGGTAAGAAAATGAAGTTGGTAAACTCTAAATAAAATAAAGAAAGAGAACTCTTGGTGTCTTTTTCCTTTATCCTGGTGTCTAATGTGCACCTTAGACTAGGAAAAATAACCCAAAATTATTTTTAAACAAACAACAAGAATCCAACAAACAATGAACCAAACAACTGCAAACCAAAACAAACGGCATATAAAAGAATTAAGGGTAACTGATGAGATCCTCATATATGCATTGCTAAAGGTTGGATAGGATGTTCTGGCTGGTTGCTAGGGTGTTGCTATGTGGTTGCAAGGCAATTGGTAGGGTAATTTGGGTGGTTGTTACAGTGTTGTAAGGCTCCCTGCCTCATGCTCCAATGTGGTTGCTAGGGTGCTGTACAGTCAGACAGTTGCCAGTGTGATATTTAAGGACGACTTGCCAGTTTTGAGACAAAACATCTGGTCATTTGATACCTCATTCATGGATGTATGACAATATGGCTCAGTATGAATTGTCTCATATGTCTAGTTCAAAGGTCAATTAAAAAAACAGGTGAAGTAAAACATGCTCAATTTAGATTTCGTTAGAGCAGTAGCATTAGTATAAAATCGTTATGTCCACTGTGATGCATCCTCTTTGGCGTACAAGAAATGACAGCACGAATTGGGCTGATGGAAGAATATGGCTCATTGTTTGTTGATTTACATGCAAAGTTCAATGGTTCATAAAAAAGAATGATATTGTAAAAAGTGCTGAAAATTTGGATTTCGTTAGAGCAGTACCTCTTTGTGTTTGCTTTAACGCAGCCTCTGACGGCGGAGAAACAGCACAGCAAATCGAGCTGAAACAACAAAAACGTAATTCTAAATGCTTTTCTGACTCAAGACTTTTATTTTGAAATGTGTGCATGAAAGCTGTTGACTCCTCTGTCAGATGCAGTTTAAGTAAAGAGTGCCTGAGAAAAATTTGTTGTCCTGGTTTAGTATTCGCTGTCAGATGAGATGTTGTCAGGATATTTGTCAGCGTCATTATTCTTTATGAATAAACAAAATAAAATGCAAATGAGAAAAAACAACTTTCCTGTCCCGTCAGTTGTTGTACTGTGCTCGCGGCGCACTACAAGCATACAACTGTAGTTCCCTTTCAATTTCGGTTCAGTCAACATTGCGTCAGTAGCTAACACTATGGGGAAACCTCTTTCTCTTTTGGAGCGTCAGAGGATTATAATGACGATGCCACGTCTATGGCGGAATCTGAGGGAGAGTATTGGTCTCACAGCCACGGAGGACTTCGCGACGCATCGCTAAGACATGTCTGACTTCCCTGTCGCTGTAGATAAGGAATTTCTCTACATCATGTCTAAGGCAGTGGATGAGCTCTGGAATGGTCTTCCCCCACTGAGCCCACCCGCAGCTGGCTTGATGAATGGTTCCTTCAGTTAGGCCGCAGCCAGAGAGCTGGCCTTCAGAGACCTGCTACATTCTTCCGTGAGGTGCATGCTGAAGTTTCTAACGTGGCATACCCGCGCTTGGCTTGTAACCATAACCTATCTCCGGCTCACCTCTGGCACGAAAATGCTGAAACACATGGATGAGAATGGTCCTGACACAGAACTGTTCAAAGAGCTCCTCAGTACCATGGAACTGGCTCTGAGGGATACAAAGATGATGGCCAAGTCTGTACAAGTGCTTTTAAAAGATGCTCAAGCTGATGGCTGCAGCCTCGACAGTATGTCAGCTGGACCTGCTTCATATGCGGCTGCTTCAACTCTGGCTAAAAGCCCGCGTCCCATTTCATGCTTGGCACATGGGTCTATTGCGCATATTGGTGACATGCGAATGCCTGGATGCTTTGGCTCCATGGAGAAGCATGGCTCTCTATGAACAGGGTGTGATAATGGGACAGGTGTTCAGAGATGCGATGGCAGACCATCTTTTAGAGTCTAGATGGGCACGTAGAAAACACAGCACATAAACTGTCTTGAGCTGAGGGCAGTTCATCGCTCTCAAATGCTTTTATGCCGAGGTTCATCACCACCATGTTCTCATGGTAGTGGCATTCATAAATTGCCAGGGCAGTGTCAATTCACGTCACTTGCTGAAGCTTGTGAAGGGCCATCTGCTGTGGTTCAACCAGCATATCCTCTTTATTCAAGCTGTCCATGTCCCCTTACCATTTCAACTGCAGGGAGTGAAGACTGCAGTCACTGGATCTCTTTACATTAGTGGATTTGTTAACCCATTTGTGGCCAAATTTTTCTGAATGGTTTCATGCATATAGTCCTGTTAATAGTGTCCTATGTGAACATGTTCTGCATTTATTTTCCCCAGGTTTTTTTTTTTTTTAAACGTATTTGAATGTGCAACTATGTTGTATGCACCCCTTCAATGTAAAATTTGAATAGGAGGATAACATTTATGCATCTAACTCAAAATAACTGCTTTCAACAGATCAACAGATCAATCAAAATTGAAGAACATTCGATGCGAATACAAAAAAGCTGCATCTAGTTTATAATCTCTTGAATATGAAACACAACAAACAAAAAATCCATTTGTTTTAAAACAGTGCAGAACAAAGTGCATCCATTAAGTTGCTTCAACAGAGCAATGTGAATCAAAATGTTAAATTAAATTGTTTATTAGAAAAAATTACTCCTATATGTGACCCTGGACCACAAACCCAGTCATAAGTCGCACGGGTATAATTGTAGCGATAGCCAACAATACATTGTATGGGTCAAAATTATTGATTTTTGTTCTTTAATGCCAAAAATCATTAGGATATTAAGTAAAGATCATGTTCCATGAAGATATTTTGTACCGTAAATATATAAAAAATTCTTTTTGTGAGTGGATATACATTGTTGAGGACTTCATTTGGACAACTTTAAGGCAATTTTCTCAATATTTAGATTTTTTTTGCACCTTCAGATTCCAGATGTTCAAATAGTTGTATCTCGGCCAAATGTCTTATCCTAACAAACCATACATCAATGGAAAGCTTAAATATATATTCACCTTTCAAATGGTGTATAAATCTCTATGACTGGTTTTGTAGTCCAGGGTCACATATAACAAACAAACAAAAAATAAATTAATTAAAAAATAAATAAATTAACAAATAACAATATATAATATATAACAATATAAAATATTATGAAAGCAAAAAGCACTAAACAAGACCAATAACCTTGATTTATTAACCCATTAAAAACAGTATACCCCATTAAAAACAGTATACCCCATTTCCCCATGACATTTGCCCACCGGCAACTATAGTTGCCGCTTGGACTTTTGACTAAATATACAAAAAACAATAGATCTCTTGTAAGATTTGATTTGTTTGGATGATTCTAGAGACCTTCATGATTATGTAGATATGTATATGTGAACAAAAAATTCTTAATATTAACATGAAAATTACTTTTCTTTGGGAGGGTTTGCCTTCGCTATGCTTCCTGGAAGTAGGGGTTGGAAGTTGACAGTCTCATGTCACAGGAAGGAAGTGAATACCTTTTTTTT
>RJVU01048958.1:521626-542512 GCA_003731715.1 Anabarilius grahami | reverse complement strand
ACACACACACACACACACACATATATATATATATATATATATAGTATATTATGGGTTACTATTATTGATTTGTATGCTCTGTTGTTCTATGGATTTTGTAATTTGAAAACAATGATGAAGCCAAAAAGTGTCCTGTTATGCGTCACATACAATAACATTCCTTGATCATGATAAGACAATATTAATTTAACATGCTTCATTTGCACCTGGCTTGTTCCACAAACAAAGGGACAATGTTTCACTTACACTGACTATCAAAAAATACATACAGTATATTCAATGAAAGAAAAGAGTAAGAATATAAAATAATATGATAAAGGCAGACCAATTGCTCATGTTAATTTATTAGTAGTAAATTAATCTTAATTTTTTTACAATTCCACAAGTCCTACCTTGACTTGATAACAAGGCACAAGAACTATTTCGATTTCACTGATTCATTCGCTAATGGCAGTGACTTGAAGATTTTTACATCCTTTGGATTCACTTGTACAATGGGACCAGAAAAAAAAAAAAAAAGATTTCAATAAAATGAATGGACACTAATTTGCCATAACTAAAGTCATCTAGCAGATTAAAAAGCAAGTTTAAAAAATATTTTGAGTTATATTCTTGTTTGAGGTTCTATGGGCATTTTTCTGTTAAAGAGTCATTTCTTAATACAGATGATGAAATTCTTTCATGTCTTTTAATCAAAGCATGTGTATATATATATATATATAAAAAACTCTGTGTGTATGTGTGCGTGAATGCATTAATAAAAAGAGTTACTTCATAAATCGTCTCCTCCATTCCGGATGTATTACACGTTATTTTCCACAATACATTATCCTACATTTAGGTCTAAGGTATGTATTTTTAAAAACAAATCAACAGTTTATCACTATACCATCATTCATATTGATACTAGCCTCTGTTTAAGACACTTTCTGGAATGTTCTGGAATTCATCTGATTGTCCTCTCTCACATTATATCACTTTAAGGTGTGGTCTATCGAATGTACACGCACATACACACTCACACTCACACACAAACCTCTCACCTTGAAACTGAAAGCCCACATTAACGTCGAAGGGCTACGTGTTTAAGACTCCACAGAAATCTAGTCAAAGATCCCTCACTTAGAGAAAGGCAACAGAGTTCAAATATCCCAATATAGAAAAATATATATAGATATAAAAACACATGGCGACAATAGAGAATGATAAAGCAACCATTTCTGAAAGTGCACATCAAATAAGATCATTGTCACTGACACCTCTCTTCAGAATGCTCTCTTCTAAAGAAGAGATATCCACAGAATCCTTCCACAGGTCGGCTGAAGAGAGAAGCTAGAGTGAAAGGCGGTGTAGAGAGACATCTTACAGAGAGAAGATTTTTCATTTTCACTCAGGTCTTTCATTTACTTCCACTGCAGTTTGTAAAGGGCTCACACACAAGTGACAGTGTTCAACATCTGAAGACTGACAGTAAAATGCAGTGTCTACCCGCTGTATGGCCGGTGCCATGACACTCTCAGGAATTTCAGAGCAAAGACGCCAATTTGTTTTTATTCTGGTAGATGATAAAAAAAAGTACCATTTCAGGTGATGGTGCAAATGAAAGAAATTACTGTACAATCCTGTCCCTGACTTTTACAGGGTTTTTACAGTTACTGTGGGTCGGAGGAGCAGATCAGACGAACGGGGCTCCAAAGCACTTGAGGCACCACTGCACACTGTTGCTAGGTGGTCTGTCAATGGGGGACAGGACTTTAAGCTGTTCTGCGCTGAGCTCATTGTATGCAAGACGGTATTCACGATTAAATGCTTCTGTGAGGGAAAAACAAAGTTAAAAAAGATAGTTAAGAAGTGAATCTCACAAGGATATCATTCAAGGATAGGAGTTCTATAGGAAAAAATAATTTGCACAAATTAAATCTAGTCCAACAACTAATAGCATGAGATAAAAATATGTACTAAATATGTAAAAATGTATTTCTTTTTTTTTCACATTACATTAATGAGAATGAGATTTATTTACATGTCATAAAAACAAATTCTGTTTCAATGCAAAAAAATTGCATCTCAATGCATCTTAATGGTCCTAAACATACGCTTCATGTGCTTCATGCAAATACAACTTTTAACTTTTTGAGAGATTCACCCTATAAGCACTTATTAAATTAATGTAATGACTGTAGTGAAATAACTTTCATGTGAAATTGAAGAACAGCATTCACTTACCTATATCAATGTTCTCCCTTCCTAAAGCAACAAGTGACAGAAACAAAATTTCCCTATAGATACTCCTGGACATGAAGAGAAGAGTTTATTAGAGCACAAGATACTCACACACTCGTATATGACAAAATGAGTGCAAATGAGTTAGACCTTGGTGATCACAAACAACAGGGTTATTATTAAGCTGCATATTAATCTTCATAAGTTCGTGAAAACTCTTGGGATAGTTTTAGCATGTTATTGGATGTGATTAGATCTTGGTGTACCAGATCTATGACGAAAGATGCTGTTATTGCTGCTGCAGAAGAGTGATTATCTTAGAAATGCGTAAGATTCCAGCTCTTTGACTACTGTTACAACAAAATGATGGCAGTCCTTGAAGTGTGCTTACTTTTTATTGTACAGTGCTAGCCCGTTTAGATTATGTATTCTTCATTATATAAAATCACATCTCTCTCTCTCTCTCTCTATATATATATATACAGTGGGTACGGAAAGTATTCAGACCCCCTTAAATTTTTCACTCTTTGTTATATTGCAGCCATTTGCTAAAAGTCTATATAAGACCTTACCGCTCACAGTGCATGTCAGAGCAAATGAGAATCATGAGGTCAAAGGAACTGCCTGAAGAGCTCAGAGTCAGAATTGTGGCAAGGCACAGATCTGGCCAAGGTTACAAAAAAATTTCTGCTGCACTTAAGGTTCCTAAGAGCACAGTGTCCTCCATAATCCTTAAATGGAAGACGTTTGGGATGACCAGAACCCTTCCTAGAGCTGGCCGTCCGGCCAAACTGAGCTATCGGGGGAGAGAGGTAAAGAAGAACCCAAAGATCACTGTGGCTGAGCTCCAAGTCAACCATCACTGCAGCCCTCCACCAGTCAGGGCTTTATGGCAGAGTGGCCCGACGGAAGCCTCTCCTCAGTGCAAGACACATGAAAGCCCGCATGGAGTTTGCTATTATGGTGAGAAATAAGATTCTCTGGTCTGATGAGACCAAGATAGAACTTTTTGGCCTTAATTCTAAGCGGTATGTGTGGAGAAAACCAGGCACTGCTCATCACCTGTCCAATACAGTCCCAACAGTGAAGCATGGTGGTGGCAGCATCATGCTGTGGGGGTGTTTTTCAGCTGCAGGGACAGGACGACTGGTTGCAATCGAGGGAAAGATGAATGCAGCCAAGTACAGGGATATCCTGGACGAAAACCTTCTCCAGAATGCTCAGGACCTCAGACTGGGCCGAAGGTTTACCTTCCAACAAGACAATGACCCTAAGCACACAGCTAAAATAACGAAGGAGTGGCTTCACAACAACTCCGTGACTGTTCTTGAATGGCCCAGCCAGAGCCCTGACTTAAACCCAATTGAGCATCTCTGGAGAGACCTAAAAACGGCTGTCCACCAAGGTTTACCATCCAACCTGACAGAACTGGAGAGTATCTGCAAGGAGGAATGGCAGAGGATCCCCAAATCCAGGTGTGAAAAACTTATTGGATCTTTCCCAAAAAGACTCATGGCTGTATTAGATCAAAAGGGTGCTTCTACTAAATACTGAGCAAAGGGTCTGAGTACTTAGGACCATGTGATATTTCAGTTTTTCTTTTTTAATAAATCTGCAAAAATGTCAACAATTCTGTGTTTTTCTGTCAATATGGGTGCTGTGTGTACATTAATGAGGAAAAAAAATGAACTTAAATTATTTTAGCAAATGGCTGCAAAATAACAAAGAGTGAAAAATTTAAGGGAGTCTGAATACTTTCCGTACCCACTGTGTATATATATATATATATATATATATATATATATAAACAAAGTATATACCTCCTATATATCTCCATATCTTTTTTTTTTCTTGCATTACATAGTGAAATTAGACAAGCTCAGGGCCAATTAATTTTCCAATAATTATTTTTTTGTGAATTGGAATGTTTGCAAAGGATTGTGGGTGACTGAAGAACACGAAAGATACACTTGATGCATCCTTCAAAATAAGCCAAATGAAGGATGCGAAAAGATGTCTGCCTTCAAGTTGAGACCTTTGATGGAGCTTGATGACGTGGACAGCTGAGATATGTAGCCTTACTACGACGCAGCCTTCCAATTGAGAGGCTTCCATATTTGAGGTCTTGGAGTCTTGAAACGGGCAAAAATGTGCAGTGCACATAATGTGTAAGAACCCAAAATACATGCTAGCACTGTATACAGTAAAATGTAAGCACAGTTTCATATTCTTAACATTTACTATATCGTTTGATTTCATTCTAAAGATCAAACGCATACATATAAGTTCACAAGTACTAATTTTGCTCCTGCGAATAGTTTATGTTTTTCTTGCAACCAACAAAGCTAGCCCACTGGCAAGGCAATGTTGGCTGCTACTCGCAAAAAAGTGCTTTGATATGTTAACCTTATAACTAAAGAGGTTATCATTAGAGCGTCACTCAGCAGAAAAAAAGCATGGCGGTGGTACTGAAGGTGGCAATAGGCTTATTCTGGGTGAGAATGAGTACCATCTGTATTCTTCATTACTTCTATAAATACCTTATAGAAATATTGGCCTGTAAAGCACTACTCATATTTCTTTACAAGCAAACTGCATATACTCATGCTATAGCATGGGTTTATGCTCCAGCTTTGGAAATTAACAGAAGCTTGTGCCAAAAATGTCATCAAAAAAAAAAAAAAGACCTTCAAATTCAAGTTAAGTTCAAGATAATAAAAATCCCCAGCACAAATGAAACTAAATCTATTACGACTGTCACAATTAAAGTGAAATGTCAAAATGCATGAAAAGTGTTAGATTAGAGGTGATTAGTCACCAGCGATGGAGAAATCTGCTGATAACGCCGGAGTAATTCTGTACTCTGACAGATTCTCTAATCATAAAACGTGAAGATATGATGTAATCAAGAGATTGATTTCACACTATAGACAGCTTCAGTGTTTTGGAAATAAAAAACAATGACTTTATACTGCAAATAAACCGGTTAAATTTAAGTATTACATAAACAACAACACAGACACATTTAATAGGAAGGTCATATAAATTGCCCTTATCAGCCTTGTGCCATGTAGTAAACAATGTGATTGTGTGTAAATGACCTATCAGTTTGCGCCATCTATAGTTTTATAGCTGAACCAGTCATATTTAAAAGATATAAAATGCATGTCCAACCTCTGGCGTTTAACTTCCGGGTGTTTCTTGATCTCCCTAAGGAACATGTTGATGGGGCCGTAAACATCGTTCGTCTGAATGCTGCGTACAATGCTGTTCAGTAGAGTTCGAGTCTCCTGGTGGTCAGTGGGGGCTAGAGTTCCCTTCCTTTGCACTGCATGACAAAGACACTCACATTCAGTGTCATACATGAAGTAGCCTAATGGCAGTCCATTCATTAGGGTTTTTCTACACTATTTATCAAGTTTATTTTATGATGAGCACATTCTCGTTTGTTGTTCCTAAAAACCATGACAATGAACATTAATGTGTTGATGCTAATACTGAACAAATAAATCTTCTTAAAGCGCCCCTGCTGTACTCACAGAAGGTCCTCCAGAGCTGATAGAGGGGCTCAGTGGGCTCCTGATGTAAGTTGACATTGTCCCACAGCAACTGCACATACACCTGCTTACTGTCCTGAGACAGAGATGTCTGTGGCAGCTACGGGAAGAAAACAGAGAGGGGAGCATTACCATGCAGTTCAGTTCATCAAGCAAGCAATTACTGGGCTGAAATACACAAAATGACTCAACAAATATGAGGTATATTTTCATAAAGAGCTGAATGAAAAAGACACGATGGCTCATTCTGGGTCCATGTAATGCCTCACAAATCAGTTTTTAGACCATACAGTGCAAATGCAAACATAAAGAAATGAAACTATGTGTTCATTTTACTTTTCCCCCCCCCCCCGATTACTTCATCAATGGTTAATTGCCATTTTCTCTCCTTTTTTCAATTTTGCTTTTGCTAAATTGTGACTTAAAGGGATAGTTCACCCAAAAATGAAAATTTTATGTTTATCTGCTTACCCCCAGGGCATCCAAGATGAAGGTGACTTTGTTTTTTCAGTAGAACACAAATGATGATTTTTAACTCCAACCGTCGCGGTCTGTCAGCAGAATAATGCGTGTAAATGGGAACACAATCTATAAGAGTCAAAAAAACACGACAGACAAATCCAAATTCAACCCTGCGGCTCGTGACGACACATTGATGTCCTAAGACACAAAACGATTGGTTTGTGCGAGAAACTGAACAGTATTTATATAATTTTTTACCTCTAAAACACCACTATGTCCAACTCCGTTCAGCATCTGGTTAGTGAGGTCAAAAAACGCGCTCTGCTGACGGAACTGATGTCTTGCGCTTTGCTTCAATGAGTGCGAGACATCACTTCTGTTGTCAGAGTGCGTTCAGACCTCACTAACCGGATGTGGAGGGCAGTTGGACATAGTGGTGTTTTAGAGGTAAAAAAATGATATAAATACTGTTCGGTTTCTCGCACAAACCGATCGTTTCGTGTCTTAGGACATCAATGTGTCATCACGAGCCGCAGGGTTGAATTTGGATTTGTCTGTTGTGTTTTTTTGACTCTTATAGATGGAGTTCCCATTTACACGCATTATTCGGCTGACAGACCGCGACGGTTGGAGTTAAAAATCATAATTTGTGTTCTACTGAAGAAACAAAGTCACCTACATCTTGGATGCCCTGGGGGTAAGCAGATAAACATTACATTTTCATTTTTGGGTGAACTATCCCTTTAAGTCACAGTCATTAACTCTGTTTATTACAATAGAAGCGGTTCGCCGGTCATATGCTGCAAGACTAGTTAAGAGTAGCAGATTCATGATTTGTTTCGGTTTATTATCCAAAATCATTTGGGTGCATCAGGTATGCAACAATATAAAGTAATAATGAATAAGTAAATAAATTGAAAAAAGGAGTGAAAATGACAATTATTCATTTATGAAGTACCATAATTTTTAAAAATTATTATTACATTTGCACTGTATGGTCTGAACTGAATTGTAAAGCATTACACAGACCATTCTGAAGCAGTCAGTAAGAAGAGGGCAATGTGAATGAAGGTCAAGTACCTGTACTCCATTGTTGCAGTGTTCAGAGGTAAGGATGAGTCCAGGCAGAATGCTGGGCAGATCTAAACGGCGGAAATACCACACCAGGTTCCAGAAGATAATGGGGTGCTGACTGAGGAACTTATGGGTATAGATTACCTGAGAGATAATGGAAATGGATGAATCAAAGAAAATACATACATAAAGCCAAGCACATTACAAGACAACAGGCTGTTTTCCTGTGCACATTTGAAGACTTGCTTTCTTGCTTTCTGTCTTGTTGGTACACACTTAACACAACTAGAGGGTTACAGAGGGTTCACAGTGTAAGTTTCCTATGATCTGGAGCTCTTTGCCACAGACTTAAAATGAGAAAGGGAAACATTTTATGAATGTGTTTACTGAACCATCAAAAGGTTGTTGTAAATTCATGCTTGAGTACCTGATCCCCCTCATTCTCTAACAGTGACTCCAACTCTTTGCGCAGGACCAGTGGACTGAGATACGGCACAGAAACTGGTTTTGGGTTGGGCCACTTTTGACCCAAAGTGTCCTGGAACAACAAAATACACAATTAATCAAACAACTGTGAGCAATAATCATGATTCTTGAAAAATTAAGTATGATTAACTGGAAGATGCTCACTCACCGCCACCTCTTGTAGGCTGTTGGGCAGGCTTGTGGTGGATATGCCATGATTGGGTCTTTGGATCAAGTCCAGACTCTGCAGTGGGCCTCCCACACTGTTGCTCCGGGTTAAAGTGTTGCGTTTCTCAGCTTGTCTCTCCATGAGACCCAGGGGGTCTGAATGTACTGGCTCTGGTACAAGGCTAGAGTGCAAAGTCATAATTCATAATGTGATCTGAGATTTATGACAAAAACATCATCAGTTAGCTAATAACATTCCCATCTGAACTACTCTGTGGAAAATAAATTCTAAATTCCAGCAACAAAACATTTAAGTTGTGGTTAAACAACACATTAATATGTCCAAACTATAAAGTTTACTTCTGTGTTTCTCTGTTATGCCGAGCTTAGTGTGAGTTTCACCATCTGCAGCTCGACACAAATCTCACTTAGGTATGTTTACAAGCACTCATGTTCATCAGTCAACCAGAATTAATACAATCCGATTTCAGTCTGAAAGTTTTGTTCCTATGAACCCTATGGGTTGCAATCCGATTCGCATACTTGTTTAGATGTGAATTACATGTCTTCTGAACAAAACTTCAGCACATGAGCAGTGCCCAGTTGCCGAGCTTAGAACCAGAGAAAGTCACTGGAGCTTCCTTGAGAATAATAGCCATTTTTGCCTTTATGACAAATCTAAAAGGAAAGCTGACATACATGTAAGAAGAGGTGTCAGAAGAGGTTTTTTTTGCAAATATTTAGTAAACATTCAGTCAAACTTAAACATAATTGTTTGTATGAGGAAAAAAGTATGTAAATATACACATCATGGCACTGCACATATGTGGAAGGTATTTTTTAATCCGATTGAAAAAATAGTCAGACTTGAGCGTTTGGATGCTTAATTTTTTCCTGTTGATTGAATTATTTAAGGTCTACACCACCCATTTTAATCTGATCAAAATTTCTTTAAGATTTACTTGGGTGCATGTAAACGTAGCTACTATGACTGGTGTTTGGCACAGACTCTTATCTTCTGGTTTCAAAATGAAGCTTTCAATATTTACTCATGCACCAACAAACACAAAAATTAGGTAAGGTTCCTGTTACATTTCAGGACTGTGTTTACATACATCTTTGGGGTTCCACTTTGAGCGACAGGCATCTCGACAGGACCCTTGCTGTCCTCCGGAGATTCTGGAAAGCTCATGACTTCTGGAGGCTCACTAGGACAGCCCGCTTTCACTTCTGAGGAGCCAGAGGTGGCCGGTTGTGTGCTGGAGCTGTGGATACTGTCTCCTGATGTGCTTGTCAAGTAGAAGCTGTAAACCAAAAATACACAGTGGTTAATATTACTTTCTATTAATCAAAATTGCACAGATGTTTATCTGTTACTATGCACAACTAATAAAGGGATAGTTCACCCAAAAATGAAAATTTTGTCATCATTTACTCACCCTCATATTTTTCCAAACCTGTATGAGTTTCTTTCTTCTGTTGAACACAAAAGAAGATATTTTGAAGAATGTTGGTAACCAGACAGTTGACGGTAGCCATTGACTTGCATAGTAGGGAAAAAAAAAAGTCAATAGCTACCGTCAACTCTCTGATCAACTGTCCAACATTATTCAAAATATCTTCTTTTGTGTTCAACAGAAGAAAGAAACTTATACAGGTTTGGAAAAACATGAGGGTGAGTAAATGATGACAAAATTAAATATTTTTCCCTTTAACTGTGAAACATAAATTTAAAAACATGAATTGATCACAAAGTCCAGTAAAATGTAAATGTAAAATTGTATTTGTGGTGTAAAACACTGAACATATACAGTGAGACATGACTAAATGGTGTAAAAAATTATGTAAACTAGGGTTGAGCAATCCTTTTGCCCACTGAGCATTATCAGCTGAAAAATGTTGTTTTAGGTTTTTTTGCAAAAGAGTAAATATGTAAAAAATATAAACCATTACTGTAGTATCAAAGTATGTTTACATTTCCTAGTTGTGAATGCATAATGTGTGTTGTGATAAAAATATTAAAAATAGTTAAAAAAATATGGTAACATTTTACTTAAAAGCCTTTATATAATGCATTATAAAGGTATTCATAATGTATGTTAAATGCATTATATCTTTTCATAAATAATTGTACCCAAGGTTAAAACACATTCTAATTGAAATTGGTGGATTGTCATGTGTTTAAATACATTATACTTTTTTTAAAGGTGTGTTTAATGAAAAGATAAGTATTATAAGTATTATGTGGTTACAATTATTCATGACACGAGATCATACAATGTATTATAAAATGCATAACAAGGCATAATTAATGCATTAAAAACACTTATATATATAGTTCAGCATCAAACTGACCTAAATCTTTAATAACTCACCCTGGTGTAGCGCGCAAGTCATGGAACTCAACATGGAGCAGAGGGAGAAAAGAGATTTGACAAAAAGGACAGGTGCAGTTGAGATTGGAGTCGTCAGCTGTCCAGCCCGCCATGATCTCCTCATCATACACCAGAGCCTCACAAGACCGACACTGAGAGCAGCTGGACATTAGAACCTGTCAAAAAGAAACATGAAGTACAATTGTACCACTTCATTCTGAACTGATGTTGTATTTGAGCATCAGCAGAGGGCGCTGCTCTCACCTCTAAAGCACAATTCTGGTAAATGCTCGAGGTGCTGGCATGATGAGAGGAACTATGTTCAGACCTCTCTGAGTCTGCACCTCTCATTGAGCGACCTGGAGTCAAAGCTGTAAAGAACAAATGCAAAGAGAGAAATGCGTTTCAAATAGAACAACAGGGTCTACTGACTATTAACCTTACAATAACATAACATGGTCTTTAATTAAAAATAAAATTACTGATGATTTCAATCTTCCTCATGCTGATACATGTGTTTTGGAGAGGGCATACAGCATGATGTATGTGTACTGTGTATGAGCCTTACGTGTCGACAGCTGTGCGCGGCCGGTATCGCTGCTATCACTGCTGCCGCCCAGGCTGGTATTACTGTGCGTGAGCCCATTTGAGGCCAGGCTGGGCATCAGGCCTCTGGGTAAAGTGTTCTCTGCTGCTCCCTCAGCAGATAGCAACTGCTCTTCTAGCCTTGCTGGGAAACTGTCTCGGGGCTCCGAGTTATCCTCCTGAATCACAGATATCCAAAATATAGTACAGACTAAACACATGTCGAACATTTACAATAAGGAAACACTGGAAAGCTTAAGAGTTTAGCTTTGGTACTAAACACACACACAGATGAATTTTTGATACTGATGACTATGTTGAATCCACATATATTGTTTATGAGAGGAACTAGTATTTTAGTCCTCTAAAATAAACTGGGGTCCAGGGACCCTGAGGGCAAGAGGATTGCTAGAATGTATATATAAAAAAAATTAAAAAAATTGGAGAAAGTACAATGACAATATATAAGCCACTTATTTAATTTAGGTAAAAAAAAAACATCTTTACAATATTTTTTTTATATTTTTGTCACAGTACAAATTGGTCTTTAAACATGACATATACACGGTCCTGTTGAATGCTTGATTCTGATTGGTTGACAAATGTTTTAAGGTTCAATTATTTTCAAGTAAACACAAAGCTAAAGTAGCTCCAGGCAGGTCTTGACCGCATTACAGTTCCATATCACTTCGCCAAATGATTTCAGTTATTTCAAAGGTCCTTACAGCCTACTACAACTTCAAAAGAACCAAAATCCACAAAAACACTGACCAAACAAATTAGCCAGAGTGTACTTTGCTAACTAGGAGGTAATTCACACACACTTTAGCAATCTATCAATCTGTCTCCAAAAACTGCATAATTCTGCATATCAATGGCTCAGGCCTCCGTTACAAATGACGTATTGGAATTAGCAAAAGAGGCTAGGGCTGAGATGCGTAAAAAATTAGCATTTGCTCAAGAGCATTTTATGGACACAAATCTGACAAATGCCTTGAAATAAAACATTTAAATAATGTCTTGTGGTCTGGTAACCACAGTGTAAGCTGAATAATTGACTTTGGGCCATTGAAATATTAGAAAAATAATGCACATCCGAGGTGTAACGACCACACCGCTTAGCGTCGTGACCGCATTACCATCTCAGGTGTGCATTATTTTTCTAATATTCAATGGCCCATTGTCAACTATTTCCTTATATACAGTGCACAGCATAAATGAGTACACCCCCTCTGAACAAATACAAAATATGTATTTTCTTTATAATCACTAATACAATTAATGGAAAGATGGCAAAACTAAAATGTATTAAACATATGAAGAGTTCAGATGCAAAAGCCTCTAAGTGCCATCTGAAATTTTCTTCTAAAATGAGCTTTTTTATCAAGCTCGTATGTTTAGGTTCAGTAATTTCACTTTAATGTCAATTAATAGGTCATTTTCATTGCCATTTAAGTGAAATAACTGAACATAAACATACAAGCTTGATAAAAATGCTAATTTTAGAAGAAAATTTCAGTTAGTATGCCCTCCATAATTTTGAATATACTGCTCTGACACTTCTTGGCACAGAGTGTACAAGTTCATGACAAATTGTCACATCTGTCCTGTTTAACTCCTGGATGATGAGCTCCTTAAATGCCCCGATCTTTAATGGGGAGTGTTGCTCAACTTGTCTCTACAGAATCCCCCACAGGTGCTCAAGAGTGTTAAGATGGAGTGCAATACATNTAAAATAAGTAAATTAGCCAATTTTGTTTAAATTAAGGATTGCAGAAATGAGTACACCCTAGATTTAATTTAACAAATGTATAATATTCTAGCACTTAGTATGCCCTCCATAATTTTGAATATACTGCTCTGACACTTCTTGGCACAGAGTGTACAAGTTCATGACAAATTGTCACATCTGTCCTGTTTAACTCCTGGATGATGAGCTCCTTAAATGCCCCGATCTTTAATGGGGAGTGTTGCTCAACTTGTCTCTACAGAATCCCCCACAGGTGCTCAAGAGTGTTAAGATGGAGTGCAATACATGTCCACAGAAGGTTTTTGACCTTGGGAGAATGCATATCCTCATTGTCATGTTAAAAAAATGTCCAACAATGCAGGGAATGAGGAAAGGGTAACATCTTCTGTTTCAAGTTTGTGTATTAAATTACACAGTGGTGTGGGAATTCATGACAGCATTGATAAAGCACAACTCCCTCACACCTTCAGCACTCATACATCCCTATATAAGAGCTTTACTACCACTGAACTTTACTGTGGGAACCAGGCACTTCTCATTGTACTCCTCCTCTAGCAACACCATAACATTTTGGATGCTGTTAGATCCAAAATGATTGATTTGGTCTCATGAGACCACAGTATTGATTCCCAGAATCTATATTTTGTAAATATGGGCTTTGGAAATGGCTTTATTGTGCTTTGGCTACAGTAGGTAGTTCCAGTGAGAACAACAACCATGCATGTCATTTCTGCAGGCTGCATCTTACTCTGTGAGATAAACAGTCACTCTTTTCATAGTTTTTGCTGGCTCTGAGACACTCGCTTGGTATTTCTCCTGCTCTTTGTCTAGCAAAAAAATCCCTCATCACTAAATGAAAGCTTAAAATGAAGGCCTGATTATTGCAGGGGCCTTGTCACAAGTTCATTGTTTTTGAATTTCTATGTTACTTTTGCTATATTTTCACATTTAAAACAATGATTTGGTAATCCTCTTGTACCACTGTCCTCTTTTGTGCTAAGAAATTAGTCTCCAGACAGTTCTCTCCCAAGTGGTTCCATTGTTGTCAGCATTAAGTCTGAGAATGATTCAGTGCTTTTAATTGTAAAGAAATTACTTCTCTTAAAATGTTTTGGTTCAACATACTTACCTGTTGATCAAACATTCCCTTAAACTTACACCAGAAATGTTTTATTTTGTTTTATTTAGGAGGGTGTGCTCATTTGTGCTACACAACATTTTATCACCTTGATGAGAAAATCTTATTTATTAATCTTATCCTGAATAATTTTGACATGCTTCTTTGGTAATTGATTAAGCAGACTTGCTGGAACATTATATCTCTAAAGAACCCTAACATGTCTTCTAAGTAATTGAGTAATTGCTGACTTTCAGAAGTTTCAGAGGGGGTGTACTCATTTATGCTGTGCACTGTATATAGATACCTTTATATTCTGGAAAGAGGGTCCCTCACAAGAGGATCGTCATATTTCGGGGGTGCTACATTAAAGGGGTCATGAATTAAGAAATCAAAATTTCACCTGATCTTTTCAAAAATAAATGGGTCACTGTATTATAAAAACATACTGTAAGTTTCAAACCTTAAAACTTGCTTGTTAGTTCAAAAACATCTTTTATTGAATCCAAGCAGCAAAAATTACTCATTCTTCTGCTTCTTTTTATTACGTAAAATGAATGCATCACCACAAGATTTCCTGCACAGACACAGCTGTCACCAAAGCTCTTGATATAATCAATAATGTTGTCCACACTGCTCAGTGAATATCTTTTTGCATTGTGTTACCACTGTTAGTTATGATGAAAGCATTCATGAGAGTGCAGAAATCGAGGTGCAATGGCAAGATTCATGCTTTCAACATGCAAAACATGACTGTGTATGGCTACAAAGTTCAGCATTGCAACCTTTTACGCAATGGGAGTAGATCTAAAAATAATGCTATAATGAACACTTTTCACAATTAGTTAATCTTGGCAGCTATAGTAGTAAAAACGTAGGACAAGTTTTCAGAAGAGTTGCACATATATAATACTTATTTCATATGCAAAGATGTTACTTATTTATAGCAGTGGGCATTTATGTTGACGTCTTAAAGGAGACACACCCCTTTAAATTGAGTGTTTAAATCAGAGGGCTAAAATCAGGGTATAAAATGGTTTTGATGGAAAAATTCTGCTAACATTGAGTGCACCTCAGGAAACAAAATAAAAATAAAATTCACAACCCTTTAATAGCCACTGCCCTCAACAAACAACAGGAAGGTAGGATTGTTGTATTGACATTTGTTGTTTTAACCTTCTGTCTATCCCTGGCTTTCATTTAAAACATCAAAGAACACCATATATGTTAACCAGTCACAATCAAGAATTCACCAACAGTATAAGAATGTTACTGAAGCATTGAAGAGGTGCTTTGCTGACCTATTTCTTCCTAAGATAAATTTCCCTTTCTAATGTGGTTGGTATAATTTTGATCTGTCTGCATCCTGATCTCTGATCAAGAAAACCTCGATTTTATAACAACATTTTTTCTTTTGGTCTCTCACCTCATCATCTGAGTAGGAGTAAGCCGAGGCAACTGCATCCCACATCTTACTGGCCACATTGGCTGCCTGCTTCATACCTGACTTAAGCATATCTACTTTTGGCCCCAACAGGAGAGAGTCCATCTTGATGCCTGATATGGAGTTGATAACGGATCCCAGTGAGCTGCTCTGTGATGACTTTACAAGTGCAGTCAGCGATGATGACCTTTGACCTGCAGAGCCTGGGGTCTTAGGGGATTTGAATGCGAATGTCTTAGAGCGCGTGACGGCAGGGCTATGTTTCGCTGTTTCCGATGAACTAGCCACTTTGACCGGGCCGATCGGAAGGCTCGATCTTCTTTCCAAAGACTGCATAACTGCAGGAGAGTCTGGACAGTTAATTGATTCATGGTTTAATCCCTGTTGCAACTCCATGCTGGGAGAGCTACCACTTAGGGGTCTACCACTCATGTACATCTCAATCTCATCTGCAAGATTCCTTGACACCACAGGTGGAAAGGGTCGTGTGGACTCCAGGCTCTGAATGGAGGTTGCATCCTCAGATTCGGAGGCAAGGAGCGAGAGAGGATCCGCCCCCACCTCTACATCCTCCCTCTCCACAGCTTTAGAAGAGGAGGAAGCAGTGCTTATAGTTTGCCCAACTCCTTCACTCCCCTGGGATGCTGCTGCATCTACGGAATCTTGCTGCTCTCTACTTTTCTCCACTTTCTCTTCTGCAGAACTGAATGCTATGTGCTCCTTCAGCTTATCTTCATGTTCCTCTTCCTGGAGGGCAGGGCTCAGTGTAGCCTCCATCTTAAACTCTTTAAAGGGAGCGTTGGTTGCAAAAGGAGGAGGAGTCAGGCTGCCAGAGAACACGGCTGCAAGGATTTTTGCATCTGCGCCCATGTGATCAGCGCTGAGCTCCAGACTGCCCTTTTTTTGTAGCATGCCGGCTTTGGTCTCTGCACTGAAACTGCAGCTGCGCTCCATGAAGGCTTTTACCCTCTGCTGCTGTCCAGACTGCGAGACATGTAAATCTGGGATTGCAGAATCATCCTCCACAGGCAGGGTGACATCTTCACTCTTTTTACGGGGCATGAAGAGCTTACCTGTACAAACACCTATTGGAGACATGGAAGACAACAAAAGCAATGGCACTTATTTCATGAAGCACTAAATAAATGCTAGATTTAGCTTGTCTAGAAAGAAATACCAGTGCTTGGCAAGGAAAAAGTTTTGCATAAATTAAATGCTGCATCAAAGGCCCTGTTTACACCTGGTATTAAGATGTGCTTTTGCCAATCGGATCACAAGTGGATGACGCTAAATACAGGTATAAACAGGGTCTAAAACTTTCTGAGCTTGTCCACTTTTGACCACATCCAGAGGTAGTCAAAAACGCATTCGACCGGATTGCTTTCATAGTGTAGATGCTCATGTGGTCGAATTTGTTCGAACAGCCTACTCTCCACCTACTGACCTAATGTGTAAACATTTTGGGTAGCGCTCTAGCCAAACAGGATTTAAACTTTGTCAGCTGAAGACCCAAGTTTGGTTTGAAGACGAAAAACGTACTAAGCACAATGTTCTCTTACCATTCCCGATTTCGAACATGCGCTCACCTCGTTCGGGGTGGTTTTTAGATGGTTTAGTTCTTGCTATCAGAGCAGGAAAAAAGCTGCTGCTCTCCATGTGTTTATCCGTCATTTCTGTGTGCATTCATATGTAAATTGCACAAGCTTATTTTGTACATTAAATTGAAAAATCTAAAAAAAGAAAAAAACACACATTTATCCACCCATAGACCCTCCCCTCAAAGAAATTAGGACAGAAATGATTGAAAGTGTACAAAAAAGACAGATTAAAATACCAGGGGTAAATGGGTATGTGTCTGCCTCATCTACTTGTGACCCGATCGAACAAAATGCTTAAAATCTTAAATACCAGGTGTAAACAGGGCAAAAGAACTACCTAGTCATTAATAATCATATCAGTATACATTTCCAGTGACTGACCAGTTTCTTCCCTGCCTGTAGTGCTGTCAAAGTGGACAGGGATCTCAGTGGACAGTTTAACAATGCTGGCTACAAAAGGTGCCATCTCAGCAGGGCTAGGGGGCTCCGTCACAGCTACAACACTGTCTACAGAACTAGCAATATCATCCCCTTTAAAGAAACAAAAAGAGGAAACTGTCTTAGAGAAATTATACTGATGGCAATGTACATTATAATAGACAACCTAAGTTTGTAAAAGGAACTGCATTAACGCATGTGATTAAAGCAATATTAAACAACAATAATAAAATATCACCTACAAAACACATTGGTGTCATTTGTATAAACAAGAGTGAAAATGGTATTATAGTACTTCTGTGGCAAGTAATTTTTTTTTTAAATATGAAATATTAGGTCCATAAAGTGTGGGACAATATTATTATTTAATTGTTGCAAATTTTCATTAACTTCAGTGTACTTCCTGTGCATTTTAATTAGCTATATAAAGTACAACAATCCAGTTTAGTACCATTTTGGGTCTTGGTTGCTTTGTTGTTGCTGGTGTGGCTGGTAGACAGAGGAGCAGAGGATACAGGTCCATCTGCAAGGTCCTGGGGCAGCTCGTCCTTAGATCCGTAACCCTGATCAGACTGACCGGCTTTTGAAATCATAAACACAAAACATAGTCAGTCAACAATACAAAACATGGAAATGTAAATAAAATTATATTTAATTTCACGCAAAATACATTTGAATCACACAAGGCTACAGGTACCTGTACTATAGTGACTGTTAAAAGCGTCCTCACCTATAAGGCTGTGGGAGAAGAGTATGTGTTCCTCTACAATAGGTTCATTTGAGCTGTCTACACTGCCATGACTCAATCTGTCTCCATCAGCACCTGCTGCTGTACCTGCTGAAAGCTCTGTATGAAAATACACACCATTTCACAGTCATTTCATAACGATAAGAACAGAAGATCAAATTTAAATAGCCTGCTAGCAATTCTTATCGCAAACTTATTTTTAATTAACCAACATCTTCTTGCAAAACAAGTACAAAGTGCAAAGATACATAATGTTTTGATTTATACATAATTTTGTAGAATGACTGCGTTTTGTAAAGCATGACAAGAAGAATAAAGAGAAGAAATGAAAAAAATAAATAAAAAATAGTAACAATACATTAAAACGAAACCATCAAAACCAATAAACACAGAACAACAACCTTGGATGGGATCAAAATATTCAAAAAGGACAAAAAGTTAACCAGTCAATCTATAAAAAAAAAATTCAGGAGTGAAAAAA
Source organism: Anabarilius grahami (assembly GCA_003731715.1). Taxonomy (NCBI): domain Eukaryota; kingdom Metazoa; phylum Chordata; class Actinopteri; order Cypriniformes; family Xenocyprididae; genus Anabarilius; species Anabarilius grahami. The sequence goes on along the minus strand of RJVU01048958.1, from coordinate 524,027 downwards.
AGAAGAACATTTTAAAAAGTGTGCTCAAAAACTTCCTCCCCATATCTCACTCTGCTTTTTCATTAAGGGTTTCCATTGTTCAACAAACAGACTCATTTTGAATCTTAAAGGAACACTCCACTTTTTTTGAAAATAGGCTCATTTTCCAACTCCTCTAGAGTTAAAAAGTTGAGTTTACCATTTTCGAATCCATTCAGCCGATCTCCGGGTCTGACGGTACCACTTTTAGCATAGCTTAGCATAGTTCATTGAATCTGATTAGACCGTTAGCATCTCGCTCAAAAATGACCAAAGAGTTTCGATATTTTTCCTATTTAAAACTTGACTCTTCTGTAGTTACATCGTGTACTAAGACCGACGGAAAATGAAAAGTTGCGATTTTCTAGGTCGATATGGCTAGGAACTATACTCTCATTCCTGCGTAATAATCAAGGAACTTTGCTGCCGTACCATGGGTGCAGCAGGCACAATGATATTACGCAGCGGCTGTGACCCCCTGCTTGCACAGGAAGTGTGCCTTGCAACTATGGAGACATTTGTGAGAGACGCTGCGTAATATCATTGTGCCTGCTGCACCCATGGTACGGCAGCAAAGTTCCTTGATTATTATACTTTAGAGTCAAGTTTTAAATAGGAAAAATATCGAAACTCTTTGGTCATTTTTGAGCGAGATGCTAACGGTCTAATCAGATTCAATGAACTATGCTAAGCTATGCTAAAAGTGGTACTGTCAGACCCGGAGATCGGCTGAATGGATTCGAAAACGGTGAAACTCAACTGTTTAACTCTAGAGGAGTTGGAAAATGAGCCTATTTTCAAAAAAAGTGGAGTGTTCCTTTAAGCTGTACGTTATTTTTTCCATCCCATAGATTTCCCTCACTGTCCGTAAGCATTCCTCAAGTGTCGGTGACACTTTCTAGAGCTACTTAATTGTGATGTTCATCTTTGCGGCAACTAGGAGTATTCGTAGGAGGTACCTTTTCTTCTTGCTTTTTATTTAAAATAGCTATTAAAAGGTCTCTGGGTAAATTAACCTGAAAAATGTTATTAAAGAAACCAAATACATTTGTCCAGTAAGGGACTAGAATTGTACAGTCCCAAAAGATGTGTATGCGTGGCTATTTGTTCTCCACACTCCCTCCAACAGGCATTGGACTGACTTAAATTAGGCAATGATTTGGGGCGTTCGAAAATAACGACTAGTCACCTTCCAATTATATTCTCTCCAGATTCTACTACATGTCATTCTATGTGTTTCTACATGTATTTCAGCCCAATTCTCATCAGATATCACTTAGGAGTTCCTTCTCCCATTTTACTTAATATAATGTGTGTTGTCTTTCTTCATATCCTCCAGAGCACTGTATATACGGCTAATTGGTCTAGGGATCTTAAGCCTGCTAGCGATTCTAATGTGTGCATGTTTGTCAAATTGCCTGCTGGTCTATGGCAATTAAATGTAAAATGCATGGCAATTCAGTGGATTTAGCCTAAATCTACAATGTAGACAAACTATTTGTGTTTCCATAGCAACTTCTTCCTGTTTCAACTGCATGACATTTTCAACATTTTGTCTATGTATGGGTGATGATGATCTTGTTTGATGTTGAGGACAGCAGTTGCTAGTAAAAGTGTCAACCTGGCATTTACGAACATTAGACCTAAAATTATAATACAATATTAATCCAGTTACTTACCATTCTCATCAGAATAATCTGTAACACACATTTTAAAAGTAGGAAAACTTGCATCTTCATCTACAGTCGGAAATAGGAAATACATTCCGTCTGACCAGAAGCGAGGCTAAAACGTATACCCTCTGGGGTTAAAAGAAAGACCAGAAGGGGGCATATCAAAAGCAGAGGCAGGGACAGGGGCATAAACCGGTATCTAACAACCTAACTATAGGGCCACAATGTATAAACATTTCAAATGCAAGAGCATAGAAAGGAAAGAACTCGAACCTGTGGTTATCAGAGAAGGATCTTTAAGAAGAGCTGTCCCACGCAATGCTTGTTTAAACTGCACCACTCCTCGCACCAGGTTCCGCATTTTGGTCCACATGAAGAGTCCACTACGGTTACGGCTTGGCCAAGGACTTTCCAGGACAGCCTGCACAAAGCACAGACATTGACAGGTCAGGAGTAACCATGACAGATTGTTAACAACATGGTAACACACTGACATTTGTAATGATTGCATTGCTTCACTAATGCAATTAATGCATCTTTTAATAAATTTTGAGTTTTGCATGAATATGCCTTCAGGCTCAGAGGCACCAGAGGGAATCACCAAAATGAACTCTATAATTTGACCTGAGATCACATGTAAAACAGTCTCTCAAATTACGAGGCATCTGGGCCTAGGGAAAAATAAATAGAAATGACAACAACAAATCAAC